>CM056603.1:22723113-23055431 GCA_029721355.1 Tegillarca granosa | reverse complement strand
ATCGTTCTGATGTTGACTTTTTGTAAGATACAATAGCTTTGCAATAACTTTTTATCGCGGACGGAAACTTGAGACCTTTATCAAAGTTTGTCAACGCTTTACATAAACTTTTTGTTTTTAAAATATATCGCTAATAGACTTTAAATGAAAACAATTAGGTTTTAAGAAAGAATTACATTTCAAACAACCGGTACGGAGAAGAAAGAAATGTAATTATATAACTGAAGAATATAGTAGGATGACAACCATTAATTGTGCACCTTTGCTTGCTGAATTGTTTCTTTATTCATATGAATCAGAATGTTTACAGAACCTTGTCAAATTTGAAGGTAGACTGTTGCAAAATCATTTAACTCCACTAAAGATAAAAGTATAGTAACGTTTTATCTCAAATAAACCCAAATTAGGAGAATATGTGAATACCATCTATCCAAGTGAGCTTGAAGTAAAAGACACAACAGATTCTCCATGTTCTTGCTTATATTTAAACTTATACCTCAATTATGACACGATAAGTTACATCTAAACCTATACGACAAACGTGATGACTTCAATTTTTCTATTGTCAACTTTCTGTTTCTTTGCAGTAATATCCTGTGTATGTTGCATATGTTTCACAGTTAATATGTTATGATAGAGCTTGTTCCACTACCGGGACTTTCTACAACGTAGCAAACTGTTTAATTAAATTGTGGACTTAAGGATGCTATTAAAGGCCCTTAAAAGTTTTATGGCCGTTATCACAATATTGTTGATGAGTATGTAGTCACTGTATCCAAACTTATACTGGATATATTAAACTTATCATAGGATCTTAGCATTCTCAAATTTGACTCAAATGACGGATGTAGCTAGCTACATAGGAGGTGCTTACCCTTCCGGAGCACCCGGCCAGTCAGTTTTGGCGTTATAAAAGGGTTTGGCTGAAAATGAATAAAAAGAGTTATGTAAAAACATTTATGCATTGAATCTGATTTTCGTTCTAGACATTGACAAATAACCTGAATGGTTGCTGTGCAGACTGTAATTATGCCAGAGTGTCCATTCAGGTTATTTCAGGAATAAAGTTATTCATTCATTAAAATTGTTTTATTTTGTGAATTTATAACAACCTAAACTGCTTTGGTCAATGTCTAAAGTTCAACATTAAAAGTTTAAAATAATAAGAAATTGAAGTTTTTCTTTTGAAAGGAAGTTAGCAATGTCAATTTTCTAACTTTATAAAAAATATCAATTTAAGAACTGACTTTAACTGAGCAAAGCTTTTCAGTCAGGGAATATATATATATATATATATAATATATATATATATATATATATATATATAACTATATATATATATATTATATATATATAAAATTAAAATACAAACCCTACAACACAACGACTTGGGTCAGCCCTATACATACGCCCCACTAGAGATAAAAAAAATGTGTTACGTCTTAATATATAATTGCTTTTTGTTAAATATATGATTCACAACTCAATTATTGTTTTAAATTCAAAAGACCAGTATCATGTCGGTTAAAGTTGATCGGATATTGGTTATTGATTGGCCCTGAATGGTATTTTAAATACACCACATTTATATTACACCGGTTTCCATTTAACGTTAATTCAAAACAGAACAGACACAGGCAAAAATCGGAAAAAGAAATTATAACGTATTGTAAAAATTTATTTTACAAGCTTTCATTGTTAACTTTCAGTAACGAATTGAGCTTATTAGGTTTATGGGATATGAATTCAAACCTTTTAACACAGTTGAATATTTGACGGTTAAAAGAGAATAATGCAGCTAAACGGATACTCAAACACGGAACGTTCCGAAAACAAGTGGGTAGCTATACCCAATACGCCGCACATTATTGTGTCGTGCATGATTTTTCTTTATTTTTATTCATTTTACACTATACTCTTATGACCAATGTAATCATCTTACAGTTGAAAATTAAAGCAATGAAAGAAATTTACCGATAGTGCCTTAAACTTTTTGAAACGATTGTAAAGTAATTTCTCATTAAACTTAACATCATCAACAACGGCACGAACATCCTAACGAATACATAGCTTGAATAAAGTAATTGATACATACTTACTTGTTGGTCAAGAATATTGAACAGGTAAGGTCGTAATGAGAAGTGTTGTAAAGTCGGGGTAACACACCATAAATACATGTAGATGTAAAGAAAAATGGGATTTTATATTTATGTTTTCATTTTGATTTGTTGTATAGAGCAAGGTTAGTAACGGTATATGATATATTTAATGATAATAACTGGATTTCATGTAGTATTTTCACTACCATCAAGAGTGTAATCATAAATTACATGTGTAGATAAAAATCCAATTAAATGTACAAACGTTAATTTTTTTTACTTATTAGCATGTTCATTAGCATAAGCTGTCGGTTGTTGATGTTTTACGTCATATCAGTAATCTTTCAGCCATTAGTTACGGACATGTCTGTAATATCAAGGATAAATCTAAATGATGTGGTGCTGTGTGTACAGGTGTTGTACAGGGTTTGTACAGGTGTTTGTACAGGTGTTTGTACAGGTGTTTGTACAGGGTTTGTACAGGTGTTTGTACAGGTGTTGTGGAATGTTCTGTACTAGTGCGCTCTTATGTCTGGTGTCTTGAGTACCAGTCCATATTTCTACAATCTCGTAGTTAAACATCCCAGAACACTTAGTTCATTATACTGGTACCAAGCCAAGACTTTGACATAGAGACATTTTGCAGTTTACAGCAGTTGAGCCCACAGCGGTAAGACACTTCACGTTTGCGAGCTAATGTTAGAATCATGCGGGTATATGGTCCGGGAAAATCATTATAAGTGTGATCCTCAAATTTCTCAACCAGATTATTAAACACTTCGTTGTGCTCAGAAGTGAGTATAGATTATACTTTGTATCTTAAACATTTTGAAGTTGGTCAATAAGGTTATCCTACTTATTATTACAAGCACGATGATACTTTATGTTGTCTGTTCACTTGTTTGTTTGTATGCTTTACATCCAGAAAGATAAGAATTGTCATTAATCATGTTAACCCTGCCAATACACATGGTATTGTTGTGTATTTGTATGTAGGTACATGTATCAGTTAACACTTTACTTTTATGAAATACAGGTCATATTTAAATGAAACTTTGTCAGAGGTTAACAAAAATACAGATTTGTTCTTGAAGTTGTTATTCCTAATCTATGAGGGCTGTATTGATATGTTGCTGAGACTTGTACTGAAGAAGCTTAGCATTGATATCCTTTTTATTCCTGCTATTCCGTGACTATTTAAAGCCATTGAAGGAAAGACTTGATGTCATTTTTAATCAATGCGTGTTGTAAATCGTACGATGTATTTGACAGGAATCGTAAAATCAGTCATATACACCAGGAGACTGGGGGAGAGCTTTAAACACGAGGCGATATCTGTATTGACTTAACAAACATGCAAGTTAGTTGTTAGCTTGTCTCGTTCCGTATAAGTCAAGGCCGTTACTATGACAATATATAAACGATGTGGGGTATCAAATTATTTATAATTAGACTTCTGTTAAATATATTTTTTAAAAAGTAGCTTTTAAAAAACGTGTTCCATTTTGTTAGATTTACTATCATTTTAATGCCCGATTGGAGACAAAGAATTAGATGTAATATACATTTTGTATATAGCATGGTCACAATATAAACGTTCTTTAATGTTTATATTATCACAACCCAGGTATTGTTGTAAATTCAAAGATAGGTATTATTCGGTTAACTTTATTGAATATTGGATATTAATTGACACGGGCATTATGTAATTCAAATTAAAAAACTATCTTTAGACATTTAAACGTGACACAGCATATGCAGACGTAAAGAAGAAAGGGAGTTTTATATTTACATGTGTGTTTTATATTGATCTGTAGTTTAGAAAAGGTTAGTAACAGTATATGGTATAATTTAAACATATTTAACGGAGTTTCAAACATTATATCTTGTTATTCAAAGTTTTACCCAAAAAAAGTTATAACCCAATCCAGCAACAAGTAACAAGTCAATCACAAAAGATACAAAATTCCATTTATATTCTGTTTTATTTAACAAAATAGTGTAGAAAAATCACTGAACTTATTGATGATTGACTGGGTGAAGTGTAGGTCTACTCTGTATTGACCTTAATGATTGACTGGGTGAAGTGTAAGTCTACTCTGTATTACCTGATTGATGATTGACTGGGTGAAGTGTAAGTCTACTCGTGTATCTGACCTGATTGATGATTGACTGGGTGAATGTAAGTCTACTCTGTATCTGACCTTATGTGATGATTGACTGGGTGAAGTGTAAGTCTACTCTGGATCTGACCTGATTGATGATTGACTGGTTGAAGTGTAGGTCTACTCTGTATCTTACCTTTATGATGATTTGACTGGGTGAAGTGTAGGTCTACTCTGTATCTGACCTTATTGATGATTGACTGGGTGAAGTGTAGGTCTACTCTGTATCTGACCTTATTGATGATTGACTGGGTGAAGTGTAGGTCTACTCTGTATCTTACCTTATTGATGATTGACTGGGTGAAGTGTAAGTCTACTCTGTATCTGACCTTATTGATGATTGACTGGGTGAAGTGTAGGTACTCTGTATCTGACCTTATTGATGATTGAGTGGGTGAAGTGTAGTCTACTCTGTATCTTACCTTATTGATGATTGACTGGGTGAAGTGTAAGTCTACTCTGTATCTGACCTTATTGATGATTGACTGGGTGAAGTGTAAGTCTACTCTGTATCTGACCTTATTGATGATTGACTGGTGAAGTGTAGGTCTGCCTGTATCTGATCTTATTGATGATTGACTGGGTGAAGTGTAAGTCTACTGTATCTGACCTTATTGATGATTGACTGGGTGAAGTGTAAGTCTACCCTGTATCTGACCTGATTGTGATTGACTGGGTGAAGTGCAGGTCTGCTCTGTATCTGAACTTATTGATGATTGACTGGGTGATGTGTAAGTCTACCGTATCTGACCTTATTGATGATTGACTGGGTGAAGTGTAAGTCTACCCTATCTGACCTGATTGGTGATTGACTGGGTAAGTGCAGGTCTGCTCTGTATCTGATTATTGATGATTGACTGGTGAAGTGTAAGTCTACCCTGTATCTGACCTGATTGGTGATTGACTGGGTGAAGTGCAGGTCTGCTCTGTATCTGATCTTATTGATTGACTGGGTGAAGTGAAGGTCTACTCTGTATCTTACCTTATTGATGATTGACTGGGTGAAGTGTAAGTCTACTCGTATCTTACCTGATTGATGATTGACTGGGTGAAGTGTAGTCTACTCTGTATCTGACCTTATTGATGATTGACTAGATGAGTGTAAGTCTACTCTGTATCTGATCTTATTGATGATTGACTGGGTGAAGTGTAATCTACCCCGTATCTGACCTGATTGATGATTGACTGGGTGAAGTGTAGTCTACTCTGTATCTTACCTGATTGATGATTGACGGTGAAGTGTAAGTCTACCCTGTATCTGACCTGATGATTGACTGGGTGAAGTGCAGGTCTACTCGTATCTGATCTTATTGATGATTGACTGGGTGAAGTGAAGGTCTACTCTGTATCTTACCTTATTGATGATTGACTGGGTGAAGTGTAAGTCTACTCTGTATCTGATCTTATTGATGATTGACTGGGTGAAGTGTAAGTCTACTCTGTATCTGACCTTATTGATGATTGACTGGGTGAAGTGTAAGTCTACTCTGTATCTTACCATATTGATTGACTGGGTGAAGTGTAAGTCTACTCTGTATCTTACCTGATTGATGATTGACTGGGTGAAGTGTAAGTCTACTCTGTATCTTACCTGATTGATGATTGACTGGGTGAAGTGTAAGTCTACTCTGTATCTGACCTGATTGATGATTGACTGGGTGAAGTGTAGTCTACTCGGTATCGTACCTTATTGATGATTGACTGGGTGAAGTGTAAGTCTACTCTGTATCTGACCTTATTGATGATTGACTGGGTGAAGTGTAAGTCTACTCTGTATGTTACCTGATTGATGATTGACTGGGTGAAGTGTAAGTCTACTCTGCATCTACCTGCTGATGATTGACTGGGTGAAGTGCAGGTTCTCTGTATCTGATCTTATTGATGATTGACTGGGTGAAGTGTAAGTCTACTCTGTATCTTACCTGATTGATGATTGACTGGGTGAAGTGTAAGTCTACTCTGTATCTTACCTGATTGATGATTGACTGGGTGAAGTGTAAGTACTTCTGTATCTGACCTGATTGATGATTGACTGGGTGAAGTGTAAGTCTACTCTGCATCTGACCTGATTGGTGATTGACTGGGTGAAGTGCAGGTCTCTCTGTATCTGATCTTATTGATGATTGACTGGGTGAAGTGTAAGTCTACCCTGTATCTGACCTTATTGATGATTGACTGGGTGAAGTGTAAGTCTACCCTGTATCTGACCTGATTGGTGATTGACTGGGTGAAGTGCAGGTCTGCTCTGTATCTGATCTATAATGATTGACTGGTGAAGTGAAGGTCTACTCTGTATCTTACCTTATTGATGATTGAGTGGTGAAGTGTAAGTCTACTCTGTATCTGACCTGATTGATGATAGACTGGGTGAAGTGTAAGTCTACTCGGTATCGTACCTGATTGATGATTGACTGGGTGAAGTGTAGGTCTACTCTGTATCTGACCTTATTGATGATTGACTAGATGAAGTGTAAAGTCTACTCTGTATCTGATTATTGATGATTGACTGGGTGAAGTGTAATCTACCCTGTATCTGACCTGATTGATGATTGACTGGGTGAAGTGTAAGTCTACCCTGTATCTGACCTGATTGGTGATTGACTGGGTGAAGTGCAGGTCTGCTCTGTATCTGATCTTATTGATGATTGACTGGGTGAAGTGTAAGTCTACTCTGTATCTGATCTTATTGATGATTGACTGGGTGAAGTGTAAGTCTACTCTGTATCTGACCTTATTGATGATTGACTGGGTGAAGTGTAAGTCTACTCTGTATCTTACATGATTGATGATTGACTGGGTGAAGTGTAAGTCTACTCTGTATCTTACCTGATTTATGATTGACTGGGTGAAGTGTAAGTCTACTCTGTATCTTACCTGATTGATGATTGACTGGGTGAAGTGTAAGTCTACTCTGTATCTGACCTGATTGATGATTGACTGGGTGAAGTGTAGGTCTACTCGGTATCGTACCTGATTGGTGATTGACTGGGTGAAGTGCAGGTCTGCTCTGTATCTGATCTTATTGATGATTGAGTGGGTGAAGTGTAAGTCTACTCTGTATCTGACCTTATTAATGATTGACTGGGTGAAGTGTAAGTCTACTCTGTATCTTACCTGATTGATGATTGACTGGGTGAAGTGTAAGTCTACTCTGCATCTGACCTGATTGATGATTGACTGGGTGAAGTGCAAGTCTGCTCTGTATCTGATCTTATTGATGATTGACTGGGTGAAGTGTAGGTCTGCTCTGTATCTGACCTTATTGATGATTGACTGGGTGAAGTGTAAGTCTACTCTGTATCTTACCTGATTGATGATTGACTGGGTGAAGTGTAAGTCTACTCTGCATCTTACCTGATTGATGATTGACTGGGTGAAGTGTAAGTCTACTCTGTATCTGACCTGATTGATGATTGACTGGGTGAAGTGTAAGTCTACTCTGCATCTGACCTGATTGGTGATTGACTGGGTGAAGTGCAGGTCTGCTCTGTATCTGATCTTATTGATGATTGACTGGGTGAAGTGTAGGTCTACTCTGTATCTGACCTTATTAATGATTGACTGGGTGAAGTGTAAGTCTACTCTGTATCTGAACTTACTGATGATTGAGTGGGTGAAGTGTAAGTCTACTCTGTATCTGACCTTATTGATGATTGACTGGGTGAAGTGTAAGTCTACTCTGTATCTGACCTGATTGATGATTGAGTGGGTGAAGTGTAAGTCTACTCGGTATTGTACCTGATTGATAATTGACTGGGTGAAGTGTAGGTCTACTCTGTATCTGACCTTATTGATGATTGACTAGATGAAGTGTAAGTCTACTCTGTATCTTACCTGATTGATGATTGACTGGGTGAAGTGTAAGTCTACTCTGTATCTGACCTTATTGATGATTGACTGGGTGAAGTGTAAGTCTACTCTGTATCTGACCTGATTGATGATTGAGTGGGTGAAGTGTAAGTCTACTCTGTATCAAGTTGGCATATTTTCTTACACAAAGATCTGGCCACACTGAAAAGGTACAAAACCCCTGAAATAATAAAAATTAAAAATTTAAGATTGCAACGTGGAACTGAAGTTGGAACTCATATTTTGCATTACCAAAGCAACCAAGACAACGCTATAGCTAGAACAAAGCTAAAACCAAGACTACACTACACCCAAGACAACATAAAAATCTATAACTAAGACCACACTATAAACAAGAATACACTATAACCAAATCTTCCCTATAACCAAGACTACACTATAACCAATACTACACTATAACTAAGACTACACTATAACCAATACTACACTACAACCAATACTATACTATAAGACTACGACTGTAACTAATACTACCCTATGACGAAGACTTCACTATAACCAAGTCTACACTATAAACAAGACTGCACTATAACCAAGTCTTCCCTATAACTAAGACTACAATGTAACTAAGACTACCCTAAGACCAAGACTACACTATAACTAAGACTACACTATAAACAAGACTACACTATAACCAATACTACACTATAACCAAGACTGCACTATAACCAAATATAACCTATAACTAAGACTGCATTATAACCAAACCTATATTACAGCTAAGTCTACACAATAACCAAAACTATATTACAGCTAAGTCTACACAATAACCAAAACTACATTACAACTAAATCTACACAATAACCAAGATGATCTTATAACCAAGACTATATGATAACTAAGACTACACTATAACCAAGACTACACAATAACTAAGACTACACTATAACTAAGACTACACTATAACAAAGACTTCACTATAACCAAGTCTACACTATAACCAAGACTACACTATAACAATAAACACTTAAACTAAGACTACACTATAACCAAGACTACACTATAACCAAGACTACACTATAACCAAGTCTACACTATAAACAAGACTGCACTGTAACGAAGATACACTATAACCAAGACAACCTAATAACAAGGACTTCACTATAACCAAGACTACACTTTAACTAAGACTACACTATAACCAATACTACACTATAATCAAGACTTCATTATAATCAAGACTACACTATAACCAAGACTGCACTATAACCAAATATAACCTATAACTAAGACTACATTACAGTAAGACTACACAATAACCAAACCTATATTACAGCTAAGTCTACACAATAACCAAAACTATATTACAACTAAGTCTACACAAACACCAAAACTACATTACAACTAAGTCTACACTATAACCAAGACAACCTAATAACCAAGACTATACGATAACTAAAACTACACTATAACCAAGACAACACTATTACCAAGATTTCACTATAACCAAGACTACACTATAACCAAGACAACCGAATAACCAAGGTTTTACTATTACCAAGACTACATTACAGCTGAGACTGCACTATAAGCGAGACTGCCTTATAATGCCACACCGGTATGCAATTAGTAGTTCTGGGCGAACATATGATATCACGACATCCCGGAATGCAATTGGTAGTTCTGGATGGACATTGGATATAATGACACACTGGTATGTATTTGGTAGTTTTGGATGAACATTAGTTATGATGATATACTGGAATGCATTTGGTAGTTTCGGTGGACATTTGAAATAATGATACACTGGTATGCATGTGGTAATTCTCGATGAACATTGGATATAATGATATAATGGTATGCATGTGGTAGTTTTGGATGGACATTGGATATAATGACACACTGATATGCATTTGGTAGTTTCGGTTGACATTGGATATAATTACGCACAGGTATGCATGTGGTAGTTCTCGATGAACATTCGATATAATGACACACTGGTATGCATTTGGTGGTTTTGGATGGACATTGGATATAATGATACACTGGTATGTATTTAATTGTTATCGATTGACATTGAATATAAAGACATACTGGTATGCATTTGGTAGTTCTCGGTGGACTTTAGATATAATGACACACTGGTATGTCTTTGGTAGTTCTGGATGGACATTTGATATAGTGACACACTGGTGTGCATTTGGTAGTTCAAGGTAGACATTGAATATAATGATACACTGGTATGTATTTGGAAGTTCTTGGTGGACATTCGATAAAATGAAATGACACACTGGTATGCCTTTGGTAGTTCTGGATGGACATTGGAAATAACGACACACTGGTATGTATTTGGTAGTTCTCGGTGGGCATTGGATAAAATGACACACTGGTATGCCTTTGGTAGTTGTGGACGGACATTGGATATAATGACACTTTTATGCATTGGATAGTTCTCGGTGGACATTGGATATAATGACATACTGGTTATTTATTTGTAGTTCTCGGTGGACATTGGATATAATAACAAATTGGTATGCATTTGGTAGTTATCGTTGATCATTGGATATAATGACACACTGGTATGCATTTGGTAGTTCTCGGTGAAAATTGGATATAATGACACACTGGAATGCCTTTGGTGGTTCTCGGTTGACATTGGATATAATGACACACTGGTGTGCATTTGGTGGTTCTCGGTTGACATTGGATATAATGACATACTTGTATGCATTTGGTAGTTGTGGATGGACATTGGATATAATGACACACTGATATGCATTTGGTAGTTATCGTTGATCATTGGATATAATGACACACTGTTATGTATTCGGTAGTTCTCGGTGGACATTGGATATAATGACACACTAGTGTGCATTTGGTAGTTATCGTTGATCATTGGATATAATGACATACTGGTTATGTATTTGTAGTTTTCGGTGGACATTGGATATTATGACACACTGGTATGCATTTGGACGTTCTCTGTGAACATTGGATATAATGACACACTGGAATGCCTTTGGTAGTTATCGTTGATCATTGGATATAATGACATACTGGATATGTATTTGTAGTTCTCGGTGGACATTGGATATAATGATACACTGGTATGCATTTGGTAGTTCTCGGTTGACATTGGATATGATAAAACACTGGAATGCCTTTGGTAGTTCTGGATGGACATTGGATATAATGACACCCTGGTATGCATTTGGTAGTTCTCGATGGACATTGGATATAATGACACACTGGTTTTAATTTGGTAGTTATCGGTTGACATTGGATATAATGACACACTGGTATGCCTTTGGTACATGTAGTTCTCTGTGAACATTGGATATAAGGACACACTGGTATGCATTTGGTAGTTCTCGGTAGACATTGGATATAATGACACACTGGTATATACATTTGGTATCTTGATGAACATTGGATATAATGACACACTGGAATGCCTTTGGTAGTTATCGTTGATCATTGGATATAATGACATACTGGATATGTATTTGTAGTTCTCGGTGGACATTGGATATAATGACACACTGGTATGCATTTGGTAGTTCTCGGTTGACATTAGATATGATAAAACACTGGAATGCCTTTGGTAGTTCTGGATGGACATTGGATATAATGACACCCTGGTATGCATTTGGTAGTTCTCGATGGACATTGGATATAATAACACACTGGTTTTAATTTGGTAGTTATCGGTTGACATTGGATATAATGACACACTGGTATGCCTTTGGTACATGTAGTTCTCTGTGAACATTGGATATAAGGACACACTGGTATGCATTTGGTAGTTCTCGGTAGACATTGGATATAATGACACACTGGTATATACATTTGGTAGTTCTCGATGAACATTGGATATAATGACACACTGGTATATGCATTTGGTAGTTATCGTTGATAATTGGATTTAATGACACACTGGTATATGCATTTGGTATTTCTCGTTGGACATTGGATATAATGACACACTGGAATACTTTTGGTACATGTAGTTCTCTGTGAACATTGGATATAAGGACACACTGGTATGAATTTCGTAGTTCTCGGTGGACATTGGATATAATGACACACTGGTATGCATTTGGTAGTTCTGGATGGACATTGGAAATAATGACACAATGTTATGTATTTGGTTGTTTTCGGTGGACCTTTGATATAATGACACACTGGAGTGCAGCTCTTAGTTATGGACGGACTTTGGATATAATAACACACCGGTATGCAATCTCGTTGCTTTGGAGGAACACTAGATATAATAAAATAACAAAAGGTAGTATGCAAGTCCAAACTTTGACTTTACAAATTGTTTTTTTTAACATATCAGACTGTTTACATTTTTACCTAGTTGCATATAACTTGTTATAAATTTTATTTTCACAGGACTAGGTTATAAATGTTACGATTGTCGATATCGTGTTGACGACGGATGTGGTCCGAGAATAGATTCATACATGCTACAAAATGACAACAAATGAAAGATGGTTGTGTGGCATGTGCTATATGGTCTACTCACGTTACACTGAGTAAGTCGATCTCCGATTGGTCGGAATATTTAAATGTTTTGTTAAAATAGATAGTGATTGGTAAAAGACATAAAAATCACAATCTGGTCTTGCTAGTGTTAAAATTGGCCCATAAAAGAAGAGGTCCTTGCCATTGCTTAGCGATGATTTCCATTAACTTAAATCAAGCAAATTTGAATTTTTTTTCAATTTTGTTAATTTGTAAGATATTCAAAAAAATTATGTGTAGTTTTGAAGATCTTTTCAAGCCTATATATCCAATTTCTGTTTTAGGTCTAACGGTAATGTTATTTTGTACAAAAGTATTGTCAAATTTGCTAAATCTTAGTTAAGAAATTATACTTAAAGCTGCATTAAGTTTTCCAAAGAAAAAAATTAAAACGGTACTAATCTAATTAATGATGTTCCTAATGAACAATGTTACATTTGGTTCAACGATAAAAGCTCGAATAAATACATCAACAACAACAATTATTTCCCAGCGAGATGTATACGTTAGCATGTGGGATCTAATATTAGAACATGGTTACGTCATGAAAAAACCGGGTCATTTAAACACAACTTTCAAAACGGTAAAATACGATAAATTAAACACAGAACTTCGTTGAATATGTCATTTGTGACTTAGTAAGGGATACCATTTCAAATACATCTGGATATTACTGACGGACAATTAATGCAATTTGTCATGTTTCACCTTCGATTCATGGGTTTTCCGTACATCCGTGCGCATGCTCCCGACTCATAATTTAATCATCGATAAACATTGACCAACCAGTTAGAGGATTCCGTTTATTTACAGCTAAAAGGAATGAAATTTTAGAAAATGAATTTCACGGATCGTGATTAGAAGTTATCTATTTTAAAAAATATTTTTTTAGAAAATAAAAAAAAAAAAAAATTCAGAAAATTGAAAAACTTAATGCAGCTTTAAGTCACGTTCATGCTGCAGAAGCATGCGCTATCTATAACGCCGATTTCTGTACAAGAAATATAACGTCTGTTTATATTGTTGTTGGACACACTGTAAAGCAGTTTTTCCTAATTGAATGATTGGATTTCAGTAGAGTTTAACGCTCCGTACAATGTTCTTTCGCATAAGTGCTATGTTTATAACTTTGTAAAATAAAAAGATAATACGTTTAGATGTACGTGTTTATTTAAAATTGTTTTTGTTTTGAAGGTAATGCTACCGTATACAGATACTGTGTACCGTATACTGAGGAATGTCGACAAAATGAAAAGTTATGTTTTAAAGATCTGTGTAATGGAGACGCCCCAGGATTAGACAACCGGATGTTCTGTACAAGTTTTTGTGAATGGATTTTTACTGTCTTTAACTTTTATACTTAGTTATCTGATTTTTTAAATAATGCTTAAACATATGTGCAATTTCTAGATTACACTTATAAGTCTGTCTTCGTTATTGATATTCTTGTTTTTGCTGAAAAAAAAAACGCAACTGAAATAACACCACGGGAGGCAGTGATAAAATAGGATGTGACCTTTATGTTACGTTAAACTTTAAAACTTCGAGAAACTAGTTTCAAAACGGAGGAAACACTTGTATTCAAACCAAAAAAAAAGCAATGCTGATTGTTTAAGTTTGTGAAGTTAGATAATTGTTCCGGATATTGTTTTAGGACTAATGTAAAAAAAAAAAAAAAAAAAAAAAAAAAAAAAAAAAAAAAAAAAAAATGCCTCTAAAAAAACCCTGGTCTAAAAGCGAAGCGCAAGTTGTTTGACATCATTTAAAAGCATCAAAGGTTTGTAACGTGAATATATATCCAAAAGGGATGTGTGTGTGTGTGTGTGTGTGTGTGTGTGTGTGTGTGTGTGTGTGTGTGTGTGCGTACGTGAGAGAGAGAGGAGAGAGAGAGAGAGAGAGAGAGAGAGAGAGAGAGAGAGAGTGTGTGTGTGTGTGTGTGTGTGTGTGTGAGAGAGAGAGAGAGAGAGAGAGAGAGAGAGAGAGAGAGAGATATTCATTTATCTATGTAATTACACTAAAACACAATTATATGTATATAAGAAAACAACGGTTAAAACTTTTGAAAAGCCTAAGCAAAACTTGAAATGTCATTGTTTATTTTGTTTTTATAACTTTCTATCAAACAGATAAATTAAAAATAACACATTGCAATATTTGATTATGTCAGTATTAAAATATTCTTAATTATAAAACATCCCGTTCATTTATTTTTTGTGAAAATAAACAACATTTTAATCTGTTGCAAGGTTTAATCTTAATGCGAAGGGACTCTTTAAAGCTTTCTACTTAAAACCTGTATCAGAAATTATAACGCTCTCTCAAGTTCTCTATGATATAAATCCTTGTCACATATTTAACGAGTGGAGGAATGTTATGGATAATAGAATACATGTATTTTAAATTGAAGAATATTTCCATGTAAATATTTCACAACTTTGAGCTAGCATTAAACAGTATTACTGTCCATGTAAATGTTTTATAACTTTGAGTCAGCGTTGAACAGTATAACTGTCCGTGTAAATTTTTTATAACTTTGAGTCAGCGTTGTACAGCATAACTATCCGTGTAAATATTTCACAACTTTGAGTTAGCGTTGTACAGTATAACTGTCCATGTAAATGTTTTATAACTTTGAGTCAGCGTTGTACAGTATATTTACTCAGACCTTAGACGTAGTTTTTTACCCAAGTATTTTTGTCATTGGCCAAATATCCATAAATTCAAATATCTTATGACTTGTTCCAGTCACTATTTAAATAATAAATTATCAAAATTTATGTATTTTGCATTTAAGCATAGAGAAAAACTATTGGTTTAAAATGTAAAATTTTCTACTGTAAAATTTAACTTCATATTTAGATGTATCCTGTGCGCTATACATTTGTATCTGATTGTGATTAATGATAGCTATAAACATTGTAATGTTTTATGCTGAATAAAGATTGTATTGTATAATTGAAATATTTTTGACTGGGACGTTAAACACCATTAATCAACTCAACTCCTACATATACCATTTATGGAGGGTAACTAATGTTAATCTTAGGTCAGGGAATCGACAATCCTGTCTTCGAACGAACTTAAACCGAGTGTCGGTTCAGTGTCTTTTAATCGTTCCTAGATGTAAGAGTTCTCTTTAGCGTCCATAGGTGGTTTTCTCTTTTTCAAACTCTACAAAGGCGTACTTAGCATGCATTGTTAGAAGATTTTGGTTTTGATTCTTATTCGAAAGACTTGTCTATTGAACAGGAGATGAAAAAAAAATTCCAGAAATATCCCGTATGCGGATCGAAAATACGTCATTGATTTGAAGAGTAGTGACGGCACCTATCCGCGCACTTGGAGGGTAAATGTCTAATTAAATTGTTAACCGATGTATATACTTTGTTTGTTTACTCTTAAACATTTGTACAACCTTTGTTAAATACAATGTTATTAGGTGTTTTGTAGAAGTGTCATTGTTTTGTATTGATGTCTAATAAGCTTTTATTCTTTGATACCTTGAAAAAGTAAGCCAGACCAATCAAATCAGCAATATTATAATCAAACAAGTTAGTCCAATCAGCTCGAACACTATATATATATATATATATATATATATATATAAATATATATATTTATATATTTAGAGACTTCGACCACATATGCCACCGAAAAGAAAACATAAAATAGTGATAACTCCTCCAAGAAGTAACAAAAATTAATTACCTCTTATTTGTCCATCTGAATATTTTTGTAAGATACTTTCTTCCTGAAATAAAGAAAGCATTGGCGACTAAATTCACTGTGTATTGTTATTTAGTGTTTTTTACATTACATAAATTTTTAATAGAATAAAGTTACAATCGACTTTTTCTTTCTGAATTTTTTAAGCCTTATTTTTCTTCATATTTTTATAAAGTATCTACGTCACACAATTCTATGAAACAAAGGTAGGGTAACTAATGACGTCATAAACCATTGTTCTTTATGTATTGCAATAGAGCTCATTTATATATATAGAAGTATTACCTGAACAGATGTTGTCTATGGTTGACAGGTAGACCACATGTAAATTTGTTTACATTAAATTGATCGATAGTAATAATCCATTTTATTTATGACATTTCGCTCAATTCTGGAAAGCGATGACTTTTTTCTTATCCGATATTTCCCAAAAAGGCGGATTGTGACATTCGTTGGTTTGCGCAACGTAAAAACTGTTCAAACTTAGTGATACAGGCGTTAAAACACCCAAAATCATAGATTTTGCTAGTCGGAAATAAGCATGATATTGGTAAAGGAATTCTCCCACAAACATTTAATAATAATAATAATAATAATAATAATAATAATATGAATTAGCTTAGTTGTAATGAGATTAAAGCCTGTTAATTAGTTAATTCAAATAAAAATAAATCTTTACACTTAATTACAATATCAAAACTGTGTCTAAATTTTTTGGATAAAACGGCTCAAAATTATTGTTGTGAAATTATAAACTCATAACTGTGCGATAAATATGCGAATACAAAAACAAATTAATCCTGTATATCATACATTAACGTTTATATTATTTATAATATGTTTCATTATTTCTTCATTCCAGCATGTTACAAACTATTTTTTTTTACATAATATATATGTATACATATTTTTTTTATGTATCAAACTTTTCGGTCTTAACGTCACTGATGAGGAATGAATTTCCGAAATGTGCACATCTGGCACATCAAAATTTAACTGGTATTTGTGTTATATATTAAGTATACATTATTGGTACAACACTTGCAGTTTACTTACCGTCATATTTCCTCAGTTAGTGTCCTGTATTCTGTGATATAAAATAAAGTTACGCCACTCAGGACGGTGTAATAATCCAAATTATCGACCAATAGATCATAAACAAGACTGATTACTGTGTCTAAAATTGGATTAGTAAGAATAATTATCATCCGATACGAAACAATTACAATAATGATCAATTGTTACGTCCTGAAAAAGGAAATTCTCTCTTTCCAGTCTCACAGAAAATTGTGCAGTATTAATTTTCAACTTTTAAGTGTCACAGCTGGTACATTTCTCGTCAATCGCCGTCGATTTTAGCTCCAATTACTATACCGAACAACTTATATTTGTCAGTTTTCTGCTGACATCGATTTGAAATACTCTATACTTGTATTGTGTTCTCATTAAACAGGTTTATCACATTACAAATCACCAGGTATCGATTCTGTTAAACAAATATTCCCGTTTCAATAAATCACCGATACTCGATAAATCAGGCGGTACTATTGTTTTAGTTGCTACATTTCCCAGGAAACGTCTCTAATTGTAATTTCCGATAGGATATAAAAACGGAATTAGATATCACCTTAAGGAATTTTCCGGATTTCTGATCTGTCTAGAAAAAAAATCTGATTAACGTCCTATAAAAAGATTTTGAGCTTAATGCTTTATCGGATGATTTGTTGAGAATAGGTTGTAAAACAAATTACTTTCAGACTATGTTGTCTCCTCCAGTATTTACTCCTTTCTGAATGGAAAAGGTGGGAAATTGCAAAAATAAAAAAAGAAAATGTTAACAAGAAACTATAAAACATATCAAATTTGGCAATAGGGTATAATTTTTCAAAAACCACTTTAAAATAACACAAAGCGACCTTTTCATAAACAGGTTTTAAGCGCTTTCAAGACGGCATAACTTCATCGTCCTGAAAACGTTTTAATATAAGAATGTGAAGATTTGATAAATAAATATTTGAATAAAGAAGATTTCTTTGACAAAATTAACTTGAAGACGGGTTTATCTCAGATGTAAACAAAGTATTAAAGAGATTTATCTAAGTAATATATAACAAAAAGGATATCTTAATGTCAAAGAGTAAAATATGTGTAGTGAAGTGTATTTCTATAACAAACTCGATAAGATTTATAATATTTACTAATTGTATTTCTTGAGGTTATATACGTAGGTGTGCTTGGTAATTATAGACTTGTCATTACTAATTATTGTTTGCCGATTCTCCGTTAGACTTTATTGATTTAAAGAAAAATTAATCTGGTTATTATAGTCTTGATAAGCAATAAGTTAATATGTTCGGTGTATGGTGCAGACAAAATAGCTCACAGTCTAGAGATATTGTGAGCTAAGTGCTGAATCATATAATTTCTGATTTATAACAGTATTTATCTGAAAGTCGTGTTCTTAATATATGATAAGTAAAAATGTTCGATATATGGTGCAGACAAAGTATTAGCAAGCAATAGCTGAATGCTGATACTTATTTTCTGGAAGCGTCATTGATTTTAAGCAATATTATTTTTAGACAAAATATTAGCAAACAAACTATCGCTTTATTGAGCTAAGTAATGGAGCGTATATTTTCTTGAAGCGTCATTGGGTTCAGGCGATAATATTCTGGACAATATGGTCTTAAACAATAAGCTTATTTGTTCGATTTATGGTGCAGATAAAACTTGAACACACTATCAACCGTTCTAGATTCTTTGTAAGCAAAATGCTATTTTTTTTAAAAATATATTTCTTGAAATTCGATTCATTTGAAGCAATATTTCTCTGGAAATTATGGTCTTGATAAATAATAAGTTAATCTGTTCCGCGTGTGGTGCAGACTAAATATAAGTACACCGTCTACCGTCCTAAAGAATTGTTAAGCTAAGTGCTAGTTCAAATATTTTCTGGAAGCGTCATTGATTTATAGCAATAAATTTTTAGATTATATGGTCTTAAACAATGAGTTGATTTGTTCGATGTATGCTGCAAACAAAAATATGAGAACATTGTCTTTCCTTTTAAAACATTGTATAGCCAAGTGCTAGTTCTTATATTTTCTGGAAGCGTCATTGAAGTATAAAGTAATAACATTTTGGATAATTTGGTCTTAAACAATGAGTTAATTTGTTAGATGTATAATGCAGACATTATAAACTACAACAAAATGCGGATTCTCATATTATCTCAAAACTTCATTTATAGAAAGTAATATGAATGTGGATGTTATAGTTGATAAGTCAATTTGTTCAACGTTTGGTGCAGCCAATTTCTACAATTCTTGGTAATGTTATTCTAAGTTAAGAGTGATCGATGCTGATACTTTCTAAAATATGTTAACTGAAAATTATTAATTTTAAACCATAACCTGAATATTATGAACTTATTAAACAATACCATTTAACTCAATATGTCGAAATTGTAGCTTTGTGCACACCGTGAGTATTTATGACGATCCATTGCAGAACGGATCAAGTGTTCGCTCACTAAAATGTCATATGGCACATTTATCAAAATCATCCAGAATTCTTTTTCGACCTCTTTTCAAACTGACTTTTGAACTGTTCCCTCCATCAGAATCTAACCAACTTAGTCTTTTAGTTTTGATCCCTGGCAATATCTTATCATGTACTTTAATAGGCAATTTTATTGTTTTGTTTAAAGATTGCAAAAATTAAAAGTCATTCGGTAGAGATACTGAAATGTCAAACTGAAAGAAAGCTCTCAATGCAATATCATCGGTTGTTTTGCTTGTGTAGAAACATTTTGTTATCCCTTAAAACACGTGTCCTTCTTAGTGTCATGTGCAGAATTTTGAATTTTTACAACTTTGAGAGAAATATTCAAAATTCTGCACATGACATTAGGAATTTATAATGGGGTAATCTTTTGAAGATCAATCAGTGTATTAATAAATGCTTCTTGGATTGTTCTGTAGAGCTTTAGATAAACTCAAGCAGAATAATTTGGACTCAGATTTAATTGATAAGATTATCAGTAATCTAAAATTAAATTGTTAAGATACCACAACTGTTATCTGGCATTTATTGATCGTTAAAATTATTTTTTATTAAAAGATATTTTGCATACCATTTTTAAACTAGGCTGCTTTGTATGTGTAGGGATACTTTGTATTATTCTCAATAAAATGTCACAAAAAGGAAGTAGTGGGTGATTTTAATTAACCATACAACCAATCAATGAACTTACTTGTTATTGATTTTAAACACTTTTAGACCACCTCAACCAGCTCTCTTTGTTTTCAGTTTTTTATGTATATCAGATTATTAGTTATCTAAACATCTTGCATGGGCATACTTTTTATAGGTAGAATGAGTCATTCCATTTTCATTTCAAAATAATGATTAATTATATAATGACATTTTATTATTCATCTTTGCGTCATATTCTTTAACAAAGTCTTACTTATTTTAAATCTACATTAGTTTAAGCACACGGTTTAGTTTATGTGGATGATTTCTATAAAAATCAGAACTTAATTCACGATGTAAAATGCGTGTTTAAGTAATTACTATTCATATGACTTAGCTATGTGTTGTGGTAAAAAATTGCTGAAATTAAATAAAACAAAAATATTGAACGCTAAAGCTGTCTTATATGATACAAAAATGGTATATGAATTCATTTTATCACAATATTAGTTGGTTTCATCGATATACATGTATATTTTACCTTTATTATTATATGACATGGTTTTACCATTATATGATTTGGTTTTATCATTATATTATTTGGCCTGATCATTAAATGATTGGGTTTCGCCGTTATGTGTTTTAACTTCATCATTATATGATTTGGTTTTATCATTATATGATTTGGCCTGATCATTATATGATTGGGTTTCGCCGTTATGTGTTTTAACTTCATCATTATATGATTTGGTTTTATCATTATATGATTTTGCCTGATCATTATATGATTGGGTTTCGCCGTTATGTGTTTTAACTTCATCATTATATGATTTGGTTTTATCATTATATGATTTAGTTTTACCATAATGATTATATTATTTGCTCTCGTCATTATATGATATCATCAGATCATTATATGATTTAATTTAGCATTCGTCATTATATGGATATATTTTATTATTATATTATCTCATTATTATGATATTGTAAATACAATTATATGATCGCAAAACATCATAATATGGTGGTTGCGAATCTGACAAATGTCTTCATGAAATTAATTCAGATTCACGAAGACGTTTGCCATATTCGGATATACCATATAAAGAAGTTTTGCAATCATTTAGATAAATTATGTTTTCAATCATATAATAGTGTTTGCATATAATATAATGGCGTTCCATACATTACACCACATTTCATATCATATAACAAATCAGCTACTTTGCTCAAAGAAAAAGACAAATCGTATTGATTTAATATATTATGCGATGAAGGAGAATAATAACAGATAAAAGTGTAATTTACCTAGAGTAAAATATTTATGTTTTAATCATGGTAAAGGAAAGGAAACTTTGAACAATCGTGTCCAGATAACCATGCTATGTTCTAGCCGTCATTTAAGCTGTTAAATATACAAATACAACGGGATTTACTTCAAATAAAAGTTCGACCTTTACTCCGACAAAAAATGTTCATTGTCTGTTTATGCCAACGTAAAGAACACGTGTAGAGATAATCCGAAGCGACTCCATTTTTAGTTTTTAAAGTACAGAGCACGTGTTTCTTGCAGCTTAGCATTTGGCACCAATAGAGTAAATAAACATGATTGTGAGTTCTAAAGCGATAAGGGATTACTTAACACATTGTGGATAACTTCACTTGGTTTTGCAATTGCTGCATGTAGCATCTCTTAATCATATAACATGTGCTGACATTTATCTATAAGGGATAAACATCCAAAACTGCCTTTGATCATGTTTTTTTTAACGTTTTAGTCAAGATTCTTTCACGTATATCAAAACGATTAGTTTTAGGGGATGGAGAAAACCGGAGTACCCACCAACTTTCGACGGCAGACGAACTGATAATCTTTCTGACACTAGTATCTGTCTGAGTGGAATACAAACCTAGGCGAGAACAGGCATTGCGTTGTCATTCGTAAGCGCGTACTATGGACCACTCGGCCACTAAAGATTCGAAGTTTTGATATTGAATGATAAGCATCGCATAGCAAACTGCAATAATTGTTATCGTGATTTACTCTTTTGATAGAAATACCAATCTTAGATTTGGTATGATAACTGAGCATGTTATTTTTAAAAATGTTTCTTTAAGCAAAAAACCAAATACATGTATGTATTTTATTCAAAAGCGATATTTATTGAAAACAATTATTTTAAAAAAGTGCAATTAAACCATAACCCATGAATTTTAACTGAAAACTTTATACAAATAAATAACAAACAAAATCACATTGTTGGTAAACAACTCACACAACAATACAATAAATAACACACAAAATCACATTGTGGGTAAACAACTCACACAACAATACAACAAATACACAAAATCACATTGTTGGTAAACAACTCGCACAACAATACAATAAATAACACACAAAATCACATTGTTGGTAAACAACTCGCACAACAATACAATAAATAACACACAAAATCACATTGTTGGTAAACAACTCGCACAACAATACAATAAATAACACACAAAATCACATTGTTGGTAAACAACTCGCACAACAATACAATAAATAACACACAAAATCACATTGTTGGTAAACAACTCGCACAACAATACAATAAATAACACACAAAATCACATTGTTGGTAAACAACTCGCACAACAATACAATAAATAACACACAAAATCACATTGTTGGTAAACAACTCGCACAACAATACAATAAATAACACACAAAATCACATTGTGGGTAAACAACTCGCACAACAATACAATAAATAACGCACAAAATCACATTGTGGGTAAACAACTCGCACAACAATACATTAAATAACGCACAAAATCACATTGTGGGTAAACAACTCACACAACAATACAATAAATAACACACAAAATCACATTGTGGGTAAACAACTCGCACAACAATACAATAAATAACAGACAAAATCACATTGTGGGTAAACAACTCACACAACAATACAATAAATAACACACAAAATCACATTGTGGGTAAACAACTCGCACAACAATACATTAAATAACACACAAAATCACATTGTTGGTAAACAACTCGCATAACAATACAATAAATAACGCACAAAATCACATTGTTGGTAAACAACTCGCACAGCAATACAATAAATAACGCACAAAATCACATTGTTGGTAAACAACTCGCACAGCAATACAATAAATAACGCACAAAATCACATTGTTGGTAAACAACTCGCACAGCAATACAATAAATAACGCACACAATCACATTGTTGGTAAACAACTCGCACCACAATAAAGAAAAATATTCTTCTTACTTTGTACATGCACATATATGTTATACAATTAATATTGGACACAATGTCAAAGTGTTCAATGATATACAGCAACTTCCACACACACACACACACACACACACACACACACACACACACACACATTATTGGTTTATTCAATATTATTCTATTAATACATACATTCAGGCTATTTTACATTTTATGTGAAACGCTTTCAATAAATTTTAGTATCTTTTACATATAAACTAACACACAATTTGTTAAATAAAACGTAAATTAGTCCCGTTATTCCTAAATTTTAACTATAAATCTGAAGATACCAATAAAGAGAGAGAAATCTAAGCTTCAACCAAGCGATATATTTGATAACCATGCAATGAAACACTTCTACAACCAATTGATTCATATGAGTACCATGCAGTAAAACACTTCATATTTGATTCCGAAATTCTCTTTTGAACATATACTTTAAGACTTTTTAAAATTTAACATGGAATTCATTTGTTCCATACGTTATGTGTCATTGGAATTGCTGTTAAATTTTTTCAGAGTTCATCTTTCTTTCTCCCCTTTTCTTTTACTAGTTCTTCATCAGAAACAAATTGGACATCGGTAGCGATTAGCAACGAGTTCTACAAATAAAATTTTAAAATTTTGAAAAAGCAGGAAACACCAGACTGTTTTATATAACTGTATTATCATACCATATAGTTTTTAAATGGTAGATTTTTGAGGATCTATTTAATGTTGCAAACAGTTTGACTTAAACAAGATTCATTACATCACCAATGCCTGAAAACAAAAAGCTGAATTAATGATAATATTCATATTAAATTTAAAATTTTTAAAAGAATTCTGTGAAAACTGTCAGTTGATTAAATTGAAGTTCAAACAGACGGGATCAAATGACAACCATAAACTAACCAGTTTCTTGATATGGTTTATAAAGGATAACACTTCACAATAAAACTGTAACGCTTACCGATCTAATAACAAGTTCTGTATCAACAAACTTTATATTTTTACTGGTCGGCAACGGGAAACCTTTCTTTCCTATGTCTAAATATAAATAAAAAAATAATAATGAACGAAAGCTAAATACCCAAAATTCTGAAAAGGTGCAGAGTGCCATGTGCTACTTTTGAATTTTTATAAAATAATACAATTCAAAAGTAGCACATTACAGGGAGTAACAGCATAATACCTTTGTAACTTTAAATTCAATTATTTCCTCTTTTTTTCCGACACTATGATTCCATCATAAGTTCAAGATGTCTTAGTCATATTCTGGTGATTATTCAATCATATACTATGCCTTTTTAATAAGGTCATTCATTGCTATTGATGATTTTCTTGTCAAAATTGATTACTGGACGCAACATCAAAATAAGCATTGACACTCGTTGAACTCAAATATTCAAGATAACGTTTCAAACCTTGTTTGCATTCGTGTTACAGTTGGGTCTGGCAATTAAATGTCTTTGACTTGCTTTTCATGCTTGAGTTTTTAGGGTGGTTGGAGAGTTCAGTTAGAGTGCATATGAATATGTTTTTTTCAAAATCAAAATCTTGTTTTTAACTGTTAAATAATTAATAGCTAAACGCATTATGTTTCCTTTTTGGTAGTCTAAATAAGTGAGTGTGTTATTATTTACAGCCGCATCAGCATTATTGCAGCGTTTACGCGTAGAAAATGTTAAAATATAACAGTATATCAAAATATCAATAAAAGGCTTGATGTAAAACTCAATACATTTTGTACAACAAAAGATTTCAAAAACAAATTCCAAAGAGATAAAAACCAGTAACATCACGGAAAAGTAGTAAATGAAAGACTGGATAATATATGACGCAATTATATATTATAAAACAAGTTTATTTGCCGAAGGAAATTGTAGACGAACAAAGTAAAAATGCATCAATTATACTTGCCATTTAGTTTTGGTTCAAGATACACTTTAACAGCACTATCTACGAGGAATTGTAACATTTCGTTCTGAAATGGTGTAACAAATAAATATTATTTAAGGGATATGAGAAGATCTTTAACTTAAAACTAGTATTTTTGTGGGGGAGAATTTGATTCTTAAACATCAATTAAAATACGTGTAAATCGTTTGTACACTGTATTTCGATTGCTTTCTATTTGAAGCATTTGTGACTACTTCCAAAATTTCAAGTTAAAATGGCAGAACTCGATCTTGCGATCTTGTGAAAAATTCTGGAATTTAACCGAGACCCCTACGGTTATATTATTGTAACATCCCGTTTGCGCTAGAGATGCAGATGATTCTGATAAAAAACTTGAAACATAAAAATACAGATGCATTGAATAATCGTTATATAGGGGTAGGTTAATTTACAAGGATTATCTACTTGACAAGTAAAACATGTATTTTATAGTTTGAGCAAAGTGTAGTTAAATGAAAATCAGTAAAAACTTAAACTTACGTTAATGTTCCCCACTGTAGATTGCGACGCTGATACCTTAAACCTAAAAGAAATAATAACAAATGAATAAATGAAACTTAATGAAATAACAAGCATCCATAGTACTGGTCCCAGTTTAACAATCTTTTTTTTACTAAGATTTTCCTTCATTTAAATCTGACAAATTTGAAGTCGTAAAATTTTTATTAATTATTCAGATATATAAGAGTTTAGGAGGTGTCATCACTTTAGGCTTATAACATTTGTATTTAGCTTTGCAAAAAATGTTCATCAATACTTCCAAATGAGATTGCTAAAACTGACTAAATTTAAGGAAAATCTTAGTTAAGGAATTATTGTAAAACTGGGGCCTGACTATTTCAGTCATCATCATTAAATATTTACCAATCAGCTGGAGGAAGTACTTGGTTTAGTTTATTTAAGAATTTTTTTTACAGAGATTCGTTTTCGCATCCTACGTTTTTATAACAATGTATAATTTTACAATTTTTTAATTTTTGTATCCCCCTAATTTGAATATATCACAGAAAAAGTGTTTAACACTCTTTATTTAACTACGAAAAGTTTGTTGATTCTACTTACGTCAGAGGTCCCGGTTTGGCATACAATTTGTCATCCTGCATTGATAAAGTGACTTTTGTACTGATGGCCTGGAACAACAAAAGAAGTTAACTATATAATGAAACTAAATCTTTAGTTATTGACAAAGAAGAATATTGTTTATTGAAGAACATTTAAAGAATGTGATCAAGTGTACAGTTATGACAATTATGCATATTTTGTGTATTTTGATATATTATGCAAATTAATAAAAAAAAATAACTAAATAAATAAATAAATAAATAAATAAATAAATAAATAAATAAAATTTATTTAAATTTATAACTAAATTACAGAAAAACACTAAATAGTTTAAGCTAGATTAGGTTTTAAAAATTAGTTGACAATACTTTTTCAAAATTTTTTTTAATACTATTTCAACTGCATGAGTCTAGTAACCATAAGTTAAAGCTGCATAAATATGAACGCATCAACTTTATTTTAGCTATTCGAAAGCAAATTTATAAATCTCTAAATAATAATTAATCTAGGTGCTGGCTAACTGAATCAGTATATCGCGCACAAGCTTACCACTCTTCAGGTAACACTATTCTGGCAACGGGTATAACAAGTCGATACTCTGTCTTCTTAATGCCGAGCACGAGTCGGAGAAGCATAATTCTAAAGTCTTTCCTATAACTTAGCCGGGTTTGGAACCAAAGATTTCTCGGTTTCGATCAAGGCATGTACACCAGGCTCCAGTTTCAAAATCATTCACTCAACTGAGTGTACACTCAACTCAAATATTCCCATTTTTCTATCAACAATAGTTAAAAAATAAGTTTTATAAGACAATGTTTTGTTATGTTGAATAAACCTATACTAAACAATTTAAATATAACATTAGATATTCAATTTTAACAGTATAATGTATTAAAAATTGACATTGAAATATTCCCGAATTTGAGTAAAGTGTACACTTAATGAAGTGAATGATTAAGTATTCAGACGATTCATAAACAGCTTATTATGGGTTGGCATTAAACATAATAACAACATAGTAATTAATGAATTAATTTCATTTATATCAACAGAAATTACGTACAGCATCAATAGTCATCAGATGTACGGGAGGTGGGTTTGCCGATCCATCAGTTGTTACAGCAAACATTTCAATGTTGCCTTGTATGCGTGCCTCAATCTCGTCAGATTTAAACGTCATGATTGGTGATTTGGTAGTCTTCATATTTAGTTCTATATCTTTATCAGGATATTTCATTGATATCTAAAATTTCAAATTAAAGTATGAGGAATTATTGATTATTGATTTTGAAAAAATGCTTGAGAAGTGGAGTGGAGTGGAGTAATGGTGTTTAACGTCCCAGTCAAGATTTTTTCACCTATTTCGAGGCGGTCAGTTCTGGGATGGTGGAGGAAACAGGAGTACCCGGACAAAACCACCGACCTTTGGCAAGCGAACTGACAAACTGTTTCACACTAGGATCTGTCGCAAGTGAGATTCGAACCCAGGCGGTGGGAGGCGCTGTGATCCGAGACCACTCGGCCACCAAGGCCCCTACTTGAGAAGTCGATATACATGTAAATGAATGAACATCCTCCACGTGCCTTCATTTCAAACACTATTTATTTCTTGCTACCTGGACAATGTTTGCGTTTATGTTCTTTTATAGTATGTGATACACTCACAAGAATTTCCGTGCATATCTCACTCATAATGAAATCTAAAATTCTTATGTTGCAGTGTATGTTTTCTTAAGCAATGTACCTTTCTCGTAAGATTTTTATATTTTGTACAATGGTTTTTTTCTTCAAATGAATATCTATCCTAATTTTACTGCAGTTTAGTCACAATATGAAAAATTAACTTTTGAAACAAAATTAAAGTTGATGTATTTTACTGCAAATATTTACATAATGTCAATAATATGTTACCTGTGGTATTATCATGCCAATGCACTTGAAATCGTTGCACAATGAACGTAAAACACCCTTATATTCATCAGGAAGCTGGAAACAAAAATATTACACGTTTAGTAAATCCATCTCTATACACCAACTACACCACTACGTACGGTAGCTCAGTTGTGGGAGGTTTTGGGTTCGAACCCCAGTCAGGTCTGACCAAACTTGAAAATTGGTAGTGACTGTTCTTTCGCCAAACACTCGACATTAAGAAAGTCACGGGGTCCTTCGGATGAGACCTTAAAAAGCAATGTCCCGTTTCACGGCAGGCGTGGCACGTTAAAGAACCCTCCCTCCATATTGCCCTAAGCGCACTGCAAAGGTCAAAATTTCTGGCACTTCACCTACAGCTGGTGACGTCTCGATATAATTAAAATTTTCTTGACTGGGACGTAAAACCCCATTAAATCAATCAATCAATCTATACACCAACTACATATTTTAATTGGGAAAAGGTAATTATAACTAAATTGGTGATCTGGACTACTCTACACTTTTTTCTCGAGCATAGATCGAGTCAAACGTCTTTGCAAATCATGTGAACGTGCATATAAAACATATCAAATAGAAATAAGCCTAACAAAAACCACCGCTATTATATTAATAAGTCCAAACTGATCAATAGAAAATGATAAAACGTAACATAAAATAGTGAAGTTACAATTGTCAGTTTTATATTATAAAGACAACCTTCAAAGCGATTTTGAAAAAAAAAGGCATACAGAAAATTGTATACGTGTACAATTTTCTCGATATTAAGAGATAAAAATATGACACAACAAATCACAAGTAACAAGAAAAACAAGTCACCGAAATTCCATAAAAAATAAGTTTTTTGTATATCGGAAAAAGGTATCCGAGAAATTCTTTGTCTGTTATGTCTTGTTTATAGTTACTAAACTTAATGTCTATAAAATGCCAAAGTTATTGACACTTATTAAAAACTTATTTCAACGTACATGTAAATAAAATTTTCAACACCAACCTCTTTTTGTGTAAGTCTGTAATTTAACACCTCATGTATGTGCGCTTGATATAAAAGGGTGTTAAACATATGTTCTGACATGTAAAGATATACCATTTTACTCGAACTATCGTCAAAGTTTAGTGAGTCTGAAACTGTAAATGGTGCTTCTTCAGTTTTACCTTTCCAATATACATGTCCCTGAATAAAAGAAAACAAAACTGTTAACACTAAATGTGATTTGTTAGTCGATTTGTATGTACAATAAATATTGCATTAAAAGAAACTTTTAAGAAGTGTCGTTCGTTTTTACATGGATGATACAGAAACAATGCCATGAGGCAAACGGTTTTTGAATACGGAAAAACACACGTTTTAATTTTATTTGACATGCTAAGGCAACTTAATCTACTTTGCTAACAAGAGCTGCGTATCAGATTCATATATGTCAAAACACATAGAAAGCGTGGTTCAAAATCAGCTGTATTGATAAATTTTTTAACAAAGCATTTTCTCGGGAAACCAAAAAATTTTATGGAACGACCTTTTACACTAAGGGGGAAATTAAAAAAGTTTGAATTCACTTTATGGAAATGTACCTGTTTTATAACAAAACCCATTGACTCCTCTGTATCATTATATTTGCCAAACATAAAACCAATGTTGAACGCGTGCATAGAACTTAACACTAAATCAAACAGTAAATATTTTTTATGTTTGCAATCAATCATAAAAGAAACGAGTACATCTGGTTAAGAACTGCCACATTCCTTTTTTCATTTCTTTCTTTTTTATATTAAACAAACCTTGTGTTGTGTCTCCATATAAAGAGGTGTGAACTTTGGTTTCGAAATCAATCTATAATCCAATGTAAACTTATTGTCAATTTCAACAGTAACTGCAAAAAATTATATATGTTTAATAAATATACTCTCTCTCTCTCTCTCTCTCTCTCTCTCTCTCTCTCTCTCTCTCTCTCTCTCAAGTACATTTATTGTCTTCATCAACGGTAATCGGAATATATGGCTTTCCCGGCGAAAATTGAATAATAGCAGTTAGATTTAAGATTTTCCTGAAATTAAATTTGAAAGATTAAAATCGATCGAGTTTTGTTGATTTTTAAGACATTCAGCAATTGAAGATTTTATTTTAAAGTTCATATCAAGTTAATAACATTTTCACTATTTTGTGAAAATATTAATTCATATTTCTGAAATTAATTACCATTATTTGCTAGATTTAAAGTTAAGAAAAATGTTAAAGTATGATTGTGAAACTGGGATCTGATGTTAGCTGTTCCATTCATTGAACTGCCAAATGAACATGAAAAAAAAACTTGAATCTAATTCTATAATTAAAATAAAGATGAATACCTGGTATTTTTGAAAGAAATCCTTGTGCATCATTATATATAATTCGATTTAGAGCGTCGCATATCTGAAAACAAAAATGAAAATCAATTTAACATTTGGTCAGGGTATTTATGGAGCCTTTGGTCATCTTTTTCTGAACAACGCTTTAAATATACGCAGATTCTCCTAGCGGATTCCTATTAATTCTGACAAGTGTTTGATTTATTGTGGAAAGTTTTCAATCCTATCATAAAGTCCTTTCGAAAACAACAGGCCAATGGACATTGGTCCGTTTATAAATCAATTATCAAGATAAATAAATAAATAAATAAATAAATAAATAAATAAATAAATAAATAAATAAATAAATAAATAAAAAGCTTTTTATATGATATAAACTTGCATGATTTAAACAGTGTAACACTAGCAGACTTGAAATGGTGGTTACTCTATGAATAGAACTGGTCATGGAATTTTATTTTACTTTTTTTTATTGTCAATAGATACAATTTAATCAAATACTTTATCAGGGGCAATTTAATGTTTTTGGCGAAAAAATAAATTGCATACCAAGAAAAGTATTTGACTTAGTTTCATAGTTTCATTGAAATCAGCGTGTTGTTTAAAGTAAAAAAAAAAGTAAAATTAGGTGCTGATAACGCACTCTCTGCTATACCACATAACCAGGCGAGCCAGGGAATTCAGCTACTTACAAATCGTTGGAAATATTCTTTTATCTTATCTTCGAAAAGATGTATGAAGAACTCATACACCCATCCATTTCCACCATGAATCTGTAGGTTTAAACTGCCTATAGTACAGCTACAACCGGTTGGTGCTATCCTTGGACGTCCATCACTATTATTATCTTAAATCACACAAAAATCCAATTTTAATTGTTATGGGAAATCCAGACAAAGTGAAACTAGACACCAAACAGAAATTTTAAAACATTAAAACTAACTGTAAAATACATGTTTTATGCAATTTTATGAATTTTTTATTTGACTGAAAAAAGATATAAAATTTTACAGTAACGATAAAATAAATAAATAAAAAATAATCATAAAGTATTCTTGCAAAACAACATGCTTGGTTCAGACAACACCCCCATCTGTCTATGATAATAAAAAAGTACTTATCAGAATCCATTGTAACTGATAGCTCTTCGTTCTAATAACATTGACATATATAATCCAAATGCCCTGAAAGTTCAAGTTCCATGTAACAATGTGACAATGTAACACACGTGACAAAGCTATCTGCAGCAGACAAGAACTAAAATGAGCATGGTCTCGTAGCGAACATTGCGATGTTAAAAAATTACGAAACTAGACAAATACCAAATTATTAGATATTAATTTTTTAATTTGACAAACTTGACAACTAGTGTCATTTCTGCATGCTGAACAGCTTATATATAATTTGTTTTGTTTTAAGAAAAACTTACCTATTACGACGTTCAAAACAAAAGAAGTTTCACCAATAGTAGCATCTAATGAATCGTCATCAGAAAGGTCTATCCTGGAATGAAATTAAAACACGTGTCATGTAAGTATAAGTCTTACAAGTGTTACAAAGTTTGTTATTGCTTACTGGGATGCTTTTGCATAGAAATGAAAACTTTTGATGGTTGTTTCTTCTAGCGCATCAAAAACTTTTTTAAAAAGCTGTACTTCACTCACCCGTCTCTAGGCCAGCGGAAAATCTTAAATGACTAGCATATTTAATACCATAACAACATCGATATTTTTAAAGCTACGTTATGTTTACCCATTATTGAAAAAATAATGCATGTAATTTTCTAAAAATACTTCTTTATCAAAATAAATTGGTTGTTTTTACGATCTGTGCAATTCCTTTTCTTAAGTTCACTGTTTTAGGCCATAATAAATGGAAATCCTAAAAGCTTGGGCCAACTAGAGAAGATTTTAAGTATCAGCTTGGAGCATGCGCGGAAGTCTTACATGTAAGTAAACAATGGCGTCGACAGAAAGAATACGTGTTCGTGAGAGAACGATATTGCTTAATTGAGACCATCAAAAATAATTTTAATCAATCTGTGTGTTTTATAGTATCGGTGTTTCCATTGTCGGAAATCATGCTTATTTGCTGTGTTGACATTGTCTGTTTTCGATAAAGAATCACGTGATCAATGTTCTAAAATAAGACCTTTAATAGATCAACTAGTAGAGGTTTCCCTGCGAATATCAACGTAAGTAAATCGCGTTATTTGAACTTATTTCCATCACTGTGACAAATGTAGGAAGACTGTTTGTATCTTACCATCCTTTGTCGTATCGAGCCTCCCAATCAGCATGAACTGACAACCGTATACCACTTGCTCTCCATACAAGTCCATTGCCATCTGGGTTTATCTTAATGGTGCTTTGTGGTTTTGGAAATTCTTTTACTATTAAACTGGAAAATAAACCGATAATATCTAAATATCTAACTCCCATATTAATACAATAAAAATAGAAATTGTGACATTTTTTTTTTTTTTTTAGTTTTTCATATATATATATATATATATATATATATATATATATATATATATATATATATATATATATATATATATATATATGAGAGAATAAAAGATATGTTAAATAATGTGTTATTTTGATGCGGTGCAATTTAACTTTTTGGCAAGGATGTTTACATTGTTACTGATTTGAATTAAAATACAAAACAATTTTGTCCCAACATCAAAGACGACATTAGAAAATCCTGTTTATTTAAAAAAGAAATAACCATATTCCCGATTGATGACTACATGTATGTGATTTTATCGTCAAACGTACATGGTGTTATAAGTCTCTATAGGATACATTACGCCTGTGCCTCCTATTGGTTTGCAATGGCAATACAATTTAACCGGATAATATTTTAGCGTTAAAATAGATAAAGGGTATATGCAACTGAGAGAAATAATATGCAACAAACAAAGAAACAACGAACACAACATAATACAATATAACTAGATTTAGATAAAAGAAAGACCAGAGCAGATTTGGACCATTGACCATAACATTTCCTAACATTGGACAAGCAGTAGGATTAGTGTGTCTCGTGGTGTGGTTATAGTATATAACAGAGAGCTTACGCCCATCTCACTAAATCTATAGCCGCAGTTTAATAAATAAACGCAAAATGGCAAAATAAACCTTTTTAACAAAACAATTGACCAACGTTCTTTGCATGTTTATAATTTACATAAAAATTTAAAGAGAACATATAATATCTTTATTTCATATTATTTTTTAAAAAAAGATACAAGTTTGATAATTTACTGCATAGAAGTACTTTACCCTGTAAAATGCAAGTAAAGATGTATTGTTTAGTATTTATACGACCGACATTATTTTGCCGAAACAACGATAAGACCTTTTTAAAGTTATAGCAACCCTTCAATATAGAGAAATCGACAACAAATTAAACTTGACTAGTTGAAAAAATTGTTATGATTTAAAATGCCCTAGTCTCTCTCTCTCTCTCTCTCTCTCTCTCTCTCTCTCTCTCTCTCTCTCTCTCTCTCTCTCTCTCTCTCTCTTATTTATTTTTTGGCTACCAACTTTTTAATTTCATAAGATAAATCTCCAGATTCTCCATACAAACTTGACAAAGGCGATCTTCCTATACTTTGATGTAGAATCTCTATCCCAATATCGTTTGCTAAAATATAATAAAATTTGAAAATATCCAGAATATATATCAAATATTACAAATATTTTATTTAGTTTCAACAATATTTTATTTAATTAAATATAATACATTTAACACGATTACAAATGAATCAGGTCTTAGGATTCTGGAACTAGAGAATATCTCTAATATTAACCAGTCTCCTATATCTCAAAAAATTAAACATCTAATGAAGGTGTATAATCAATTACATAATAATAATAGTAATAATAACATAAATGATAAATTGTGGTGGAATAACAATAATAATAATAATAATAAATGGTACTAAAATAATAATTATAAAAGTCCATTAATACTTAATGGAATAGAACTTTCGCAAGGTGTTTTAAGAACGTTGCTTTGGCTTTCAACACTTTCAGACCAGAAATAACTATCAAGTCCAAGGTTTGAAATAAAAATTTGAAGTTCACAAATCTGGGAACTCATAACAAGACATTTGTGAATCGTAAGTCTCGCCTAAAAAGTGTCTATTATCAATACATTTACCATAGTTTATAATATCTACATTTAATTCCACAGTATACTCTCTACTCTAAAAACATAAACGCAAATATTCATTTGCCTACTTGCCCGCCGCAAAGACGATAGCCATGGATTTATTGTAATTTTATTTTATTTTATTTTTCAAAGTTAACCGAAAAGAGAAATCTGTGTCCGAAAAACATGCAGATATTGTCTCATGAGGCGGTCCTCGGACCTACACAAAAAGAAAAGTTTCTAGTGATGTTAAACTTATATATTATAGTTTAAATTGAGGTTTTACCCACAATATGGGCGGCTAGAGAATGAAACCAGTCTTAACTGCCTCACGCTTTAATAACACGTGACAACTTACAACATTGCCATTGGTCCTTTCAACGACAACACCCTGTTATAAGTAACGTGCATACATTATTTCCCGCTATTTGATAAAACGCGGGAAAATATATTTACTCTCTGACCAAGGGTTGTTTGTACATTTGTTGATTGGATTTGATTAATGGTGTTTTACGCCCCAGTCAAAATTCTTTCACTTATATCGATGTAGTCAGTTCTGGGATGGTGGAGGAAACCGGAGTATTCAGAGAAAACCACCGACCTTCGGCAAGCGAACTAAAAAATTTCTCACAACAGGATCATAAGCCTAGGCGGTTAGAGGTGCTATGATCCGTAAGCGCGCGCTACATACCACTCGGGCACCGTAGCCCCTCATGTGCATTCATGGAGAGAACAAAATATTCAACTGTTCCACCCTTTAAGTTATTATTGTGCACTTGCATTGTGTAAGTCAACATAGTCGTTGGTCGTTTGACAGTTTGCAGAGAGAAACGAAAGTGCATTTTTTATTACATTCTTTTGATCATTACTAGACAGAATCTTTATTCAATTTGAACCAGCATAATGCATATAAATTACATATCACTCAAATCAGAACGGTTTAACTAGATAAAACAAGATATTTGAGAAATTCTCGTTTTATTGTTTGATTATGGTAATTTGAAAGTTTCCCATTTTTTCTAAATATATTTATATCGGTCCATTTTCAAATATATTTCTAGTAAAAACAAGTCGAATATAGAAAAACAATATACATAATTACATACTATATTCAGTGAACTTTGAACTTCTTGGTTAACAATGTATTAACTGATTATTAAAAGATTAATTATATTATTGCATGTTTAAATTTAAAGTCTTTTATAAAGGATGAAAAGAATAGTTAAGAATAAAGAATAGTATTATATTGATCATGCTAGTTTAAAACGGTTTGGTAATATATTTATTTTTTTTTAAATCTACTTGGACTAGACTATATTATTTATTCTCCGTTTTCTCGAAATCCAATGAATAATTATAATATTGCCATATACCATTTTTGAATTTGATCATAAAATACATTCAAAAAATGGTATATTACAATATTATACGTGACGGGTTGAATTGTTATGGTAGATTTTAATCGAACACTCCATATCGATGTATTCTATGGTATCCACATAGATAGGAATAAACAAATTTTTCTACGTTTTCGAGAAATATAATATTAGTCTGGCGGGTTGTATCGTTATATAAGATTTAATCAATTTATAATCCCATGTCATGGAGAGAGAGAGAGAGAGAGAGAGAGAGAGAGAGAGAGAGAGAGAGAGAGAGAGAGAGAGAGAGAGAGATTACCATAATCGAATCCTCTTTGTGTGATTTTAATCTTAAATCCGGGTAAAGTAGATAATACAATGCCGGGATAGAGTAAAACTAACACACACGACTTGTACATTATCTTTATCATTAGCTTTATCAATGACGACTGAACTACACACTGGAAATACCAAGTGTTCTATAAATAGACATTACTTCGATAAAGGTCAAATACGTGTTTAACCATACGGAGAACGATTGTATGACGGAGAACAATAAACCTGTATAGGTAAGAAACAATAATATAAGTCTTGGTACAAGATTATACATATTTGTATATTACACATAATATATTATTAATAAGGGACTGACTGTCTTCTTTCTGACACGTAAGCGGATGTAAGTTTAAAATTAAATTAAAATAGACTGACTTTAAGTTGTGAAATATTCCACATTGCTTAATACACAATATAAAAATAAAATTTGGAATTCCCAGTGTTCTTTTTTAGGAATTTATCATTCACGTATGCGGTATAAATCTATAATAGTTTATGAACATTTCAGAAATAGCCAGGGGTTTAACTTCACGAATACAACGCCAGAGTTAACTGCTATAAAGGATAAATAACACAATGTCTACGATCCCAGGGTTCAAGACACGAATAACAAAGAAAGGGTTAAATTATGGTATGTATTATCACAATAATATACATGTATATATCATTAGTCGTTTTCCTTCAAATTGCTGTCGAACCTGCTTATATTTCCGCTTTATATAGGTCACCTGTGTATAAGTAAAATATTAATTTACTTTACTGTCGGCGGTCATTTTACTAAAGGTTCAGGTCCAAAAAAAAAAAATAGAATAAAAAATTGCCACTCTTTTTGCAAGTTAACTGATAGTCTATCCTAGATAGAATATGCATTGATTGGTTAGTTGTTAGTAATGATATTAAACGTCGCATCGGCAATTTTTCAGCTAATAGCTACAAGAGCAATGTAATATTAATCTCTATCGATTAATCTAAGAAAGAATTCGTTTATGAGTGAGATGTGCGAATGTATATTATGGCCTGCTGTGGTCGTGCTCAGTGCGACTTTTTGGGAAAGTGTTAGCTCAGTTTGTCATGATTAGAAATCCGCAGACAAGAATACCACTTTCAAAGTCCATAATCCTGACACCTGGTAAGCCAATCGGTATTCAGTCCTAATATCGAGCGCGAAAAAATTTAATTGAAATGACCAGGACTCCAACACGCGACCTCCTGCTAGAATCTTCACACACACACACACACACACACACACACACACACACACACACACACACACACACACACTTAGTATACATTAGAGGTGCACCAGTGATTCGGAATTAGGCTTTTTAGACCAGAAAGCAACTAATGTTAAATAAATTTACAAAAAAAAAAAATAAATAAAAATAATAATAATAATAATTAAAAAAATATGATAATGGTAATTATTATTATCATTCATTATGGCTATCATTAAAACGCTTATTATTTTCATTTATTAAAGTTATTATATTTTTTAAATATGTTTTTAATTATTTAGACGAGTTAAAACAAATACCAATATATACTCATATGAACTTAAAACATTAAAGTATCGTATAACTTGATTAGTTTTTAAAGAATACATTTGTCTTATACTCAAAGGTAATTCACACGGAAACAAAAACATATAAGTCAATGCGTATTGTTTAATTAATCAAATAATCAGAATAGCGGGTCGTTATCATGGTAAACTTTATAGAATAATTAAAGGCAAGTCGCTACATATCATTCATCTGATGTGTTCTTCTGCATACGCCTTGTCTTATATAAATTTACATAAAACTAATATTTTTATATTATTATTCGAAATTTTAAGTATTTTATTCATGTTGATGGAAATTCAAGGTATTTTGCCAATTTTTTGTTTTATATCACGTTTTGGTTAAAATTGTAACGATTTCCTACTACGGATTTGCGGCTTTTGAAAATAAGCTGGTGTTCTGAAGACTCGAAGTTTACAAACTGGAGAGGAGACATACTGACAAATTAAAATGAAGAAAAGAGGTAAGTTATATTTATTATACACGTTAAGAACGACCATGGTTAAGAATAAATGAAAAATGTCCATGTATGTTAATCAGTCCGATTTGATAGATTTGTTGATATACTTATATTTTTAAAATATTTCATTCTCAGTTTTTTTCTCAGTTCTTCGAGGTCTTTACTGTAGGCTACTGCCTCTCTGACCCATTTGATTAATTCTATATCTCAACTTGTCTATACTTGTCACTTCCGGTCCGGTTTTGTAACAACTGGGATCAAATTTGATTTCGACGTTCTTCCAGTGTTCGTTCAGTCTGGATTTGAACATGTTTAAAGATGTTGAATTAACGACTTCAGATGGCAAGTTGTTCCAGCTGTTGATTACTCGATGACAGAAGCTGGATCTTCTTATGTTAAGTCTTGCCCGTTCTTTCTGTAGTTTGTACCTATGGCCTCTGGTGTTTCGATTTTGATTTAGATTCAAACAATGATTTGTATCTACTTCATCAATCTAATTTAGAATTTTAAAAAGTTCTACCATGTCTGATCTAATACGCCTGTATTCTAGTGATGGTAAGCCAAAGAACTTCAGTCTATCTTGATAACATAGATCCTTTATAGATTTCACCAGCTTAGTTGCCCTTCGCTGTACATTTTCAATAGCGACTGTATATTTTTTATGTGTGGTGTACCAAACATTAGATCCGTATTCAACGCGTGGTCTTACAATGGATTTAAATAGGGATAAAAACATTTCTTTATCCGTGTTTTTGAAGCTCCTACGAATCAGGCCAACTTTCTGATTTGCCTTTTTAACTGACATGGCGATGTGCTCGTGGAAATTTAGTTTGTCATCGATGATAATTCCCAGATCTTTTTCTTGTTCTACGTTTTTGATGGTCTGCTCAGAGTTGTCCGTGTTCATTTTGTAATCTGCTTTGTGGACTTCCCTACCCAGATGAAGATGTTTACACTTGTCGGTGTTGAATTTGAACTGCCACGTTTCCGACCATTTTGACTATTGTTGATATCCTGCTGTAGAATTTCTGTGTCAGTGGCAGATTTGATAACCCGGAATAATTTTGTGTCATCTGCAAATAGCTTTATTAAACTATCCACTACGTCAGGGAGGTCATTAATATAAATTAGAAATAGTGTAGGTCCTAGAACACTTCCCCGCGGAATACCACTTTTTACCTTTGACCAGTTAGGAGCTCTGAAATTTAACACAACTCGCTGCTTACGATCTGCTAAAAAAAACTCTCTATCCATGATAGAAGACAACTTTGAATTCCATACGCTTTTAGTTTGTTTAATAATCTTAAATGGGGAACACTGTCAAAGGCTTTTTGGAAGTCAAATAAATAATATCTATTCCATTTCTTTTATCCATTTGTTCAGTCCAGAAGTTAATTACTTCAATTAGTTGCGTGATACATGATCGCTTTTTCCTAAAGCCGTGTTGGTGGATTGAGAACAGATTATTAGATTTCATATGTTTCATGAGCTCATCTCGAACTATTTTTTCTAAGGTTTTACAGATCACTGAAGTTAAACTTATTGGCCGGTAGTTTGAATGATCTGATTTTTTTCCTTTTTTGTAAATTGCAGATACGTTTGCCTTTTTCCTTATTTCAGGTACGGCACTTTCGGATAAACTTCTGTTATAAATGATAGCAAGAGGTGTGCAAATGGTATAGACCGTTTCTTTAAGGAATTTTGGGTGGTATCCATCTACACCCGGGGATTTACTAGGGTTCAACTTTTGCAGTATTTTTGTTATTCCTTGCTCTGTTACTACTATTTCGTTTAGCGGAGTATGTATTCTTTTCGGAACAAGTACTGGGATATTTTCTGAATTTTCTGTGGTGAATACGCTGGAAAAATAATCATTCAGAAGTGAAGCTTGCTTGTTTTCATCGTATGTAAGTTGTCCATGCTCGTTTTGTAATCCGGTGATTTTACTCTTTACTTTTGTGTTTATTTTTAAGAGTACACTTACAACTTCAATTTTTTATTAAATGTATGCTCTAACACTTGTGAGCAACCCAGTGTGTCCTTAGAATAGACTAGGACATCGCGATCGCAGCCGTTTTCCTAAAAATTGTTAAACTGTTAGTATCCTGTAGTTTAAAAATTACATGTTTGCAAGTTAAAGTTCGCCTTTTTTTCGGTAATGCTTCAGTTATCGTGATAATGTCATATTTTCCCTTTGAATTAATACCATAAATTCACAAACTTTATTTGTAAAGCAGTCTGCATTTGTGTATATACAATATAGATTATTTACATTTTTAAAAACCTTTTGGAGAATGGTTAAAACTTGCATCCTATTCCGCATCTTGGGACAACTGTCCCCCTATCACAGTAACGTTTGTACCTGGGTTATTATGTGGCACCTGATAGGAAACTTCATTAGGGTCAAATGCATCCAGTGTCCATTGAACTTTTTTCATTTATTGCATTGAAAGTGTTGTCATTAAATGAGAAATTTAAATTTTGTCTATTTAGAAATGGATCATGTTATCTTAATAAAAACTGGCTTTGCGGGGTTGAAGTTGTGGTTAATGAAGAGTGTAAGACTGTGATGGAAAAATCGTCATCGTTATTATTTCTTTCTGTATCGTCGCTATCAGGACAAGATGTTGTGCTTTCAGAGTCGCTGATGTCACGTTTTGTTACATCTTTCAAGTTATTTGATTTAGTAGAAGGATGAGTATCAATTAATGTCTCATCACTGTATATAATTTCAACTGGTTTCGTTTTACTCAAGTTTTTTTGACGCCCTCTTTTCTTTGTTTTCTTCGCGTTGTTTGGGTGTTAAATCTTTCACAACAACACATTTATTGAGGGGGACTGGTGCTTTGTCCATAATAAATTTAGCATTTTTTATTATCTCCCTACGCTGTTGTTTACTGTCAAGGACAATTTTAATGGGCGTATTTTGGTTCCACTGAAGTTTCTTGGAATTTATTGTTGGTTCCCGTTTCTGTGACTTTAATCTACATCCTCATTTAATGGAAAGAGAGATTGAAAACAAATATATCAAATAGATTGAATCATAAATGACGTCATAATGCCAGCATTATCTTGACACCGGCTCTCTACTTCATATAAAAACAAAATCATTGCAGAAATGACGTTTTTCGTAGTCTCCCCAAGCAACAAATGCTAATATTGATAAACAAAGATTGTTTTTGGCAATCATTACTGTATAGATGAAGTAAAGTTTCAGGACTCCAAATTAAAAAAAACATTGTCTGGATAAATAAAAAAACATAAACATGTATATAGTGATTGTATACAAAAATAAGTTTTTAACTCTGTTTCAGACATACTTCAGAGAAAAGCGGTAGAAAAAATTATTGGGTTGATGCTGCTGACAATTGCCTTCGTAAGCCTAGTGATACCATATTTGTATTTGTCAAACTGTGATAAAAAGAAAACTATCGTGCCTGGTAGAAATATCACTTCGAGTCATGTATCTCTTATAATTAAAAAAGAAGTTCAAATAGGAATTGATCAAGAGAAATTGATACTTTTATACAGCACCCCGTCATGGCTCAAAAAGATTGTCAAGAAAACTGATTTTGTTCAATGTGAAATACCAAACTGTATTTTGACAGAAAATAAAACTCTCATAACTGCTAGTTCAGCTGTTATATTTCATGGTCGTATGTTAAAACAATATCCACCTCGTAAGATGAAAAAACAGAAATGGGTGTTCTTCGATATGGAGAGTCCTTATTATCTACTTCCGGCACGTTACGCTTTTCCACAATGGCGGAGAGCTTTTGATTGGACGATGACATACAGATCAGATTCAGATATTTTTTATCCTTATGCCAAAATTTCCAGAAAACCTAATGATATTTTTCAAAAACTGAATTATAATTATATAATGACTAAGAAGAAATACAAGATAGCGTGGCTCGTAAGTCATTGTAGAACGGTTAGCAAGCGAGATGAATATGTATCGAGTTTAAAGAGACATATTTCTGTCGATATCTATGGTAAATGCGGATGGTTAAATTGTACGATGCCAAATGCTTTCAAATGTTATCAAAACTTGAGCAACCTCTACTTGTTTTATCTCGCCTTTGAAAATTCTCTGTGCAGAGATTACTTTACCGAAAAGATATTTTTCATTTACTCCTCGGGTATAAATATGGTTCCTATAGTACGAGGTGGGACCGGATATAGCAAGTATTTTCCTACGGGAACTTACATCAACACCGCTGATTTCAAACATCCTAAAGATCTTGCAAAATATTTGATTTATCTGAGCAACAACAGGAAAAAATACTTTGAATATTTAAAAAGAAAAAATGAATATGAAATTTCTATCGGTTTCAGTGATATGTTTAGGAGGTCACTGTGTCAGTTATGTCGGAAACTGAATGAGGATAAACCCGATAGCAGACCTATTGACATTGTTAAGTGGATACGTAACGGTCACTGCAGTAATGCTACAGATGTTTAAACACGCACGGATTTATTTTTCGCCGTGAATCCACACCCATTGTGTGTGATTTGTTTATGTCCGTTTCTTTCATTTTTCTAAAAAAAGTCTGGTGTTCTTGGTTGTTGCATATATTTCGGTAAAACTTTAATTTTGTAAGATCCTTGATTAAGTTTTTAACATCGTGTGTTTAAATCCAATATAGGATTATATTTAGTCTAAGACAAAATTAAACGTCGCAAACGATACTACAACCCGAATTAGACATCGCATACAATACTAGAGTTAAACCTGAATTAAATATCGCATATGCAATACTACCGTTAAACCCGAATTAGATATCGCATATACAATACTAGAGTTAAACCCGAATTAGACACCGCATATACAATACCACAGTTAAACCCGAATTAGACACCGCATATACAATACCACAGTTAAACCCGAATTATACACCGCATATACAATACCACAGTTAAACCCGAATTATACACCGCATATACAATACCACAGTAAAACCCGAGTTAGATATCGCATATACAATACTAGAGTTAAACCCGAATTAGACACCGCATATACAAAACCACAGTTAAACCCGAATTAAATATCGCATATACAATACCACAGTTAAACCTGAATTAGACACCGCATATACAATACCGCAGTTAAACCCGAATTAGACCCCACATATACCAAACCACAGTTAAACCCGAATTAAATATCGCATATACAATACTAGAGTTAAACCCGAATTAGACACCGCATATACAATACCACAGTTAAACCCGAATTAGACATCACATATACAATACTGCAGTTAAACCCGAATTAGACACCGCATATACAATACCACAGTTAAATCCGAATTAAATATCACATATACAATATTACAGTTAAACCCGAATTAGACACCGCATATACAATACCACAGTTTAACCCGAATTAGATATCGCAAATACAATACTACTGTTAAACCCGAATTAGACACCGCAAATACAATACTGCAGTTAAACCCGAATTAGACACCGCATATACAATATTACTGTTAAACCCGAATTAGACACCGCATATACAATACAAAAACTGTTAAGCCCGAATTAAACATCGTATATACAATACTACAGTTAAACCAGAATTAGACACCGCATATACAATACCACAGTTAAACCCAAATTAGACATCGCATATACTATACCACAGTTATACCCGAATAAGACACCGCATATACAATACCACAGTTAAACCCGAATTAGATATCGCATATACAATACTACAGTTAAACCCGAATAAGACACCGCATATACAATACCACAGTTAAACCCGAATGAGATATCGCACACAATACTAGATTTAAACCCGAATTTGACACCGCATATACAATACCACAGTAAAACCCGAATTAAATATCGCATATACAATACTACAGTTAAACCCGAATAAGACATCACATACAATACAACAGTTAAACCCGAATTAGAAATCGCTTATACAATACTACGGTTAAACCCGAATTAGACATCGCATATACAATACAAGAGTTAAACCCGAATTAGGAATCGCTTATACAATACTACGGTTAAACCCGAATTAGACATCGCATATACAATACCAGAGTTAAACCCGAATTAGATATCGCATACAATACCGCAGTTAAACCCGAATTAAACATCGTATATACAATACCACAGTTTTAACCAAATTAGACATCACATATAAAATACAACAGTTATAATACCACAGTTTAACCCGGATTAGACATCGTATATACAATACCACAGTTTAAACCAAATTAGACATCATATATAAAATACCACAGTTAAACCCGAATTAAACATCGCATATACAATACTACAGTTAAACCCGAATTAGACACCGCATATACAATACCACAGTAAAACTAGAATTAGACATCGCATATACAATACCACAGTTAAACCCGAATTAGATATCGCATACAATACTGCAGTTAAACCCGAATAAAACATCGTATATACAATACCACAGTTAAACCCGAATTAGATATCGCATACAACGCTGCAGTTAAACCTGAATTAGATATCGCATCTGCAGTTAAACACGAATTAAACATCGTATATACAATACCACAGTTTAAACCAAATTAGACATCACATATAAAATACAACAGTTATAATACCACAGTTAAACCCGAATTAGACATCGTATATACAATACCACAGTTTAAACCAAATTAGACATCACATATAAAATACCACAGTTAAACCCGAATTAGACATCGCATATATAATAGCACAGTTAAACCCGAATTAGACATCACATATACAATACCACCTAACCGACTAAGACATCGCATATACAACAACACAGTTAAACTCGACTTAGACATCGCATATAAAATACCACTGTTAAACAAGAGTTAGACATCGCATATAAAATACCACAGTTAAACACGAATTAGACATTGCATATACAATACAACAGTTAAACCCGAATTAGACATCGCATATACAATACCACAGTTAAACTCGAATTAGATATCGCATACAATACCTACAGTTAAACCCGAATGAGACATCGCATACAATACTACAGTTAAACCCGAATTAGACATCGCATATACAATACCACAGTTAAATCCGAATTAGATATCGCATACAATACAACAGTTAAACCCGAATTAGACATCGCATATACAATACCACAGTTAAACCCGAATTAGATATCGCATACAATACTACAGTTTAACCCGAATTAGACATCGCATATACAATACCACAGTTAAACCCGAATTTGATATCGCATACAATACTGCAGTTAAACCCGAATTAAACATCGTATATACAATACCACAGTTAAAACCAAATTAGACATCACATATAAAATACAACAGTTATAATACCACAGTTTAACCCGGATTAGACATCGCATATCCAATACTATAGTTAAACCCGAATTAGACATTGCATATACAAAACCACTGTTAAACCAGAATTAGACATTGCATATACAATGCCACTGTTAAACCAGAATTAGACATCGAATATAAAATGCAACAGTTTAACCCGAATTAGACATCGCATACAATTAAACCCAAACTAATCTACACAGTCTGTTTTGTCAAAAGGATCTAGCGATACCGATAAACTTATTCAGGCTTATAAGGAACAATATTGTACTTCAAAATAGCGTGGCTATATGTAAAATGACAGAGTTATCGATATATATAAAAACAAGGTTTTACAGTGCTGGCAATTGGGGTTTTTTTAAAGCGGTTTTATTAAATAATGCAAAAGTAGTATTGTCCAATAAGACCATCGCTTATCCATATCATATCAGTTCTGTTATTGGTTGAAAAATGTTGTTATTCGTCACATCAGCAATTTTTCAGCTATTCGTGGCGAGACAATTTATCTAGGATGAAAAACTCATTTGATGCAGGAGCTCAGGGTCTGCTTTGTACCAGCGACCTTTGACCTTTAGATTTTAAGTTTACTCGCTTTTGGTTTTGCAGATAAACAGCAAAGGTCACTGGTACCAAAATCACAAATGGTGTCTCAGGCAAGGAAAATCATTTGTCACTTGAGATCGAATCCATTGCCACACCTTTTATTAATCTTGTTCAAAGTTTTTAACTCGCTTACTTTTCTTTTTCTACTGTCTATTACATTATTTTTGGATCTTTTCTTGCGCTGCTTTTAAAATTGAATTCTAAAACTAAAAATATGGTTCATGTGAAATGTGTCTTAATAAGCCTTTGGTAGAAGAAATAGAATTCTGTTTCTTTAAAGCTGCATTAAGTTTTCAAAAGAAAAAAATAAAACGGTGCTAATCTAATTAATGATGATCCTAATTAACAATGTTACATTTGGTTCAACGATAAAAGCTCGAATAAATACAGAAATTACAGTATTTACCCAGCTAGATGCAGCATTTGGGATCTAATATTAGAACATGGTTACGTCATCAAAACCCGGGTCATTTAAACACAAATTAAAAACGGTGAAATAGGATAAATTAAACACAGAACTTCGTTAAATGTGTCATTTTTGACTTAGTAAGGGATACATAACACCATTTCAAACACATCTGGATATTAATTAAGGACAATTAATGCAATTTGTCATGTTTCACCTTCGATTCATGGATTTTTCCGTACTTTTTTCCGTACACTGACCAACCGATAAGAGGATTCCGTTTATTTACAGCTGAAAGAAATAAAATTTTAGAAAATGAATTTCACGGATCGTGGTAAGAAGATATCTTTTTTTTAAAAAAAAATATATTTTTTATTTTTAGAAAATCAAAAAAAAAAAAAAAAAAAAAAAAAAAAAAAAAAAAAAAAAAAAAAAAAAAAAAAAAATTCAGAGTATTGAAAAACTTAATGCAGCTTTAAAAGTCAGACCAATAGCGTGAAAAAGTTGTTATTTCAAGGTATGACTTTTACAAGTTAACCTAAAAGGAAGATTGTGTGTGGTATGTTAGTTACACGTATCGTTGTATCTTAACTCAATATTTCATACACACACACACACACACACACACACACACACATTTGGTATATTTCATCTGATGCTGACGACGGAAGCAATCCAACATTTTTCATTTTAGGTTGTATACACTTACAGAGAAGTCTGCTGTTGATGAATCAGACTGCTAAGTCTGTCTGATTGTAATTGCTGACATCGTGGTCTGGAGACTGGCTAAGATCTTGCGTCATCAGGTAGACTCCAACCGTCCTCAGGTGTTTCGACCCCTTCTCTTCTACATCCTCTGGTTGGCGGGTCAGTAGTGATGGCCAGTCACTACTCGCTGTTAGCTGGTCCCCAGGTTTGCTCGTCTCTTCTATTCCATAACCAACACGATGCCCTCTCTGCAGTTTCGCCGAGTCTTCTCACTGCTGTTCTTTTCTCTCTGTCTGTCATCCCTAGCTTCTGTAAAAGTTTCCAAACTGATTGAGCTGGAAAACCTCTTGCTCCCACTTCAACTGGAAATAACCAAGCACTCCAGTTCTTTTCTCTTCACAGTTCCAACAGTTCCTGGTATTTTGCCCTCTTTCTCTCATGCGCTTCACCACACCCTTCCTCCCATGGGACTGTAAGCTCTATCAGGATGATCTTTTTTCCCCTTTCTGACCACAGTACTATATCTGGCCTCAAGTTGGTATGGACCACATCTGGGAAGATCAATCGCCTGTTTAGGTCGACTCTCATCTCCCAAGATGCTCCTGTAAGTAGGCCACCATGGGTTGATGCGGAGGGCTGAACTTTTTCTTCTGCTTTTACAAACAGAATGGTTTGTTTGTCTCGCTTTTGGTCTGGTCTTTTCTTCCGTCTCTCCATTTCCAATACGTCTGCAAGAGTTTGTAATACCTTGTCATGTCGCCATCTGTATCTTCCTTGCTGGAGGGCAATCTTACACCCTGATAAGATGTGTGACAGTGTTCCTGTTCCTCCACATAACTTACAGGTGGGTCCTCCTTAAGTCCCCATCTGAACAGATTGCTAGGTGACGGTAAGGCATCATAAACTGATCGCAGCATGAAAGAGATCCTGATTGGTTCCAATCTCCATAACTCTGTCCATGTAACCTTCCTGGATGGTAAATCCCATTTTGTCCATGCTCCTTGTTGACCCATTTGCACTGATTTACCTCTCCTTTGCTCTTCTTCTCCTTTCCGTATTTCTTGCAGGACCATATCTCTCCGGTCTTTTCCTTCTGCCTTTTTCCACTGTTGGAAATGCTCTGTGCCAAGTCCCTGTCTTCCTGTACATGTGTTGCCTATGATGTCTCACAGCATTAACCTGCTTTCTGCTTGAGATACAGATGTACTTGCTGACCATTTCCTGCCAGTCCTGGTCTGAACACCAGTCTCCCTAACTTTATCATCCTTAGAATCTCTCAACATCATCACCAATCTGCTTTTTCCAACCTTGAACTCCTCTACCACTGATGATAATGGCATCTGTAGCTTACATGATCTACTGTACATGCCAAGTGATGAAAAGCCAGGTGGCACTCCTAACCATTTCCGTAGACTCTTGTTGAATGTAAATAAAAACAAAATAAAAACATGTTCTCACACACCGATGTTGATTTAGCAAAGTCTGCGTCTGAAGGTAAAATAATAAAAACAAAATAAAAACATGTTCCCACGAGCCGATTTTGATTTAGCAAAGTCTGCGTCTGAAGGTAAAATAATAAAAACAAAATAAAAACATGTTCCCACACGCCGATTTTGATTAAGCAAAGTCTGCGTCTGAAGGTAAAATAATAACAAAAAAGTAAAAACATGTTCCCACACGCAGATGTTGATTTTGCAAAGTCCGCGACAACAAGATAAAAACATGTTCTCACACACCGATGTTAATTTTGCAAAGTCTGCGTCTGAAGGTAAAATAATAACAACAAAATTAAAACATGTTCCCACACGCCGATGTTGATTTTGCAAAGTCCGCATCTGAAGGTAAAATAATAACAAAATTAAAACATGTTCCCACACGCAGATGTTGATTTTGCAAAGTCCGCGACAACAAGATAAAAACATGTTCCCACACGTCGATGTTAATTTTGCAAAGTCTGCGTCTGAAGGTAAAATAATAACAACAAAATTAAAACATGTTCCCACACGCCGATGTTGATTTTGCAAAGTCCGCGACAACAAGATAAAAACATGTTCCCACACGTCGATGTTAATTTTGCAAAGTCTGCGTCTGAAGGTAAAATAATAACAACAAAATTAAAACATGTTCCCATACGCCGATGTTGATTTTGCAAAGTCCGCATCTGAAGGTAAAATAATAACAAAATTAATACATGTTCCCACACGCCGATGTCGATTTTGCAAAGTCCGCATCTGAAGGTAAAATGATAACAACAAAATAAACATGTTCTCACACGCCGATGTTGATTTAGCAAAGTCCGCATCTGAAGGTAAAATAATAACAACAATTAAAACATGTCCCCACACGCCAATGTTGATTTTGCAAAGTCTGCATCTGAAGGTAAAATAATAACAACAAAATAAAAACATGTCCCCGCACGCCGATGTTGATTTTGCAAAGTCCGAATCTGAAGGTAAAATAATAACAACAAAATAAAAACATGTTCGCAGACGCCGATGTCGATTTTGCAAAGTCCGCATCTGAAGGTAAAATAATAATAACAAAATAAACATGTTCCCACACGTCGATGTTGATTTTGAAAAGTCCGCATCTGAAGGTAAAATAATAACATCAAAATAAAAACATGTTCCCGCACGTCGATGTTGATTTTGCAAAGTCGGCATCTGAAGGTAAAATAATAACAACAAAATTAAAACATGTTCCCACACGCCGATGTCGATTTTGAAAAGTCCGCATCTGAAGGTAAAATAATAACAACAAAATAAACATGTTCCCACACACCGATGTTGATTTTGCAAAGTCCGCATCTGAAGGTAAAATAATAACAACAATTAAAACATGTCCCCACACGCCGATGTTGATTTTGCAAAGTCCACATCTGATGGTAAAATAATGACAACAATAAAAACATGTTCCCACACGCCGATGTTGATTTTGCAAAGTCTGCGTCTGAAGGTCAAATAATAACAACAAAGTAAAAACATGTTCCCACACGCCGATGTTGATTTTGCAAAGTTTGCGTCTGAAGGTAAAATAATAACAACAAAATAAAAACATGTTCCCACATGCCGATGTTGATTTTGAAAAGTCCGCATCTGAAGGTAAAATAATAACAACAAAAAAAACATGTTCCCACACACCGATGTTGATTTTGAAAAGTCCGCGTCTAAAAATAAAACTTTGCCTTTTTTAACTTGTGAAATAAAAGAAAAACATTATCTCTCTCTAAATTGAACCGTAAATATATTTTATCTTATTTAGCAAACACGGTTGCCATAGAATCTCTTGCAGAGAAACTTGTGGGTGCCTCAATTCAAGATATTGAAGGCGAATCAGGTCACGTGAAGTACGAAATAACGAGGTTTGTTTATAATAAAGGGAGTTTGAATTAACGATTTATGGATTATTTGAAAAGACGTATTATTTGTGTCCAGTTGTTGATGCGATAATACTTTAAGTGAAAATTTATTTTTGGACATAATTCAGATTTTATTTTTTTTCAAAACGTGGAAATTAAATCACTTTAAGCGCCATTTCTAGACATCATAATGCTTAAAGAATGTATGTGTGAATTGCTGAATGTAACAAAAGCGTCATGTTAAGTGCAAAACAATCGCCATCCTATTTAAATCGCATTTTTGTTGTAACTATCCAGTCCGAATTTCAGAGGTTGTTCTCAGTATGTTTATAGTATGCAAGTTTCATTGTGATGAATGTATCATTGCGTAAAGAAAATGTTATTTTACTGTTTCTTTTCAAAAACAAACAAATAACGAAAAAGAATTGAAAACAATCGTTTTATTTCATTTGAAAACAGAAGTGCTGTTACCGTAGATACGTATTAAATTAACCAATAATAGATTATCGAGTTGTGGAAAATAAAGCTGATAATATGACACACTTAAAAGTATTTCATAGAATTTCCTTTTTTACAGTTTGAATATTCATGAGTTTGTCAAACCCAACAGTTCCATAACATTTGATCCTTCGGGTGTAATAATATGGAAGGCCAATGGCGCCAACATATCAGGCAACGGAAGATGGCATTACAAAGTAAGACATCGCTTGTAAGTTGACTATTTCCCTATCTATGTTTATAAAGCCCTTAGCCAGGTTGAATTATTCTAAGTTTTTTTCGCGTTGACAATGTTTGCATCACTTGCAAAATGAGGGAGTATCTAGTTATTTAAATTGTGATGCATCTAGCCATTGGATATGAATCGCATCTGCTTTTATCTATCCGTAAACCGAAGTCTTTATCTGTGAATTTGTGACTTCAACATTTTTCAATGCACAACCATTGCAGGGTCCAGATCACGTGGTTAGCGAACCAATCAGTAAATTATTGTGTTCAAAATTTGTCGGAATATTTAGTTCTGTTCTATTATTTTTTAATTCTGTATACAGTGTTAGTCATTATACTACAAGATAAAATAATTTATCTGAAACATTTCTACGTTTATGGTGAGCCTACTTCCTTTAAAAGCGAACAATTACAGCATTCCCCCTTATGATTGGATTTTAATAAAATCCTAAATATTCGAATATTTCGGCTTTTGGAGGTTAATTTTAGTTGTTTTCTAGAAAGAAAAAAAAAACAAAATTATGCAATGTCTCAAAGTGATAAGTGTCTGCTATTCCGTCAACGTTTGTAACAATTTATAGTCAAATTGATCAATATTTTTACTTAACATTGTATATGCCATACGTTTTTGTAAACCTGATGCAATAAAATTTGGTGTGTACAAAATGTATAAGGAACATCTTGTATTAATTCAATTTCTATCTTGTAGGTTAAAGCTTTCCGACAAGGGCAAATTCGATATTCGAATCCGCAACATATGTTTTAATGTTCAAATTGAAATCGGTGAGATATTTCCTCAAATTAAAGATTTGATACTTTCTACAGCTTTGCAAATATATATATATGTGTGTGTGTGTGTGTGTGTGTGTGTGTGTGTGTTAAATTTTGCTTTTGGCGCATTTGTTTTTTTACATCCATTTATAATGTTTTGGGTTCGTTTAGTGTAATGTTGCTGTTGCAGTTTACATAACATATACATATAGAATGTTCTTGATTCATTGTTCGATAAAATAAGTCTTGATTGTTTCACTAATCAACCACTATTTATTAAAAAAAATAGATATTGTATATTAATTGGGATCCTTCAAAAGTTTATTTATAACACAAATCGATAGTTTTCTTAAAAGATACCTTGCCCGTATAATCTAGGAGTTTCACAATGTTTTTCATCCATACGTATATTTTCTTGTTTTTCTAATTCAGTTCATTTGTTGTTGCTAGTCTTATTGTTTTATTCAGCGTTTGAATTTAAATTGTCTTTCTCTATTCCAATTAAAAAGTAAATCCGTTTTCAACAAAATGTAACCCGACATACCAATACCTTCTAACTTAATCAATTATGGCTAATATCTTGTTCTGCAACAATTAATTTCAAGAATTAAATGAGTAAAAATTACTTGGGATATTTATTTTAACTAAAATGCAGGTACGGATGAATCTGGAAGACCCACAATCTCGTCTAAAGCATGTACATGTGACATTGACAAGGTGGATATTACATTCCATGGTGGAGCTGCGAAGTTTTATAATTTGTTTAAAGGAAACATGGGCCATAGATTAAAGCATCTGTTTATGGACAAGGTAATGTTGTAAGCCGAATATTGACAAGGAATTTTAAACAGTGGCAGAAAATTTGTTATCTTATTTTTATATAAAAATATGGCTGTAAACAAATAAAATTTTGTTATAAAATAAATTCAGCGAAAGTCGATTAAATTTATGCCAATTTTAAAGCAAATTATATTTTCAAACCTAAAAGTAAAAGGTTTTGATTTTTTAAAAACATTTTGTCGACTGTAGAATACAAAGTTTTTGGTCTATTTTTACATTCACAAAGTATTTGAATAAACATAACACGTTATTTAAAAATAATAACACGTGTTTTTAAAACAAAACATGACACATGCTATTTAAATAAAAATAAAGAATGGTATTTAAGCAAAGCAGAACGCTTTATATTTGAAAACAGCATAATTCATGGTCTTGAAATAAAATGCACATTTTTTTCAATGGCATATCACACGAAGTATTGATGTTAGACATGGTAGCACATGATTGAAATAATGTATACCTAAAGAATATAATTGTAAACGTAAATATATGTGAAATTTTTGACGTACTGCCAGTGCTTATTGCTATATACTAGAACATATTTTTATGGAGCTATAATTACCAAGTTTTCTAACTCTACCAGGTATCTGTATTTCGCTTGCCAATTATCATTATAACAACCTTAGAGGTTCAACCAAGAGGAGTTGCTCTTTACACAGCAATATTGTTTCCGATATGACATATAGAATTTTAAGTTTTCAATGTTTGATTAACCACTTGTTGATATGTACAGTGCTCCATACAAAAATGAAAGTGACCGAAAAATTATTATTATTTTAAGCTTAACTAATATTGTAAACCACTTTATTTTTTTTTTGCCTGCATTGCCAGAGGCAAAAACAGGTCAAGTTGTGGCTCATCTCCGTCAGTCATTCTGTCTTTCGCACCTTAACGGTGCATAGTTTGTGTAATTCATAACTCCTGCGAACTTAATCCAAACTGAATAAAATTTTGAGCAGTTATTTTGTACACCCTTTTTAGGCGATGTTTTATATTATTTTGTAAAATAATTGCTAGTGCTTACAGAAAAGGCTTATGAACAGTGCATAGTTTGTGTAATCTAAAACTCAATAAACATTTCATAAATTGGATAAAATTTTGGGTAGTTGTTTTGCACACATTTGTTATTTGCACCTCCCAGTTTGTTAATATTTGATGATTTTTTATGAAACCATACCTTAATGACTTCCATGTTCTTAAAGTGGAATTTATTCAATTTTTATTAAAAAAAAGAAAAAAAAAAGAAAAAAAAAGAAAAGAAAAGAAAAGAAAACAACAACAGGTTTTGGGGTTCCGGTACTTTCAGTATTTTAGTTATCGTATTAATGACGTAGTTTGTTACTTCATGCTGTTATAATTACCTTGCGCTTTTTTTTATTATTATCATTGTTCTATGTTAGTTTTTGTAAGTGGAATTATTGTTTAATTTTTTACTAATGACGTTTTGTTGTTTTATTGACACCAACGTTATTTAAAACCATGGCCTGAGCATACAAAGATAAGGCATCACAAAAATAATATACAGAACATTTATAACATTACATGCCATATGTGTAATGAGTAATACATACATACATACATACATACATACATACATACATACATAATTTTTTTTTAGTTTTCATAATAAATCTATTATGTATTATTTTTCCTTTCATTACATTTTTAGATGTGCGATGTTATAAAGAAGTTAGTTGACAAAGATGGAAAAGAATCAATGGAAAAATTACCAGGTTAGATTTGACAAATAGTTGACAAAACAGTTATAACCACTTGTTTGCCAGCTGAATCAAGCGTGTCGATAAGTTTTCAAACATTTTGTTTCCATTACTTTGACTCCTTTTTCAACAAACCAGAGTTAAGTGGCTTCCCAAACAAACTATCAATGTATCGAATCATTATCTAAAGTTGATTGTATAAAAACATGAATATTCAAATACATGAATATTTTAGAATAAATAATATTAATTAATCCTCAATTTTGAATATTTGATAAGACTGCGCCATCTAATGAACGGCATTCTTTTTTCAGTTACCATAGAAATAGATAAAACTTACTTGTTGGACTATCGACTATTGGGAAATCCGAATTTTACCGATAACTATATTGAAACACACCATAAAGTAAGTTTGATATTGTTTCTGTCATTTCTAATGGATTTCAAATCATATTTTGTTTCTGGGAAAAATCATGCTTTTCTTTACCACTGTCAACAGCTTGAGAATTTACGAGATACACGAATCTTTCTAAATGACACGACTTTCGGTAGCGTCGTCCAAATTTCCGAAGATTACAATTAATGTCGGGTTTATAATTTGCAAACAAAACAAAAATGAAATAAATACATTGCAAAGTATAACAATCCGATAATTTTGCTTTAAAATTTGTTAAAATTTTACAAATGTGTTTATGATATAACCATTTGTTATTTAATGCGTTGTGATAAAGCACTATATCTAATCTATTTTGATAAAATTTTCACGGTAAATTCTTCCCTTTTCACTGTAAAGTAAAGAAATAAAAGTTTATAAAGATTTTTGTTGTCGAGGTATTGTTTTTATTTTTTAACGATAACTTACCAATCGACCTCTTATGTCACAGTCGCGTGAAAGAATGAAATTGCATATATATATATATATATATATATATATATATATATATATATATATATATATATAATACTATATATATATATATATATATATATATATATATATATATATATATATAGCTTTGTATATTGCTGGTGGTGTCTTCGTTTCAGTAAAATAGACTTGACTAGGACGTTAAACTGCATTTCAGTCACACATACAATATCTATATGTCTAAATGCATTTTTCAGGGAGAGGTCTTTTGGAAGAGTGATTTATCTGAAGCTCCATTTGAAGTCCAGCAGTACCTTGATCCAGACGATGAAGATAAGATGGCATATTTCTGGACATCAAGTTACTTATTTAACACATACCTGTACCAGGCACATAGAAATGAGAAAATGAGATATGTCATCACAAGTAAAAGCGTAAGTTATCTTTTGATGGTTCATCTTAAAAGATTGAACATTGTATTATCAATATTACAAACAATACACAGAAATAATATCGATTAATACTTGTATATGTAACTCCCCCTCAAAAAAAGATAAATAAAATGAATAAAGATATAAAAAATAAAACAGAAACTAACTTTTTACAATTTGATTAGTATTACTCTTTTCATTCTATTTCTTCTCTAACTAGGCATTGTTAATTTTACTTGTATAAATCATAAGAGTACCTTTTAATATCTTATACATTGTATATAAAACATTCTATAAAACCCTGCTTTGCTACATTTTCCATACCAGTTTTCTCTATCGTCACAGGAGCAGAGCGTACATAAAAAGACCCCATCTTGACTGGGTAGTATAATACCATTAGTTGTAAGTAACGGATCTTTTATAGATAACATTCTTTTTCTTTATACTTTGAAGCTGCCAGAGAAAAACAAAGATGCTCTTAAGACAACATCAATGGAAGGATTATTTATTGGGCTCTTAATTCCACAGGTAATGTTAAGTGGGATTTTGCTAAGAATATGAAACTAAATGATAAAAGTATGGACCTAGTTGCTTAAGTAAAATAAACAATATGTATAGCTAAAGTATGTCTATGTATATTGCTAAAAGTGTCTTTTTTCTTTGTTTTGTTTCTATAATTTCTGGCCATAGTAACAAACATCGAATTGTTTTCTAATACAGTCTTTCGTTTTTATTTTTATGGTTGAGTTACTATGAATGCCAAAATAGGGTCAATATTATCGCTGTCAGTTATAGCTTTTTATTTTCATCTTCATAATATTTTAGATTGCATCTAAGTATCCGGATAGTGAGCTTGAAATTCATGTTAGAAGTAAGGAGGCTCCATGGCTTAAATTCCACAATGGTTATGTTGATATTGAGTGTAATGGTGAGATAGAGCTTCATGTATCACGACCATCGATGAAGTCTTCGGCATATCTACTATCTATGGATGGGGTATGTTTAATCTTAGATATCTCTTTTTGAAAAAAGTCTGCAAGTCTTTGAAGTATATGTTCCACAAGTTACAATTTTTTTCTTATATTTTATAACTACTTTTTACTAAAAAAAAAAATAACTCTAATTCAGTTGTTGTAAAGGATATAGATAATGCTATTATTGCATTTCTTCATTATCTGCTGAAATTACACATTCCCATACTTAGATTATGTCAAATTGGCATTACATAAGAATAATTTAGCAATTAATAAACTTGCACCTTTTATGCTCCAACTCCAGCGTTTACAGGAAATTCCGACTCCGTTAATAAATTGCTATAAAATAAATAACATTATCTATGGGTAAACTCAAATCTGCTTTCTTTACAGATTCAACTACACTCCCAGTCACGCCTAACCCTAATACAGCTATTTATTCTGATCTAGGAGTCATCGTAAAATATCCAAGTCATCGATAGAAGGTTTCATACACGCTTTCGTGTTTTTGCATCATAACATCATCATTTAATACGTAATCTTGTATATTGCCCGAGATTTCAATTTTCTGTTCATAAAATATCTTGTTTTTCAGGCAATGAATATTTCAGCTAATTTTTCAGTAGAAGATAAAAAGATAGTTGGACGTGTTGGAAATTTGAAGTAAGTCGAAATATGGATATGCTCTGTTATTTTTTTCATTGTAGTTAGATTTTATTATTTATGTTCTGTCTCCATTAAACATCGAAACTTTCGATTGATAGAGATCAGTTACATAAGAGACCTTTAAAATCGAATAACGAATCGTTAATAACTACATTTTTATGAAAACTTTTTTAATTATTACTAGTAATGGCTAATACCAGACAACATCTTTTATTTGGATATAATTAATTATCTTAATATAGTATGTAACTTTTAACTTGAACGACTATAAAATACCAAATTTATAATGCTGTTTGGTCATATTCAAAGAAAACATTTGTGATAAATTGTTATTTTTCAGTATAAAGACAAAAGTAACAGATTCTAACATTGGAACTGTTAGTGTAAGTAAACAAACATTTATCTGTTTTATGTAGTGTCTTCTTCTTCAGATTCTAATAACAAATAATCTTTACTTTAACAAACCCATCACGATCGGCACATGACTGCATTAAAATATTCCTTTTTCATAATTTCTCGAAAGCAATTTTGGTTAGGTACAATTATTGGTAACTTTCAATTCAAAGCATATTATTTGAGACAAAGTTGAGTGATATGATTAAAATCTCAAAATCATTAGGAATATGTAATGCTTAACCGTCTAAGATCTATACTAATATATAAAACTCGTCCTCGGTCACACTAATTGAATTATGTTATTTCCTTGCTTAAAACGAAATACATCTTTGTTATACTCAAATATTTCATAAAAACAAACAAATTTTAGTTTTACCATACCAGTTGGTAACAAATACGTATAGAGTGTTTTCTTTCTTTGTTAAAATGAGTTGTTTTAAAAGAAAAATCTAGCGAGGTAACATTGGTTATAAAAAGTCAGTTTTCTCTAAATATAATCGAACCATTGGAATCTTTTGTCGCTATATCCAGTACTCTATGAAATTTGAGTAAATACAATCTAACTATTTTGCATAATAATGATTTATTATTAGGACGAAGCTGTACAATTTCTTATTGATTATGCCCTTAGAGTATACGCCGAACCAATGCTAAATAGTAAGTATAAATACAAGGAAATTTCCATCTTTTAAAATGAACATCATTGCACTTATTATTTAGTTGTCCAACCAATGTTTATGGCTATAGTATTAGAGCAAAGGTTGCTTGAGCAAAGCAAAAGCTCGTCATATCGTAAACCAAACATTTTACTGGTTGGACAATATGAATGAAAATATTCAAATCGTCTAGCACATGGCATAACAAGCAATTTGACCCTTAACATTTCGAGTCCGGTCATAAACTTAGAAACAAAAAAAGGGGAAAAAGAAAAATTTAGAAGAAAAAATAAATAATTGTTTACGTCTGAAGGTGTAGTTTAATAGTTACATACAATCAACAAGAAACAAGACAGAAACGCTCTGTTCTTAACATGACTGGAAAAACTGCTTAACAAATTTGTTGTTTGTAAATTATGATGAGACAGACGACTTTATGTATATTTGGGTAAATCTGTTTGCAGCAAATATATGGCATGATATTGATTCAGGTTTTTACAGAAGATTAGACTTTCTATATGATATTTATCATTCAAATTGTTGACATGTTGTAATGCAGTTAATATTTATTTTATTGTTAATTTATTTTTATATATTTATGTATTTATTTTTTTCAGAAAAGATGCAAAAAGGCTTCCCATTACCAGTGTCCCAAAACGTGACATTTGAGAATCATGAAGTCAGAATATCGGAGGTGAGAAGTTTTATCTCAATCTTGGCATAGAATTCTATCTTTATGCAATGTAAATTGGCACGAATGTTGTTTGACATTTATAAACCGGTTGATTGAACTTGAAAATCATTCAGTGGTCATTAATTGAAAAATCTAAAAATATATTTTTATGGACTGAAAAATTTAGATTCTTGAAACTCCGTATACGGTGTATTATTAGCATATTGGTTGAGCTTATTTTACATTCAAGTTAACCATTTTTCTGATTTACAATAATTTGTTACGTACCGAAAGGTCTGTTGGTTTGAATATCCATATAAACCTTCATTACCTAAAGCATTATCAATTTATAACTGGTTGACTTTACTGATTTGAAGTACATGTAGTTTCAACACATTTTTCTCATGAGCTCAAAAATTCAGAAACGCATTTTACGTATAGCATAAGCATATCAATGGCTGTTAAGTTCGTTATTCATTCTAGTTAACACTGACATGATATTAAAAAAACTTAAAACTGTTGTTATGAACTGTAGCTTGAAACAAAATAACATGTAGTATGATATGTAATTATTCCTACTAGAGTGTTGGTTAATATTGACACACATTCAAAGTGACTTTTATTTGAAACAATGTCTCAAAGAACTAAATAATTTAAATATTAATTTGTTCATAAGCTAATTATAACTGACTGTTAATTGTTTTTTATAGAAAAATTGTTTTAATTTTGCTGTTTTTGATTCAAGTGTACTTTTTTTATAAAAATATTTTAGCATTCTCTACATTGAACATATAAGTGCCTTTAATAATAGACTTCTAAGGTGTAGTGGTTGTAGACAGTTTCATTAAGCTTGTTAGATTTATGTTGCATGATAAAGATAATACTACATATATAATACTATGTTAATAAAATAGTATTTACATCGTTATTCAATAAACAATACCCCGTGTATTCATCATTTGAGACCAGCAAATTATTACATTGTCAGGGCAACATTACATGAAGTGTCTTTATAAAATAATGCTTTGTCTGGATCTTCAAATTTTTCAAAATCAGTTTTTGAGAATGACTATTCCGCTTTTTGAAGGTAAGCATAATATGGCCTTTTGTTTTTAATTTCAGGGAGTAATGATACTTGGAACCGACATTGTTTACACTTCTGGATGAATGGTTTGAGGATATTTTAGTGCATTCACAAATTTTGCTGCAAAATGTTGAAAAACAACTTTTTGTCCAACAGTGTTTGCAGAATGTCACTCGCATAAATTGTATCACAAGACAATTATCTGGAAAATATGCACAAGCATATCTTAAATATGTATCTGAAAATTAGGATTTAGACCTTCAATAATAATTATAAATAATTGGAAATTATTATTTTTAAACCCTAAATAAAACTATAACTATGAACAAAAGCAGTATGACATTTAACCAACAAGCAAGAAGGAGAGGTAACATGTTTAAAATTTTTGCATTCTCTAATATAGAGGAATAGTAGGACTAAAAATTAAGTAAAATGTTGTTACTTTGTGCAGACGGCACAAGTGAAACATTTATCTTCCTCATATGGTGGACACTGTAGGGATCCACATTTTCTACTACAGGAGTAATCAATTTTCCGTCAGAGTCCGCTCTGCTGCCGGGAATGGCCTCGAATTGACTATCCAAGCAAATAAACTGTGTTGCTGCAGTATGTATATATCGGTCAGAAACCAAAAGTCCGCTATACTCTTTTTTCCATCCATTGTTGCAAGTGTTTTTACCAGGAAACATCAGGGAAGTTAAGTGCATTTTGCTTCTACATACTGCACACGGCACGTCATCATTCCAAAAAGAAGAGAAATCGTATTCAGTGCCGTATATTCTCTGCACAAAAGTGTCATTTTGAAATGTTTTTCTATCAAATACTGGATCGGGCACAAGGCAAAGATAATCTGCTGTCCCACCATGTCTGTTGAAGTGGGTACCACTCATATAGCCTAAAATAAAAAAAAGACGTGCCATATTTATCATGTCCAAAGGCTAAAGATACCAAATATTGCTAACTGTTGGGGAAAAAACGCCCTCTGTTGCAGTCAAATAGTGACAGCTTATTTAAAGTAAGGTCTGTGTTTAGGACCTTCTTAAAGTACTGAACACTACTGGATATTATTGTTATTAAATCACGTACCAGTACAAAGCCAGGATATAAACAGCAGTTATTACATATGTTGATATTTTCTTGTTTTTCGCATAGTAGCTGAAAAGTAGAGCGTTTGCTCCCAACACGTGAGATCGTTAGTTCAAACAACGACCTGACTTAAAACTTTGAGACACTTCTTTTTCTCCTTATTAAGATGATAGGGTATTTAACTTGTTAACCCAGCTGTCCAGACAGTGTGGCCGGGTAATATGTTCGTCTGCGGCGTACTGAGCTCGAACGTTTATGTCGCCTTGTGTGCGTTCTACTACAAGGAAGAACATAAAAAAAACACTCGAACGTCACATGATCTGCCCATAGATTATCATGAGAGATTAATAAACGCTGTCTTCCTGAATATCTCAATGATTGCTAATGCTTTCTAGTTTGTTTCCCTTTCTTTTATTAACTTCGTTGTTCAGTATTCTTGTTTGAATTTGTTGTTGTCAAGTGCAAAATCAGTTGTTGCTAATTGTATTTTTTTTTCGGTTTTTCTGTAATCAACATCAAATACACAATTTTAACTAAGTCTGTGGTAACGTTTAATATTGTAAGTCCGAGATAGATAAATTTTAATATCTATCTCATCAAAAGCAAGTAAGTAACTCGGAGAATCTAGTTCACAGACCGACGTTATAAAGCTATCATTTATGATAACATCAATACACAGTTGTATATTTCAAAACAATTTGAGATTGACATTTTTTAAATTGTCATAAAAAGAGGTTCTGTTATGCTATTATATAAGCATCAACAACAAAAAAAAGATGTTGTAGTTGTGTAATTATAGAAAACACCAAACATACAAAGAGAATAGTTATGTATATAAATATATATAATAAATTGTGACGAAAAAACTGTTTAACTGTACAAAATAAAGAAGTTTCAAGGCAAGTTTTTAACCGGTTTCCTCAATATTTGTTGATATTATCTATCGCAATATCAAATTACAAGATTACTGTCAAATTATTATTATTATTTATTTTTTGAATTAAAATAAGTTGTCATATTATAATTGTTTAATATTTCATTCATTATATTTTTTTTATTTTTCTAAATAAAACAAAAATAAAACAAGATGTCATATTATAATTTTTTTAAAAACATTTCGATAAAAAAATTACAAACATTCTACATGCAATATTACGATATATATTTATCATACCTACCAGATTAAATCAGCTCTGTTCCATTATCTGGACAGAAGTTCTTCCCCATCGTATAAAAGTTGCACCTACGAAGAAAAACATTAACGGCAATGTAATTATAGAGAATCTAGAATCACTTCAAGTGCGTGATTTTGACTATGAAATACGAAGTAAGCCGAGAGTTTTCAACATACACTCACACTTCCATCTTAATAAGCTCAATCATTGTATATCGAGAAGAAGTTTCTTTTCTGTCATATGATAAATCGGTGCAAAATGTGTATAAAAATGTATTTGTTAAACTCCATTCTTTATTTCTTGTTACTTTCGTAACTTACCGAAGGTACAAAGTTTCCGGGTTTTAATAAATTTTGAAAGCCAACTACATATCAGTTACGAATACTTGCAAAGGAATGGCATTTTGCAAAATTGCATATAAGGATTTGCTTTTCAACTAACCTAGTTGTCCAACAGCAATATTTTTCCTGTGTCATATTAATTAGCGACCCAATTAAACCTTTAAAACGGCGCGGGGCGCGGGTTTAAATCGCAGCAACGATAAAAAAATTATTTTAAAAATCAGTTTATCGAATTGCAAAAGAGCTCAGCACGTGCGGCACCAGCGTTAGTACGCAATGACGAGACTACACTATAAAATAAAGAATTTATCTGGTTTTTATATAAAGTAAAAGTGTTCAAACAGTCCTGAGCAAGTATAATATTATTTTTAAAGTTGTAAGGGAAATTGTGTTGAAAAAATCATCATAAAATGGTACCTAAACTTTTTATGTATTAGCTTCAAAAACATGTCTATTAGTAGAATATAGAGTGGAGTGGAGTGGAGTAATGGTGTTTTACGCCCTAGTCAAGATTCTTTCACTTATTTCAAGGCGGTCATTTCTGGGATGTTGGAGAAAACCGGAGTGCCCAGAGAAAACCACCGACCTTCGGCAAGCAAATTGATAAACTTTCTCACACTAGGATCTGTCCCGAGTGGGATTCGAACCCAGGCGGTGAGAGGCGCTGTGATCCGTAAGCGCGCGCTTTAAGTAGAATAAAGAAATGGATAATCCAACGATCAAACATTTCGTCTAAAACCGCAAGTAATAACGAAAGAAATTTTAGATAACGATTTGATTTTGAGAATGACAAGATCAGAAACTTGTTTGAGAATCAGAAACGCAGGAAAATTGTGAAAAAGCTTACTACCAGGTGTTTATAATCCATGTATAAAATCATAACTAACAATAGGTGCTTACTTTTTGGGCAAATGTATACATTTATATTTTAGAGGTCCGTATAATGTGTTTTAGTAGACTGTTTCGTATAAGACTATCATCATATTTCATTTTAAGTACTAATCGTTAAATCCATGTTAACTAAAATAACATCGTTTATTGAGTGTTTTCATAAAACGATTTACAAACTCTAGTTTTGATTTCATACCACTAGCTGTTGGTGCAGATTGAAGTTTGTTAATTGTCGCCTGTTGTTGAGTAATGGTTTCAGTCAACTGTTGTAACTTTGCTTCCATAGACCGCAATCTCTCGTCCATAGCAACTTGGTCGTTAACGAGAATCCGTTTATCATTAGCAGCATCACAGAAACATAACAGATTTAAAACTGTATAATACAGCGATACTTTTTTCAGAAAATCCATTCTTTGCTGTATTTGTATTTAGTTTATATACATATCCTAATATATTCACAAAATTTTTAGATAAACTGAACACTGAAATAGGACATAGATAGCTTATCTGACTTTACATAATTTACCTATACTATTTTTAGTGACATTTTTCTTTGAATTATAAAGATTTGCCGTTATTTAACAAAGTTGCTGACGCAAGGAAGCATACAAGTAGCTCTTTTGCTCTTGTTCCTTTTTCAAAATTAAATCCATTTGTATTTCTTGAATATGAACGTCGGAAGAAAATAACAATGAAAAGATGTTAATTAAAGTAGACTTTCAGTATAATTATACAGTGGTTTTAAATAACTGCGTCAGTGCCCTTTTTGTACTGGCATTTACAGCAAGTTCTATTGACCATTGTTTTTATATACTTTAGAGAAATACATGTACAAAACAAGCGATCTTTGAGAGATTGAGATACTTTTAAAACTTCTAAAAAGACATATTGTAAAATCATTTGAAAATATTCCTTTCGCACACTTGTTACAGTTATTTTATACTGACATATAAACTATAATGTTCCAGTGAAATAATATTATGGTTTATAACTGGCATAGATATTTTTTTAAAAATATTTGAAGGTTCAAATCCAAATAGCTAACCAAAAAGCTTACCATCTCCTTTTTTGACTGGGAATGTTTATATGGTTACTATGATTTCCAGTTTGCCAACAACTACCTGGAATTTACTTGAATAAATCTTGTTGTTTGAAACAAAAATTGACTCACATTGCTTCAATGAATGTTAAATATAGTGACCAGTTTTTCCTTTTTAAAACGGATCGCGTGAAAAGCGATTAATCCTGTTTTATGAAACGAAACTTGACTAGCATGACCTCAATTGATGTGAAATATACATGGTCATATGCAAGTTTTATCAATTTTAACCAACATTGACAAATTTTGTCTTTTCTAAAATCAGACATTCAGACAAGCGAGAAAAAGCGATTAATCCTGTTTTATAAGACAAATCTTGACCAGCATGGCTTGTATGAAAGTAAAATATACATGCCCATATTCAGGTTGTATAAATTGTAACCAACCGCAGTGAGCAGTTTTGTCTTTTAAAAACAGAGTATTCTGTTAAGCGTTAAAAGAAACGGTTTAAAATTTCTTAACAGAGGTCAAAAACAATTAGTAATGCATATTTGAAAACGCTCTGTATATGGTTTCACATACTTTTTTAAAGTTACATTGTCTTCTTCCTTAATAATTTTCTTAAGTGTATATTATAACTGTATGTATTGCAAACACGAGTTTTTAAAAATATGTTTGTGAGAATTGTAAACCACAGTGTCAGCATTTGCATTCCGTATATACAGATAAATGTATATATTATATATTTATACTTAAAAGAAGTTAACATGTTTTCTAAAAATAACTCATTCTTCTTTTTTATTTCTTTGTAAAATACGTTTCACCGTTGTGTACAGTTCTTCTTGTTACATATTGTGTTATGTTTTAAAGCGAATTTTAAGGGACCACAGCGCCTTTACGGACCACTAGGTTAGAATCCCAGTCGGGACAGATTGTAATGAGACAAAAAATTGTCAGTAAGCCTGTCGAAGGACGCTGGGGTTTTTTACCGCACATTCCGGGTCCTCAACAAACTCTGCACTGACCCGGCCTGGATATAAGTTATATTCTTTAGGCGTAAAACTCCGTCGCTCCACTTTACTCCACTCCTACTTTTATCCTAAACATTTTCTTCGGATGACCTTGTACCTCATAAACATGATTCTTTACTTTTAATTAGGTTACTAAACTTTGTCAATCCCTCTAAAATAAATATGTTTGCACTCCTTGTCACGTACTACCTGTTTTTTCTGGATTAAAAAACAACACTGTCATCATAAATCCACCTTACTTTTTTAAATGAAATAACATGGCAATGATAACAAAATAAGGTGAATTTCGTTTCAAAATAAAGATGTTTACTGCATTAGAAATATGGTGTGGTTAATATATGCACTTGTAACACTCATTTTTTCCATCATAACTGCGTTTCTGAAATTTGACATTTTTATGAAAAGAAAATAGATGTTTATATTTATTTACATACTTGATAACCTAACTCTATTAATCCGTATAAACATGTCATCTTACGGATCACAGTACCTCTCACCGTCTGGGTTCGTATCCCACTCGGGATAGATCCTAGTGTTAGAAAGTTTGTCAGTTCGCTTGTCGGTGGTTTTCTCCAGGCACTCCGGTTTCCTCGACCATTACAGAACTGACCGCCTCAAAATAAGTGAAAGAATTTTGACTGGGGCATAAAACACCATTACACCACTCCACTCCTTTTTAACAAACTGTTTATCCACAAATATTTAATTACTTGTTATTGTTTTCAAATACCGGCTGGAAGTCTCTGTAATGGTGGCGAGTGTAGCGCTGTTATTTACTTTAATATTTCATTTTCAGCTAAATTTTCAATAATCATACTGTCACGTGATTAAAACTAACGGTGTTCCAGTTAACATTTCCTTGATTTTACACCTGACGCCTGTACACATAATATACAAACAAAATGATGGATTGACTTACCTCAGAGATACTTCATGGTGATCACTCATGCATATATTAATAACTATGTTCCGCCTTTGGGGGTCGGTAGTTCATATGTCAGGTTATAATGTAGGAAAAAAATGAATTAAAAAGGAAAATAAATGTATAGAATTTTCTAAAATAATTTTACTTTATATCATAAAGACAAAAGCGCCCCCATGTTTCTAGTCAAAAGCGCGGGAATTTTGTTGCTGCTAAATTAATTGCGTATTTATGTATTCCCCTTAAGCGCCTTTTTAATATTTTAAATTAACGTAATAATCAACATGTTTAGCATTTTAATGGCGAAGAAAAAAGTTCTACAAAGTTATACAAACATTTTAGTATTTTTGATAAATATATGATTTTATAGTTTTCCGAATATACACGTATTGTCAAGGTTACCAATACGATGACGTTGGATATGTAACCATTTATTCAAGTTATATATCAAATCCCGGATTCAGTGTCGGACAGATTATTCGTTCACTGACATAGACTAAGTGAAGCCAGACATTTGTCTGTTAACATTTTAAAAACATTTTATATCATATGGTTGTTTTTCCGTTTAAATGGAAATATATACTACTGAACAAAGTGAGTCATCATCAAACATGACTAGAGGAAGTAGAAGAAAGGTTGTAGTAAGGACGTTTTCTGTAGGTTTTTGCCGATGGTTACATTACGGGATTAAGTTGAAATGTACTGATTCAAAAATGTTACATATTGTGTATTATATATTTATAATAATGACTCTTTTAAATAGTGTTACAGGACAAACATTTTCGGATTCTATATCGGACGTAGCCACTGGTAAATCTACAACGGATATTGGTAAAAATAATACCCAGAATCAGACGACAAACCATATTGAACATACAACATTACCAATAGGAATAACGAACACTTCAAAGAATCGAACTCTCCCTATTGGATGGGACGAATTTTGTTCATTGATTTCTAAAACAGAAACTAATCTATTTTACCATTGTGATATCGGAGCGGAAGCTTCAGGAAAATGGAAATTAAAAACACTCCGGAAGTGGATATTCGATACAAAAATCACGTATAGTTTTGATATTAAATGTCGTGAAGGTGCCAATGTATCGATTTCATGGCCAATTAAATCGCCAAAACTTGTTCAGCTGAAGGTGAAAAATTGTCTTATTGTCGATTTTTTCAGTGAATATAATAACATTGATGAAGTTTCAAAAATTCCGGACCAACTAGAAATTTTATCTCTTAGTGATATCCGTATTTATGTAAAAATCTTTGAAATTCTTCCAATTTTGATGAATGTAGGAGACATTCCAAAAGATTTTGATTGTGGGCATGAAGAAACCTTAAAGGTATTTATATATAGAAATATATCGTATGAATTCCCACAGTCCGATATAGACTTCTTCACCAAGAAGCAACCGAATGAGACAGAGACACCGGGTGATAAACCGGATGTACTTGGCGCAGGACGGGAGTTGCTTTCTGGTTCTAGAATGATAGAACATAAGTGCAAGTTCCTGAAGCTAGAGTATGTTGATCAGAGTGTTAGCAATTCAAAATCTAAGTTCCATCTGTCGTTGCTGACAGAAAATTCGTTTTTCCCAGCACTCAAGTCATATAATCTCAGCAAAACAGGATTAAAGGTGATAAATCGTCAGTTTAAAGAATGGTGGACATACTTCCCAAAGTTGCAGACGTTAGATTTGTCAAACAATTACATCAAAACCGTAGACATTGATTCAACGTCATACTCATGGCGAGCTGACACTTTAAATTTAACTATAAACCTACAAAATAACAATATTTCTTCCTTAACTGTTGATGATATCAAAATGATTGCGTTACAATCAAACATGTTTGTAAAACTCGAAGGAAACCCATTTAACTGCGAGTGTAGTCCAAACATGTTAGACCTGATGAAATTCATTCAGACGGATTCACAGTGGATGAAACCAGAATACGCTCGTTACATGTATTTACGTCATATCCGGTGTAATCGTCCAGACATAGCGTCAGGAACAGAGTTTATTAATTTGGATTATAACAGTTTGCCATGTCTCGTCAAATTGGTCATGCCTTTACCAATTTTAATATTCTTAATTATAACCGTTGTCATACTAATAATTATAATAATACTTTTAGCCAGATTCAGACAAGAAATCCGCATCTTAACGTACACACGATTTAACATTATATTGCCATGTCAACCAGCTGAAAAATACGAATCTAAAATATATGATGCGTTTGTTTCGTATAACTAATTCTGAAGAGGAATGGGTTACGGAAACATTCGAAAAACTTGAAAAAACGGAATCAGGAAATATTCCGTCATTTAGGTTTTGTCTTCATCACAGAGATTTTATACCAGGAAAAACAGTTTTTGACAATGTCATTGACAGTGTAGAAGCCAGTCGTCACACGGTTATTGTATTATCTAAAAGCTTCTTAAAAAGTAATTTTTGTATGTATGAATTCCGCGAAGCGTTCCAACAGAGTATCATAGAACGAAAGCGCCATCTAGTTGTTGTTTTGATGGAAGAAATACCAGAAAAAGAGTTGCCAAATGATTTAAAAAGATGTTTAAAGACATTTACGTATATAAAGAAGGATGACATTATTTTCACCGACAGACTTGTGTATGCATTATCATATAAAAGCCACCAGAGGTCGCTAAAACAGTCATCTAGTATTGAAAGTAGTGTGGATAGTGAACGAACTCGGACAGTGTCCACTTGTGAATCGGTTTTAAGCGATTCCAGTAACCCCAGTCCCTCTATATCATCCATTAATTCATTTACACCAATATTTCCTAAACGTGTTATTATTAACAGGTAACGCTGAGAAACGTGAATTACATGTTTAGAACATCATATACTGTGAATGAAAATGAAGAAAGATATTCTATGTGTTGAATTTGAACGTTTCTTTGTTTCAGGAATACCCTATGACGCAAGACTAGACAAAGTAATACATGAACTCACATGAACATTTTTAAAACAACGACATGGCACCATTGTCCTGATCGTATGTTTTAAATTGTTAGTAGTTTATTCTTTTGTCATTGTTATTATCCTTATGATTACCATTAAATAAAAATTGTTAAAAAAGGGGTTATTTTTCCTTTGTTATGTGATACCATGCCAAAAGTCCGGAGTTTTACAGAAGAACAATAAATAAATAAATAATAAATAAATAAATAAATAAATAATAAATAAATAAATAATAATTCAAAAAATAGAAATAAAGTAATATAAATCCATATAATCGGACATGACAATTTTTTTTGGATAAGATTTAAGTATTTACAATTCAGAGTTTATAAAACTCAAAACAACAGAGATGAAAGTGCATTGGATACAATGATAAGACATCTCCAATGATTGACTAATACCATGTCAATGATTTACAACTAGACGTGTCCCTAAAACAAATTGTGAACAGAAAGTGAAAAAAGTCTTTTTCTAGCAAAACTCTCAGCTATTCAAACGAAGTAGGAGAAGTACATGTACAGTGTTTGCCTTATCAGGGTTATGTACAGTAGGAATTATGCCTTTTACAGAAATTTTTTAAAAAAATCAGATTCTTCCATGAACCGGTTTATTTTTTTTTTCACATGAACCTGCTTAATTAGTCAAAAAATATTATAATTAAAGAGTCCACAATGTCATATAAATTGTCAATTCATTCTGTTACTACATATTGTAATGGTTTTTACTTACGGAAAGCCTTATTTCTCCAAGTCCTATTAGTGCTGTTCTTCGATATTGCTTTGCGGATCACTGTGTCTATTTATTGTAAAATTTTGATATTGTACTCTTCTGTGAACTAGCAAGAAAATAATATTTGTAACAAAATGTTTAATGGTATAAAACAAAGCTAGAAAATTATCAACGTGAGGTCTTAGTTTTTTTTTTTTTTTTTTTTTTTTTTTTTTTTTTTTTTTTTTTTTTTTTTTTTTTTGAAAATACATGTGTATTTTAAAAATGGAATGTTGCATATATAAAGTAAAATTAAAATGCAAAGAAAACAGTAAAACACACGCACTCTAAAGCGTGTTTAGGGTCACAGATGGAGTGGAGTAGCTTAAATGAGCTTCCGTTCAAGTCAAGTTTCCTTCATATACATGGAACAATCGGTCTGAATGATTGAGAAAACCGGAATGCAAGGATAAAGCCACAAACCTTCGGAATTTTTCTCGAACTTCTATTTGAAAGTGTAGGATTCGAACACAATCTGATTAACAGACAAGATAGTGTGTGTGTGTGTGTGTGTGTGTGTGTGTGTGTGTGTGTGTGTGTGTGTGTGCTTGTGTGGGGGTATCTCTTTGGTTGCATTGCATAAGCTATTAACACTTACACACACACACACACACGTATATATCAATCATTGTCAAATTGTTGACATTTTAAAATTTTTTAAACCTTTATTTTTAAAATTCAAAAATGTTATAACATGACAAAACCAATAATAAACACAATATAAAGACAATAAGAAAGAGCACTTAGTGAGCTCTGTAAATTTCTTCCTTCTCTAACCCTTGTTTGAGATTGAATGCTTCTAGATGAAAAAAAATATCAAGAAAATCTTTCACTCTTTTTGTATGAAATTTCTTCAGTCATTTAAACATATCAAATATCTTACATGTGTATTATACAATAGATGAAATCGAAGTATATTGTCACATGCCGACATAAAACCAATGCACTAAAAACAAAAAGTTTAATTATCCTAAAACTCGATAACAATTAACCCTCTAACTTTATTTTTTAATCACTTGACTTTATTACAATCGATGTTCTAATTATACCTAATTATAACAAAAGTCAATTGTCAACGTAAGTTTAAATTCACCACCTATAATTTATGACAATAAAAAGTAAATCGAAAATAACTGATTAAGAAACACATAAACAAATAAACTAACACAAAAACAAAAAACAATAAAAGGTGTCATTATTTTTGTATATTTGTATCTTTTTTATTATTTACCTTATCATGAAAATACAACAAAATATGACATTATTAGTCAGAATGAGGTGCTGTTTTTATATACTATTTAAATGATGAGTGTTTTGCACGAGCAACTTGTATGAAATGATGTATGTTTTTATATCTTTGTAATGACATGTACGAGAAAATTAAACATCGATCTTAAGATCACGACCTAAAAGATTGTCGATGCAACTCGCTTTTTTCTGGGCACTTCAGTTTACTCACTCATTTTTGAAATGACTGGCATTATAAATGAGAAATCATCTTGAATATTCCAATAAACCAAGAAGTTAATACATTCATTATTATGAGTACATAAGTTTCCATTACAAACTTATTGAAATTAAAAAAGGGGCTTATTTGTAGGTCAAAATTTCGACATTTTCATAATAATAATAATAATAATAATAATAATAATAACTTCCTAATATACATCATAAAAACATAAACTTTTGAAAACCAGCCTTCAACAAAAGTAATCTGGTACCAGCTAGTATCATGATTAGGTAACGAATTTTTTACCACTAAACATCTTAAAAATAAAGCATTTAATAGATTTTTATCTTTAAAAGTCGCACACAATGCCGGTTTCTTAATCAAAAAGTCGCTATCATTTACATCTACATATGCAACACTCCCAGAAAAGCGTACGCCTCAAAAAAGCAGAATTTTAATATACCACTTCATATTAAAAGTGTTTTATTTGATGGGAACCTCTAACAGTACTGTAACGACAAAACAACAAATGTAATCCAGTGCGCTTCAAAATTAGGGGTTTTATAATCAATCCTGTCCATATGTTTGTCTTTTTCTCGTAGTACGTGGCGAGCTGATTGATATGTTCTGAGGAGCCTTGTATTGAAGAATGGAAGCATCGACTGTTTAAAGCGAGATGTCATTTGGTCCGTTCATATCGACGAGGTAGCATCCTAAAGTAAACAAGGTAAATAGCATTTGCTAAATAGACAAAATCGGTGAAAGAACAGTCATCCAATATTTGCAAAAGAAAAGTTTAGCATCAAAGGATATCCATACCGATATGGTAGCAACGCAAACTAGGGTAAGATGTCCGATCATATTGTCATATTATAAATTTTTGAATTTTCTGAATAAAATATTCAAAAATTTGTCATATTATAAATTTTTGAATATTTCATTCAGAAAATTCAAAAATTTATAATATGACAATATGCTACATTAAAAAGTTGGCGGTTGAATTTGAACGAGGCAGGCAGAGCCTTAAGGATGACTCCGGTATTGGAAAGCCTGTCTATTGCAACCCCAGAAATAGTAAATAAAGTCCATGATATTGTTTCGAACTGACAGTCAGGTTACAAAAAGATATATAGCCAGTATAGTTGACATTTCACATTCTTAAACAGGAACCTCCGAATGGTACAAAAAATCAATTACATATACTATGCATCACTTCTGAAGCAGATCCCGAAAAACATTTATTATAAACTCAAGCGCCACAAGTACTCAGTAAAAGTATGTTGTTCTACCAGAGCAGTGCCCCTATTCACAAATAGTTCATTGCCAAGGCTGCCATTAACGATTGTGTCTTTAAATTGTGATTCAATTCGCCTGATCTCGCTTAATCAGACTTTTGTCTATTTCCAAAACTAAAAACCGCAGTAAAAGACTTTCTGAAAAGGACTTCTTTAAGTGACATTGCTGTATAAAAACTGAAAGGGATTATGTTTGAAAACAATGCAATATGTTTTACAAACTTTAAACCGTAACATATAAAAATCAGCACCTACATGATTAACTTTTATTCTGTAGTGTTTTGGTTGTGGTGACTAATGTTAAGTACGTGATATAAGCTACAAATATATTTCTATTGCAATACTATGATCAATGCACAATTTAGAATAAAACCATTTTATAGTCCTGCAACAATCATTTAAATCGCACAAATTGAAAACGCATCCTGAAAATCTGCAAATCTTGTCACGTAAACATAGAAATAAAAAATAAATATATTTGATAGCGTGTATGTATCTGAATACATAAATATCACTATATAGAAAGGTCCGGGATATTTGTATTTATAATTTATATTTTAATGTAAAGTTAAAACTATCTACGCATTTATTTTATTTTATTTATTTATTTATCTATTTGGACTACATAGCAACAATTCTCTAGAAATTCGGTAAATTAAAAATCATCTGAAATACGAAATGCAGTAAGTAAATATTTTATTACAGTGTCACATAAAATGCAATATAATATGCAACATAATATACATAAAACTACTTATAGAATCCAGCCATATTTGACTTATAAGACACTATTTAAAACATAAAATAATACCTATTTATATTCAACTTAAAAGAAATATATACATGTACATCAAAAGGAATCTGAACAACAACAACAACAATCGCATAATCTGCGAAGAGAGAGAAGACATTTTCTATTTCGATTTCAGTGAACATGTACATGTACAATGTATATAGTTACATTCAAAACAGGATCTTGTAACGGCATATTTATAAACATGTTTACATCTGTAATATTAAATAAATACGTATTTATCAAATATATAATGTACGCACTTTATGGAATAATGTCAATTTAGGGACACTTTTAATTTTTTTATGACATAATACATAAAAAACTGTCATTTTTAAAAATTCAGAAATGAACACAAAAAATATAGATATGAGCCGTGTGCAATCCAAAACACCAACTCTCTGTTTTACTGGAGTTATTCATTCAATCACCCATAGCATACACGTGATTCAATGAAGCCTTATAGGACAAAGAAAACAGAGGCAACAGGGGATTAACTTATATCAATCAGGATCAGATTTTAGAACTTCATATAAACCCAGTTTTGCTTACAGTGTGAGGTCGAACGTAAAAACTTGCCTTGTTGTATTTGAGATCGCATAGAAAATAAACAAAAGAGAGAGAGAGAGAGAGAGAGAGAGAGAGAGAGAGAGAGAGAGAGAGAGAGAGAGAGAAAACAAGATTCTGGGTTCAGATCCCTTAATTTTTTTCAGAACCTTTATTTCTATGTTTTTTTTAAATATTTATTAATAACCAGTTTGACTACTGTAAATTGTTGTCAAAAAATTTTGTCTATTCACAATTTTTTTGCAGTGCGCTAGTGGCAATGAGCAGGGGAGGGGGGGGGGTCTTCAGTGTGCCACTCCTGGTGGTCAGTTCTGGGGTGGTGTAGGATACCAGCATACCCAAATACCACTGACCTTTGGAAAACGAACTGGAAAATTTTCTAGTATTAGGATCTGCCCGAGTTGAAATTGGACCCAAGGAAGCGCAGGGCTTTAGACCAATCCCCCCCGGCAAAGTGGAAATTTACAACAATAAACCAACAGATGATGGTAAATTTAGCAGTTTCGGGGGAAAAGTTGTAAGTTATAAGAAATTTTCGCAACTTATAAAACAATAAATAATCAGTAAGATGTCCTAACACATATTTAATTTTAAACCAACCCTTTTCTAGCACATAATTCTAATAAAATGGGCGTTTGTATAGCAACTGTGAAAAAAAATTGTAATTGTTCATCCGACTGAAAATTAAAAATTAAAAAAAAGTTTCCTTTTAATTAGACTTTAAACATTAAATACATCAACTCGAAATATTAATTACTGCATTTATGCATAAATTAACTAGGCATTATAAATAGATTTACTGCAAAATAATTTGACCAGATTCAAATATAAACGTGTACAAGGAAATATGAGTATATTAACTGAAATATGAAATATTAAAAAGTCACGGAATCCATCAATTAACGTCAGCTGTGCAGGAACAGTGCATGGTTAGAAGATAGACAATTTTACAACACAAATTTTCCGTAATGCAATGTAATTAAATAACTCCTTACTAACGAATTTAATATTATAGTGTTTTTGATTTCAGTAATGTAGACTGGTTTGAAGCGTCAAAAAATATTGAGAGAGAGAGAGAGAGAGAGAGAGAGAGAGAGAGAGAGAGAGCGAGAGCATTATACAGAAAATTTAATGTGGCCATCTCACATAGTAAGAACGAGTTAGAGTAAAGTCATTTATTTATTTATTTATTTATTTATTTATTATTTATTATCTGACACATAATTCAACAAAAGTTTGCTGCTGTAACAATGACACTAGCTTCTATAGAATGACGATTGTTTTCGATAATTCCTCACTTCCCTTTTAAAGCTGCATTAAATTTTCCAAAGAAAAAAATAAAACGGTGCTAATCTAATTAATGATGTTCCTAATGAACAATGTTACATTTGGTTCAACGATAAAAGCTCGAATAAATACAGAAATTACAGTATTTACCCAGCGAGATGCAGCATTTGGGATCTAATATTAGAACACGGTTACGTCATCAAAACCGGGTCATTTAAACACAACTTTCAAAACGATGAAATACGATAAATTAAACACAGAACTTCGTTGAATTTGTCATTTGTGACTTAGTAAGGGATACATAACACCATTTAAAACACATCTGGATATTAATGAAGGACAATTAATGCAATTCGTCATGTTTCACCTTCGATTTTAGGGTTTTTCCGTACATCCGTGCGCATGCTCCAAGCTCATAATTAAATCGTAAAACACTGACCAACCGGTCAGAGGATTCCGTTTATTTACAGCTAAAGGAAATTAAATTTTAGAAAATGAATGTCACGGATCGTGGTTAGAAGATATTTATTTTTAAAAAATACATTTTTAGAAAATTAAAAAAAAAAAATTCAGAAAATTGAAAAAACTTAATGCAGCTTTAATTTCAGTTATTGTTAAAGCTACATATGTATTATTGTACCTATTATGGCGCAGCTTTAAATATTTACTCGGAAATAATGATGATGATGATGATGATGGTGACAATAATAATAGATAAAAAAAAACAGGTTTGTTAAATTTTGTCACCACCGGCGCCTTTTATTTATCCTCAAAGTGATCTTCTTTAACCTATCAAATAAAACAGAAGACCATTACGATGGTTTGCAATGTGTTTTAAGAATGGAGCCAACATAACACTGCTAGTAACCGTTTGGTGTGTCAGTAAAATCTGACGACTCAATGTTGAATAAGTAAATGAATGTACTCGAGTTGTTATATGTTAACTACTTGGATTTTTATAAGAAAATGCCCCATTAGAGACTTCACAATGACCATCATAATCAAAAGGAATCGAGTTATGGTGTTAAACGTCCCAGTCAAGAATATTTCATTTATATCGAGACGTCGCCAGCTATAGGCAAAAGTGTAGAAATTGTGCTGATGGCATTGTACAGCAGGGCTCTTTATCGTGCCACGCCTACCGTGACACGGTACCTCGTTTATTTTAAGTTCCCATCCGCAGGAACCGTGACTTTCATTCCATAATGCCAAGTGCTTGGCAAAAGAACAGTCACTACCCACTTTCAGGTCTTGGGTCAGACCCGGTCGGGGTTCGAACCCACGACCTCCCACTTACGGAGCGAGCACTCTACCAACTGAGCAGTGATATGATCAAAAGGAAACGAGGCGTAGTATGAAAATAAATTTAGCAGAGTTGTCTTTCTTTGTTGTAAATTTTACTATATCAAAATACACAAAACCATATCTAGTGGAGAAAAAAAAACCGCATAATCCTAAACTTGAGAAATTGAGACTGGGTTGTTTTGAAGAGCAGCTAATGTCTTAAGTATTATAACAAATGTCTAAATTATGATTACAAATGACACAAATGACATGGTTATGTCCAGCAATTAGTGTCGGTCGGTTGGTTGGTTGTAATGATGTTTTTAAAACGTTGGTAACATCAGCAATTTATCGGCTATTCTAGAAATTGTGATCCATGATTACACTGGATTTTCTTATACATATTTACACAAGAAATTGTGATCCGTGATTACACTAGAATTTCTTATCCATGATTACACAAGAAATTACGATTCATGATAACACTAGAATTCCTTGTCCATGATTACACTAGGTTTCATCCGTGATTACACTAGGAATAGTGATCCATGATTACACTAGGAATAGTGATCCATGTTTACACTAGGAATTGTGATCCATCATGACACTTGGAATTTTCATTCATGATTACACTGGGATTTTTTTATCAATAATCACACTAAGATATGTAATCGAAGATTACACTCGGATCTCTGATTCATGATTTGAGATCCATGATTACACTGTAGTTACTGTTACATGATTACACGGTGATTTGTAATCCATGATTATACTGATTCATTATCCATGTGCCATTATTGCACTATCAATGGTTAGACAGTATTTGATCTATGATTATTCTCAGATTTGCGATTTAAGATTGCACTCGGATTTGTGATCCATGTTCACACACGGATTTATCATTCATGATTACACTTGGGTTTGTGATTCATGATTTCACTCGGATTTTTACGACACGGACGCACAATTTTAGCTGTAAAATATTTAAAATCTTACCTAAAGCCATAATTCTTTTTTTTTATTTTGTCTATTTTTTTAACTGCATCTCGTGACTGAACCTACCGTAGACAAAATATGTTAATAACTTCTCTATAATTTCTCCCGTTTACTCCTGTCTAACACGTATTGGTGAACAGTATCATACATATGCATACATATTTTCGCCATAAAATCCTAGTCATTTTTTTTTTTAATTTGTTCATTTTTAAAACTGCGTCTAATGAACCTACCTACCGTAGGCAAAATATGTCAACTTTTCTTTTATTTCTCCCGTTTACTTTTTATACCTACCCGGTTCGATCGGGAAAAAAAGAAACAAAAAGGAAGCGAAAAACTCACGGAAAAAAGGACTAATATGGAGTTAAAAAAACAGGTGGTTTTCATATAGAGGCAGTCACTGCAGCAGCTTAAATACACAATATTTTTGTAAACAATTGAGTTTAAAACAGGGAAGTATTTACTACACGCTCAAATTTCAAATTTTTTATACTGGCAAATTCAGTCCAGTCAGCATTTTATGGTATATTAATTCGACGCGTTTTGACAGGAGGGAATCCCATTTCATTCTAGTGATTTTGATAGGGCGATATTTATAGAGTTACTAAATATATCGCTGATGACGTTTCTTACGTTCGATATGCCTTGGATTTTACTGTAGTGAATATTATAAAAATACGAGACAACCCGATGTACAAAAGGGGCGTGTCAGCATATTCGTGTCTGAACAAGCTGCTATTACTAGTATATAAAATGCCGGCAAATTAATGTTTGTCATTCCAAGATATAAAGACACGAAACACACAAGTAAGAAACTAACATCTAATAATAATAAATCATGTTAATAAATATGAACAAACATTAAATGAATAAACATTTTATCTCGTTCCATATGTAATGATTATGTAGACCCTTTATATACCAAAATATAGCTAGTTGTTAAGATTGTACTGAAACTAATTCCTGTACTCTCTCGTCCTTCAGAATTTCCAATTTTCGATACAATTTTTGATCACTAATGTACACCAATGTAATTGATTTTAATACATTGCATTACTTGTAAATTTACAGGAAATCTTCAGAATGGCTACTGCATCTAAACCTAAATGCAAATATTGGGAGAAATGTTATAGAAAAGATGCAGGTCACAAGGCTGGATTTTTACATCCCAGTGACGACAAAGATGATGAAACAGTGAAAAAATCAAAAGGTAATGATTGAAAATAAAAAAAATGAAGTCCATTAATATTACTTGCAGGTACTCACAGTGCCGAAAAAATATAATATTAAGTAGTCAACTACAAGCTTAAAGTCATATTTGATACCTAACAACTGAAACATTACTTGTGAATTCACAAGGAACAGTCTCCTTACTTTTATAAGGTATTCATTTTCCAAAAGAAAATTTCAAATTAATATTTTATGTTATAATTATAATCTCAATGTAAACTTCATAAAAAGATATAAATGAGGAAGTGAAACTTGTTAAAAAATTATTTTTAATTTCATTATATTTAAAAAAAAAAACAGATAAAAAAGAAAACAGCAAGCCAGTTCCATTATCTCGACAGAAGACTCATGAACTCAGTCAAAATGAAGATGATGATGATGTAGAAATGATTGATGCTTACACTCCACCACCCCTCAAAAAGCTCAGATCTGATGATAAACAGGTAAAGGGGAAATTAAAATTAAACATGTACAATGTATATCTGATAGATTTACAAGTTTCAATCTACAGCTGATTTTATGAACAAAGCACCTAAATTTAACATTTTATATATATATAACTGTACTACAAACAAGAGTAACTAAAGGTAGATTTTTAAAACTCTTAATATAGTTGAATAGTTTAAAATAAAAAGACATATATGTATACATTGTATTTATTAAAATTTAAACACTGCATACAATGAAAAATTTCAAGTTAAAACAATAAATGTTTCAGACAAAAATGTAGATGCTGATTATACAAATTACCAGTACTTGTATTACATACTATATTGCATATTCATTATTTTTACACAGGAGGATGCAAAGCCAAAAATAAAGAAAGAAGCATCCATTACTGCTGATGAGGCCCTTGAAAAACAAATGTGTAAATATTGGGAAAAATGTTTCAGAAAAGACCCAACACATCTAAAAACATATCTTCACCCTGGGGACATAAGTGAAGATGAAAGAAAACGACGGCTAAGCAGCAGGCCAAAACCAAAAAGAAAGTTAGAAGATGGTGATGAAGTGACAGCAGGAGGATTTAAATTGAAAAGAATAGGCAGTGATTATCAATGCAGGTATAAATTTAACACTTTTTCACATATATCTACCTTGAAAATTATTCTTAACTTAAAAAAGACCACAAAGGAGAATGAAATAAAGTCCAAATTTGTTAATAAAAATATAAGTTAAAAAGTCATGAATAATGCAATACAATACTAAGTTAATTAATGAGAGATATTTGTGTTAAAACCAAAAATTATTTTTGTTATTATTCAAAAATCATTTCAGTTGCATTGGATGGAAAACACAGAGTAAACCAACAAACAAAAGAACATGTAAACATTTAAGGGAGCACCTTGGTGACACATTTGAACAGGCAAGAGTGGGAAGTTTACCTGTGGATAAACGAAAACCTGAACCTACACAGTTCTTTAAACATCTTAACGTCAGTGTACTGTTAGCTCATAAATATGATGAAAAGTAAGTATATTTGTAAACTTATTAATAACTTAAAAGTACCATTTTAATAATAACTGAAATATAAACATAATGTAACATCATTTCAAAATTGTCACCCTTCATATGCAAGTGAATACAATAAATCAAGACTGCCTTCTATTTTAAGACAGTTGTTACATCTGAATTTTCTTAACTTCAATACAGAAGAGTTACACAATTTTCAACCACTTACAGTTTATACTTCTAAAATTTAATAATAAATTTGATATCTTATTTTTCTTGTAAAAGACACTTATATATTTACTATTTAAAATTTTTACATTTTTATTTCAGAAATGTCAATCCAACAGGTTGGTGGATGAGTGAAAAACTGGATGGTGTTAGAGCATTCTGGAATGGAAAGTAAGTGGGTCAAATTTTATTTACATAAAAAGTTAATAAGTATTTGCACTTACAGAAATATATTAATTTCGCTTTCATCAAAACTGGTCGACTGTCTTAATTATCATGTAAATTATGAATGGAACTCTCATTACCTGCGACTGTCACAGCACTACCTTGATAAACCAACACGATAAAAACACTGATTAGTTATACTTCTATCTATGGCTCATTAATTGGTGACCTTAAAATAATGGATATTATTCAATCACAGATTGATACAACGTAAAGTAGTTGATGACAATAATAAAGAGGGTGCTGGGATTATTTTGACATTATTTGTACATTTAATACATCTATATTTGTATATTTACAGGTGTTTTTACTCAAGACTTGGAAATCCATTCTATGCACCAAGATGGTTCACAAAGGTAATTTTTTTTCTTTTTGCATATCACTACCATTATGCAAGTTATTACATTAATGAAAACCTTATATGACTTTTCAATCAATAAAATTATAGTACATATTTTCATAATGTGATCACTGTAAGTAGACATATTATTTGATTTGAACATGGAAAACATTATTACTTAATAAATGTATTAATATGGTTTCACAAAGGATAAAGTACAACTTCTGGTACCATAAAGTCAAATATTGTTGACAGAGTTTCACAACACAGTTCTATATTTATACATTATTAACAGGTATATAAATATATACATGTATTATAAAACTTTTTAGGATTTACCCACGGACATGCATCTAGATGGAGAACTGTTTGGAGGCAGAAAGAAGTTTCAGTCAACAATCAGCATTGTTAAAACTCCAGAATGTGAAAACTGGAAGAAAATTAAATATTGTGTAAGTTTATTTATTACCATGAGAGAGAGAGAGAGAGAGAGAGAGAGAGAGAGAGAGAGAGAAATGCAATCAGTGTTTCATTGTATGCATGGGTGTGGGATAAATTTGAAATGCTTCCCAAGTTGAAACTTAAATTCTTTACAAAATGTACATTTATTGATTTAAATGTGGTAATAAGATTGGGTTTCCTCTTTAAGTTGCAATAGACATATACATTTTTAGAATGTAAAAAAACGTGATTCACTTTTACTAAAATGGTGCCAGTTTAAAGTCTCAAAGCGGCATAAAATTACATTAACACATCTATATTCCACTTATAAGCAATGCCAAGTGAAGAGATTTTTCATGATACAACAGTTTGTAAGTTTTAGTATAATGAACTTGTTTTCTTCCACAGGTATTTGATGCCCCTAATCTGGAGAAGCAGCCATTTGAAGATAGGTTATCTGCCATTAAAGATTACTTTGATGCCCACAAGTAGGTTATTTATTGATATATCATGTTACCATAATTCATGAAAACATAGATACAATGCCTAAATAGTAAATAGTTTAGTAAAAGTAATAAGTATTTCAATAATGCTTCAATCAATAATGCTGGAACAAGTCACATCTGACAAGATACTGTTTTATGCATCCTGCACTGATATAATGACAGGATGTAAAAATAATCAAAAATACATATATGCATTAGCATGATCTTTTTGTTGCAATAATTTGAGAATCCAAAATTGTCAAGTAACTGATACAAAGAATGTGGTACTTTTACAATATGCATTATTTGTAATAACAAGGGAGAATGATATATCTTAGGCAATATTCCATTTGATGTTTAAAATTCTTTAATTATATTTTTATTATTTTTTCATTAGACCTCAGTATGCAGAAATGGTGGAACACTATAAATGTACAGGAAAAGGATCATATTGAAAAAGATCTCAAGAAAATAATAGGCCTTGGTGGAGAGGGACTGATGATCCGCCAACCTAAGTCAAAATATGAGAGAACCAGATCCAAAACTCTACTGAAAATAAAGAAATTTTATGATGCTGAGGTAAGCTTTCTGTGTGAACAATGTTTGATTTACATAAATTTGAATTATGCTGTAAAAAAAAAAAAAAAAAAAAAAAAAAAAATCCAAAAAAACCATGAATTAGCATGAATTTAGCAAAATTGTAATTCAAAAGAAAGATAAAATATGTCATTTTAAACAAATACGCTTTTATAATAATTACATGTATTTCAAAAGGTGTAATATGTCTTGACAAACAAAAGCTGTCAAAAGCAGTGTACAAATGTTAAAGCTTAATTTTAGATAAAATAATTTTGCCATTTTCTTTATTATCATACTTATCAAACTAGCAACTGACACATGGCAAAAATTTATTAAAAAAAATGCCTCTTTTCTTGTATTTATCAGGCAGTTGTTGTTGGATATGAACCTGGAAAAGGAAGATTTCAGGGTGCTGTTGGAGCACTGAAAGTCAAAATGGCATGTGGAAAAGTATTTGCAGTAGGATCAGGGTAGGTAGTATTTAAAAAAATGAAGCTAAAATTGCTATCTTTTAAAGCATTTATTTAACTTAAGGATATGATAATAATCTGATATTCAAATTTAATGACTGGGTTTTTCTTTCTTTCATATTTTAATTAATGAATTAATTAATTTTATTTATTGGTTGTAATTATAAATTTGATTCCATTGCATGGAATCTTCAAAGTTTCACTTATTATCCAGATGAGTTGGATAATTATTAGTTAGGACCTCCAATTTGTTAACTGTTCTCGTTCTTATTAATTAAAGGATGTAAGTCTACTACTATATATGAATTTCTACAATTCATAACAGTTCAAGCTTGTATCACTTACATTCTTGTTTTTTTTTTCATTTTAGGATGTCAGATAAAGATCACAGAAAACCACCGAAGATTGGATCTATTATCACATACTAAATTCCAAGAATATACAAACTCAGGGAGTCCTCGATTTCCCACTTTTGTTGGTAAGTAAAATAATTTAAAGTTTTTTTTTTTCATTTTCTATGATTAGAATACACAGTTTTTCATTTTTGCTTTTATCATATCAATATCAGTACATATATCAAGTATATCAAAATCGATCAAAATTCAACAAGTGTCCAACAGTACACAGCGAGTCCATCAAAATTTTAAACAAAAACTTGAATGTTAATGCTAACACAAGAGGTATAACAAACATTCTTTTTTGTACAATCGAAACATTATGTACATATGCTGTACTAAAATACATTTTCACCAAACCTATCAGATTTTACTTTAAAAAAGGATCTGGTTTACCGGTAGGTCCATTTACCAATAATAATTGTTTTATATTGTAGGTATAAGAATTGATATGGACAAGCCAAAAGATGCAGAACTACCTCCTATACCAAAAGATGTGTAAAACTGCAGAAAAAATTATTAGAAAAAAAAAACTTTTAAAAGGCAGCATCTTGAATGCACAAGATTACATAAGGGACACATTACACACATACCTTCTTACATTAGCGAGAGTCGCTGAGACAATGTTTAAATGACAGAAGTGCAAACTTCTTAATGGAAGACTTTGTCAGAGGTTTGAAAGTAGAATGATCTGGTAATAACATAAAGTGCAATTAGATTATAGTTTAGCTCAATTGTGATAGATTATGTTAAGAGTGATTTTTATACAATAATAAGTTTTATCATTTATTATAAATGCATATACAAGTCTTTTCATAAATCATGCACAACTTTTAAGAAATTAATTTTACATGTATTTAATTAATTAACCCTATTTATTGAAGATTGCTATTAATATTTTAGCTTTTATTTATAAAATATATGATTTTATTTAAATTATTTGTTGAATAATTTAATCTGCAAGTTCTGTGATTTTGTTTATTTATAATTTATTCTCTGTTACTTATGTACATGTATTTGATGTTGTTATCATCAGTATTTACCTTGTTTTAACATTACATATTTTTAATAATCTTATTACATATACATGGATATTTTTCATTTTTACATTGGATGTATTATTTGACATGCCAAATTCAGAATCATATTGTATGAATAAAATCCAGTAAAAATGTACCGGTAACTGGTTCAGTTGTTATTGTTGTCAAGTGTTAGTAACTAAATCAGATTGTTATTTATAATTTTGTCTTTTTTAATTCATTATATGTTGAACATGACATATATTGAATACCGTAATAAAATATTTTTGTATACATGTGTTTTATCATTCACACTTCAATTTAGTACATGTATTTTTCATTTTGTATCTTTATTAAGTATTGTGATAACTTAAATCTTAAAAGGTCATTAAAAGTTTTTTTAAGCCCCCACCCGTTATATTCAAGATAGCTCAAGTGCTCAAAGCACTGGTTTACAAACCACACATCCCACTACTTAACTTTGTTCAATTCCTATTCTGGTAGATTCTAGTGTAAAAGACATTTTTAGTTTGCTTGTGAAAAGTCAATATTCTTTTCCAGGTACTCTTGTTTTCCCTACCATATTTAAACTGTCCATTTTATACATCAAGATACAAGGGAATTAATCTAGACTTGGTGGGTAAAACATCATTGCTAAGTCTTATTGTCTATTTTTTTTTACATCTTTAAATCTATATGTCTGTGATACTGGCCTCCAAAATGGAATTCAAAGTGCAATGTGATAAAATAATGGATTTTTTAAGAATTTACATTTTCTAGTTTATGTATAAAGAATTGAATGTTTTTGATTGTGTGTGTAGTTTGAATATGTTAAATATTATGACATGGTGCTTCACCTACATTTACATAGAGAAACATAGATAAAATCCACTTTAAAAAATCATCATGAATTTTATATTCTATGCACATTGTGTATTGGATATGTTAGAATTGAATAAAATATCAGAAATACAATAAAACTTTGTTTTAATGATTGACCCATTATAACACTGTCACATGTTCTTATTGGAACATTATTTTGAAGTACCAAGATCCTTTTCTTCAATGTTTTTTTATGTAAGCCTCCCTTAATTTTATTGCCAAACACCTTTTATAAAGCTGACCTATCAAATAGTAACAAAAATACTTTACTTATTTTTGGAGTGATAGCTCCAAAAGTTAGAAACACTTGTAATGATGTGTGTATATATAGTACATAGGTAATCACCATTTTGAGATGTATACAATATTGGTGTGTGTCCTTGTAGTCTCCATAAGATGTTTAATTCCATAAATTTTTAGCATTTTAGATGCACTGATTTATAGGACAAAAGAGTAGGGAATATCAAGACATTTACAATGATTCTCAACTTAAGTCTACAACATGTAGCTACTAATATGATAATAAACATTCCATAAAATGTACATGTATTATTCTAGATAATACAGATTTATGGTGCCTTCCCAATATTGTACTTCCTTTTGTGCTAGCATTTCAAAACAATTAAACTCTGTGGACAAAGTTATAGGTGTCTTAGGCATAAACTTTGAATAAGAAATTGATTGATTGATTAGACAACTGAATGGGGTTGAATTCTATAACATGTTAAAATTATGTGACAGTCATTATAATTTGTATTTTTTTAAGTTAAGATTATAATCAAATTCTAAATGGTACCCAGAATAACAAACTAAAAACACAATAGTTTAAAATATTCAAGAATTCCATTGGTAAATACAGATCATAAATATATCTTAACTAGGAAGAGGGAGCAAAAAAGTTTCATGGAAGTAGAGAATGAAAAAAAACCATTTGATATATACATATTATTAGTATCTTATGTATGTACAATTTTGTGTATCAGATGCAAGTTTTAGTTTCTACGTGATATCACTCCGAGTCGCGACAGCAACGAGGAGTGATGGCATGATTGAAACTACAACGAGCAACTGATACACAAAATTGTACATACATAACATACTAATGATATTTTTATCTTACAATTTATTATCTAATAGAAAACAAACAAAATCCATTCATTAAAATGAAGTATTTATACACAAAATCTCAAAATTCATAGACCTATTTTCCATTCTGATGACGTCACGGAATCTCCGAATTGAAAGTAGTTCCAGCTGACATGTGCGTGATTATTCGCGCCATTATTGTATCGCGCATATGGATGATACGGAAAATATCAGGCACCCTGATATAAGTCAGAAAAATTGAAATTTAATAAAAATACGTTTTAATTGTAAGATAAAAATTCATATGTTTCAAACAGACTGATAATGATTAAGTGAACCAATCCAGTCAATATTTTAAGAGAGCTAAAGAAGCCCTCAGTGATCACAGGAGAATTACATGTACAGTATTTCAATTACCAGTATCTCAATTTAGGACTAATGTAACATCTAAAAGGTTCACAGAGTTCTTGGTAAGTTTTATCTAATGTCCAACTTATATTTTTTTAAATTAAATATGACCCATATTCATACTTGGCCTCAAGTTTTTTTTTTCAAAATGATAATTCTGGGCAAGTCTGATAAAGACCAAAACATTTTGCTTCTAGAGAGTTAACTATGTGTTCCTTTTATTTGACCTAGTGAGAAATTTACTAAATCTACAGGACTGATACCTGGACATGACCTATTCTATCTCAAGATATTTCTGAACATAAGGAAAAAAGTTCTCTAGATTGTGAATAAAGTTTTTGAACAATATGCTCTAGTGACCTATATTTTGACCAAACATGACCTATAATTTTAACTGACTTTTCCTTTGAAAAGAAAATCATTCTGGACATTTTGAAGAAAAGATTGAAGAATAGATTGGTCAGGATCACATATAAATGTATATATAATGTTAACAATAATAGCTATTGTCAAAAGGATTTTTTTGGGGTTACTTTGAAAAAAAGTGGGTCAAAAACATCACCCTTAGGGTAATAACTAGATTTTTCTATGATTTAACATGCTTATTCACCAAAAATGACCAATTTAAGAACCTGACCTACCACTGATTTTTCAAGATTCTTATGGGTAAGTTTGGCTGGGCAAAAATTGTGGCTTTCTAGTATTGGCAAAAAAGATGGAGCTCACTTAAAAGCTGTCTGCCTTGTATTTAAATAAACTTAAAAAAAGAAGGTATAAATAAAGTTCTTTGGATGCCACAGATTTATATTAAGCAGATATTAATGAAATAAGGGATGTAATACACATGTAATGGGAAAAAAAACATGAAAATTACCATGTAAAGTTCAATGTTGCAGAAAAAGATAGACAAATTTTATTTGAAATGTACCTAAACTTTCTTCAACCTCAATATTCTTTCAATAAATATTGAGGGTATATATAAAAAAAATTCTACTGAATTTACATATTTAATATATATTTTACCTGCTTAACTGCATATTAAACGTATTCCAAAGTTAATGTCATCCACATACATTTTATAGATTGTTTCACTTTGATTAATTTTAAGGGAAAAAAACATCACAGTTCAATCATTATCAAAGTTTAAAATTGAGCTCTAGCTTAAGTTTTCTCTTATAATTAAACAGTTTTAGTGGTAACAGAATTTAAGATTGACACTTTGAATTTTGCTGCAGAAAGTTTAAAATTAACTACCAGTATGGTGGCACCACTTATGAAGCTTGTTTCCTTGTAATTTGTAATGTGAGCTACCCGCATCAGTAATTTTTGTATTTAATTTTCACCATGCTGAACCCTTTTTACAGCTATATAGAAAGCCTTTTGGTTGTTTATATCATGCCAGCCAATAGGTCCAATTTCACAGTCAGCACATATCAAGTATTTAATATTGTCAACTGTGTTACTAAATCCAAGGTTTTCAAAGGTGTACATATTATCTACCATCCAGTAATCACATAGAGTCTCTGACTCTCCTTCAGATGCTTCATTCTTCTTTCTCATGTGTGGAAGCTTAAACTACAAAAAAATTGTAAATAAATAAATAAATAACATTGAAGTCAAAGTATTAAAAATGTAAATATAAAAGGCAAGTGATGGCCGTCCTAAATAAAATTAAATTAAAAACAAAAATGAAATTTTTAATATCAGCTATGAGTATGACAAAGCACAAACAAGCGTAAAAATCAATGACAAAAGATTGAAATTCTGTTTTTTAACACATCCACGCTGTATCAACCGAGAAGTAGTCTATTCTACCATATAACTGTCAACACTTGGTATGCTGGCTCAAAATTTGTTGTCAAGTCAAAATCGTAAATAAAAAAAACTGCAAATATTTTCCTATTTGCCTTTGTAGGGAAGGGATCGAATTGTAAAGTCAGAAGGACAAAATTTAAGTATAATCTTCAACTTTATTTATTTATTTATTTTTCGAAACTCACCTCTTTTTTAATCAAATCGGCTTTCATGGGTAGTAGGACTAATGAAGAACACCTCTCACAAAATATTTTAGCAACATTTTTTCCGTTTTCGGTAAGAGAATTTATTTCGGAAGAATCCTCTTGAGCTTGCTCAATTCCCTGATTACTCATGATAATTTTTTTAAAGAATCTTCAACATATCTTGAACAGCTTCTTAAGGGTCTAATGGTTGTCACATTGTTGCTTTCGATTTAACCGGAAGTTAGTTCAGACGGAAGAAGAAATCAATGCAAACAGGTGCTTGAAAATTGTAAAGCGCCAAATTGATACAGAGAGAGAAAGAGGCGATAGAGAAAACACAGGATTTGACCAAAACTGCTACATGTAAGATAGTTTATGGCAACGTTGCAATATTCCAAACTCAATTCAGAGACTGCCATAATCAACTTCAAATACCCACTTTGCCAAAATAGTTGTTTTAAATTAATGAGAACATTCAGTGTAGATCAGATCTGAAAATTAAGTTTGTGAACAGGTTATCCTCAAGACACTTCGTGGTATTATTCAAGTTCGTGGCATTTTATTTAATATCATTCAAAGAAAAAACATCATTGCAACAAAGTTTTAAACTGCTTCCGAGTAACTTCAAGCGTTCTTAAAACACCATTTTATCATGATCAGTTTATAGAAAATTAAATATTATTATTGTTATTTCAGGAATTAATTCGGCCTAAGTCTGTTTAAGTATGGATTTAAGTAAAAAATTTGTATCACAAGAGGAAATCGATAACGTGAAGAAAAAACGACAAGAAGAATGGGAGAAAAAACGAACGCCAGATCAACCTTTAGGTATACAACAATCGATGTGCATGCAACACTGATAATTGATAAATGATGTACCGGTACTTTACGGGTCTCACTAATTGACAACGGATCACAGATGATCACTAAGGAACATAAAATATACAGAATTAAGCGTTGGAATGTAAAATGTAGTTCAAATTATGTCCACTATGGAATAATTTGTTATTAAAAAATTCAAATTTGGTGTATTTTTATCAATAATGTAAATTTAAACCTTGCTGCAACCATTTGTCAAGGGAGATAATTCATATGTTTTAACTTTGGGCTACTTCCGCCTGGAGGAACACTCCTAAGTTAGATAGATAGTGATTGCGTTATTTATTGATAATACATGTATTACTGTAACATTGATGTTGATTGTGTTTACATAAAACAGAGCCCAGTGAATAATTAAAATAACAAAAATTACCTTTAATTATCATATTTCAAAGATAAGTAAACTACCGCTTGTGTTTTTGTTTGGTTGTTAGTATTACCTGTAACACCTTTTTAATATAATAATATAATTAGCTTACTTCTTTCATCATTGAATCATTGATTTTACACAAACTTAAAAAAAAAATAATGGTCACTTATTCAAATGCTAGTCCCTTTAGGTAAATTATGTCAATTTAATTCATTAAAATAGATTAGAAGATTTGTTACAAGTAACACCTGATAATATGATTTTATTTCCATATATATTTTTTAAAGATAAAAAGATTCTAATTAATCCTTTGTTCACAATTTGCAATCGTAGGTCAGTAATCGCTAATTGCCGGCTAATAGCATTTGACACGAGTCATTAATCAGTTAATTTAATAAACCTACGACACCTTTCATTAAGTAATTACACAATACTGCCACTACTAATAGAGAATATGAACAGAACAAGCTGATAACGGGATGCTGCCGTTAAATAATTACAGAGTGGAAACTTTTTTGCCAGGTTCAGTAATTATTATTTATTAATAATTATATATTATATCATACAGAATGTCCGGAAGAAGAGATTGACAATAGAAGTTTGTATGACAAATTAGAAGAACAAAAATTAAGGAAAAAAGAAGAGGAGGAGGAAAAATACAGACTAAGTATAAAAATAATTTCTACATTAATGGCTTGGCCAACTGGTTAACACTTAAAAGTCATAATTCCAAGATCTTTGTGAGCACATCTCTTTACCACTCTTTGTGTAATGTCTTTTAGCAGTGCATTTATTTTAAATTTCATATAATTTCAATGCTGGAGAAAAAAAACTTTCAATGAACCATTCATCAAAGTTTAAAGTTTTGTCCCCTTGGCTGAAATCACAAATAGAATAAGATAGGCTTACCTACCTAATAGTACAAATAAAGTTAAAAACTTTTAATCTAGGGTTAAGAACTTAAAGCTGATAAAAGAAAAAAAAAAATCCTGGTATTCAAGAGGGTTAGAAAAATAATAAATATAAGAAAGTATCTTTATTTTTATCCTGGCAGTATATACAACATGTCAAATTTTGATAAATGTTTTTTGTATTAAAAATGGTTTTATAAGTAAAGGGAAATAACTGCTGTAATTGTTATTAATATGTGATTTAATGATTTCAGCCCAGCAGATCTTCAAAGGTATATACATGTATGAAGAACTTAAATTCCAACAATACCTTTATCATCTGCTTTGTTTAATATTGTATGACTATAGGTACATTTCCCTAGAATTAAAATCATTTCCTTATGGATGTAAAACACTAACTGTCTCTTTTGTTCACTTCTTTTGATTATAATTGTTATATCATTTCCATTTTAGAAAATTGTGTAAAAGGATTGGCTGATGATGAAGTGACATTTCTGGATTTTGTATCTCAGAGACAAATAGCATTGGAAAAACAGAGAAATAGTGAAGAGGCTAATATACTTCAAGAAATGAGAATATCCTTTAACATAAAACATACCTTTTGACTGAACATGAAATTATAGCATTTTGAGATATTACTCCAAAGAAGCATTATTCATACTTATAAATTATATTGCTGTCATTTTTAACAGTTTTTACTGATGTAATTTTCTGCATTCTAATTTTATTCACAATTAAAACTGTATTTAGTTTGAAACTTAAAAAAAATTCCACTCTCAAAATTTGTGATCTTCTCAAGTTTGATCCATGCTCATTTATGTTGCATCTGTAATTAAATGCATGTTTAGAAATTTCAATAGAAAAGTAAAGCTAAAATAATTACCAGTAACTTGACTTTGTTAGTGGTATGAATCAAGAATTTATCATACTAATACTTTTTGAAGCACCTTTGTAATTAAAAGATTTCTGTTGCAACTACAGATATTTATATTTTAACACAACTCAATATTAAGATTTTAACTTAAACATGGTAATCAATCATATGCATGCCTTCATGTCCTGAAGTTGAGCCTGATAGTCCCATAATAATTGATAAAGGTCCTAAGGTCATAATTTTTCCAATTTTCTTAACTTGTTTCAAGAATCTTCTGTTAATGTTGTAACAGCTGCAAAGACATCAGAAAATAAACCAAGCAAACCTCAAGTATCACCAACATCTAAAAAACGCTCACAGCAAGCACTGTTGGCAGGGGCTGTCAAAAGAAAAAGGTTTGTTTGTTGTGTTAAACTGTTCATGGTTATTTATTATACCACCACGAAATATTTTGAAGGATACATATAGTGCTTAGTCTTTCCATCCATAATAAAAAGGTTTGTGTAAAATAACCGCAGGTTGTTGAGATGGAATTTTACCATCCTGTTACACAAATAGATATTCTTGATTGGATAGGTCAGGATGGCAGAAGTAATAAAGATTTACATGTGTTCAGCTTCAGAAAAAAGAAGTTTTGATTGATCTGTCCCATAACCTTACCAATTTTCTTTTACTACTGATTGGACACTATAGTTTTATGCCACAATTTCAGACAGAAAGAAACAACCCTGGATCTGTATAAGTCATATTCATTAAAAGGTCACAAATTTCTCTTCTTACAGTTGAGCTTGTTGAAATAATTTTAATTACCAATACATCTTAAGTTGTAATTAAAGTTCTAAAAAATGTTCAAATTATGTTGAAAGTTTATTTAAAATAATGTATTTTCAATTTGATCAAAAACTAACCAGGCGAGACATTAAAATCCGTGGAATTCTTGTTTTTATAGATGTTTCCAAATCAGAAAAAGTTATTTAAAAGTTACTATGCAAAGAAGACCAATCAATCAATTCACGATATAACAATGTGCATGGTAAATCACACTTAAAATCATTGAAAATAAATTTGACTACAACTGCAACCCTTTTTATGATTTTGATTGTAAACAACTTACCACCTCAACATTGGTTTAAGAATCTTAACTGGGGCATAAAAAATATTATTCCACTCTGCGTCGTTTTTATTCTGATATGTGACAGCTTTGTCAAATGAAACTCAAGTTTTATTGGTAAATGATGAAAAGTGGTAGTAATGTGAAGGTGTGTTTTATGTACTTTAACTATGGTATACTGTTGTTGAATTTTAAAGTTGATATTATGTGTGATATGAAAGTATTTTAAAGTAAACCATTTTAAACATGTATTCTAATTCATGTATTTTAGCACGGAGAGTAGTGATGACAGCAAGAAACTAAAATTATCACAAAAAGGTAAGTGTTTGTGAAAAAAGAAATTATCACAAAATGGTAGATGTTTATTTAAAATATTTAATAAAGTATTTGTGAAAAAATCCAATCACCAAAAATGGTGTTTGTGAAGAAGGAAAAAAAATTATCACAAAATGGTTAATGTTTGTGAAAAAATGAAATTATGATTTTTATGATTTTGTATTTTCATTTGAAGTATTTTTAAAGAGAAAATGTTTTTCACATGTTGTTTTCTTTATAGAATGGTATTTTACAAAGGTAGATAAATAATTTACAAGACTTGACCATGCTGTAGTAAGTATAGTATTAATTGACTGCTATCAGCTTATTCTGTTGTATGTAAACCTTCAGATAAGTTTTAATTCTAAATTTTCAGATCAAAACAGCTCCACAAACAGCGAAGAAGAAAGATTGCCAACACACAGTGATAACAGAAAAAGTGAATCAGTGACTGATAATGTATCTCAAAATACCGTTCATACTGCCTCTGGTAATAAAGCAGCTATCATTGCAGGAGTTTTACCAGGACTTGGAGCTTATGATAATGACACAAGTGACTCGGCAACTTCAAGTAGTGACTCAGAGACTGAGTTCAAAATAATGCCTCCAAAGAAAATAGTAATACATTTTGATGACGAATGATTATTTTTTTGGGGTATTTAATGTGCATTTTTAAACCTTATTCTAGATGATGGGAAAGTGGTGGAATAAAATTTAAAAAACAATGGTTCTTTTTAATTTAATTATACAAAATACATGTCAATTAATTCAATTATACAGCAGACATGTAAATTAATCTGCCTTGTGGGATATTTACGGAAGCAGTGCCCTGTAGTAAAATCCTAAAAATCCATTTCTTGATTACGCAAATAGAAACCAGATGCTAGTCCATTTGTTAATTGGTCGATAAATAAAAAATATGAAAATTATTCTTAATATTCATCTAAATCATATGTTGTATCATAAATAGTGATCTTAAAAGATTTTGGTTAATGTTTTTTAGAAGGACATTTACAGATGAGCTAAATTATTTGTATGATAACATATGCATCTTAGATTTTGGAAAGCAATAAAACATAGTTTGGTCCTTAGTGGATGGGTAGTTTATAGTGCCTGTTTATAGATCACAGTGCATCTGAAAGCCTAGATTTGAATGTTACGCCGGCTAAGTGTGAGAAAATTTTTCAATTTACAAACTGAAGGTTGGTGGTTTTTGTGAGCACTCAGTTTCCTCCACATCTCCACTCTGACCACATTAATATATGTCAAAGAGCCTTGGCTTGTGTAAAAACCCCATTATTCCACTCTCCTAATGTCTATGTCTGGCTTTACATGGGATTGCTGTTATTAAGATGATTACATGACAATCAGATGTTTGTTACTGATCTGATAACTTCCTTTTTCATTCAGTCTTTTTTTTCACTTTTAAATTTAATATCTATTTGTTCAGGATAGAATTTATACAGCTGTAACTCATGTACAATGTACATAAAACATAAATAAAACTATAAAATAATTTTACAGGTAAATTAATGTCTAGAGTTGGTTCAAACAAAGAATTTAGAACTTAGTATGTTTAACATATACATCTCTAATCTTATTCAGTCTGTTTTATTTGCTTCTAGTTGTAAGTGTTGTCTTTAGTGGCCACAGGTTGCCAACTCTTTTTTGAACTCTACAGAGGTGTCTTTAGTGTGTACTGAGACATGGGACCTCAGTTTTGAGTCTCATCTTAAAGACTACTGGTAACAAACTTTTGATGGCTCTAGTTTCCAAGTCCTGAGTGAGGTTTGAACCCACAACCCTTGCCTTCGAAAGCCAGTGACAGTACCACTCAGCCATGCCTGCCCATAAAATACAAATGGATTTCCTCATCTGACTAAAAGGACATCCATAGATGAGGTTATAGTGTGTTTATGGAATCATCTGTAAGGGATTACATAAACGTTTCCGTATTTTTCTGCAACACTTTTGTAAACAGCATAGCTCAAAAACGGTTAGGTGGAATGTGATGAAATTTTGTACAATTGTTCCCTATGACATGTTGTTGTGCCTTTTGGGGTCAAATGTGATTGGTTGAAATAGGAAGTGAGATAATAGCGATGTCACACTCTACTGATTTTGCACTCTAGAAAAGAAACTAATTGACTGATCTCAATGAAATTTGTTTTGTAAGTACAATTTTAGATGCTCTAACATGTTGTACCACAAAGTCGGACATTGTGACCTTATTTTCATGGTCCAGTGATTTTTCTTAGTTATTTTAAGAGTTATTGAATGAACTTTTTTTTCTGTCACACTTTTGTAAATAGCATAGCTCAAAAACGGTTTGGTGGAATGTGATGAAATTTTGTACACTTGATTCTCTATGACATGTAGTTGTGCCTTTTGGGGGTCACATCTGATTGGCTGAAATAGAAAGTGAGATAATAACGATGTCACACTCTAGAAAAGAAACTAATTGACCTATCTTGATGAAATTATAGGTACAATTTTATATTCTCTACATGTTGTACCACAAAGTCGGACATTGTGACCTTATTTTCATGGTCCAGTGATTTTCTTTGTTATTTTAAGAGTTACTGAATGAAATTTTGTAAGCAGCATCACTGAAACACCATTTGATAGAATGTAATTAAACTTTGTACATTTGTTTCCTATGACATGTATGACAATTTAAAGTTTAAAAGGACAATTTTGGTGAAACTTGGTTTGTAAGTACAGCTTCAGATGGTTATGTGTTTCAATACAAAGTAGGTCATTGTGACCTAATTTTTCATGGCTCTGTGAATTTTTAGATGATTTTAAAAGTAATTAGACAATTCTGATGAAACCTGGTTTATAGGTTTAACATACAATTCTTTTCTAATGTACAAGGTTGCCATCATTGGAGGTGACTTACCCTGCGATTGAGCCCTGCTCAAACACAATGTCTAGTTTGTTATTATCTCTGTATCTTGCTGTAACATGCTTCAAGTTTGAAAATAAAATGGATTATGATATATACTTCCCTTTATTCTGTAATACATGTATATCAAAAGTTAATACTTATTTTATGAAACTGCATTATCTTGTACATAGGGACTTTCATTTTAAAGTAGAAGGAAATCAAAAGAAAAAGTAAGGAATCCATTGACACTGAAAGTATGGAGGGTAAAAAGGGTCATAATTCTATATATGTAGGTGAGATACTATTTCATCTAACTTCTTGTATGTTGATGCTATCAAGTATTATTAATTCGTCTATATCACATCATGTCAATTTCATTTGTCCATGTCTATAATTCAATGTGTCTAAATTGCATTCTAAATAATCTTACTGTTAACATTTATTAGTTCATTTCACGAACTCATATCGTTATTTGTTTATGTTCTTAAGTTTCAAGTCACTGTTGTATTTATTCATTGTCACCTACGGGTATTGTTATTTTTCGTGGTTGTAACTCGCATTCCAATTATGTTAACAAATGAATTAAGTGCTTCATTATGACAACAGAGGGTGCGTAGAACGCTACAATAAATTCTCCCATGGAAAAATCCCCAGCTTTTATCGGTTAGTTTGACAGGAAGTATTCAAAAAGGCCGCATTTAGGCTAGTACATCATTGTATAGGAAAAAAAAAAAATCTTAGAAGCTCTTAGCCAACTACCAGCTTCTTACAGATTACAAGTTTGGCAGTTTAAAGGTGTCACTCCTACAATATAACGATAAATATCAGACAATTGCAACAATGGAGTTATTTTTCCAGTGATTTGATAAATATAGAGTGATGCCTTCTGTAATGAAATTAAATATCACATTCAGACTTTTAGGATCTGGTATGAATCTAAGAGTATGTACTAAACTATTAAACTTTAAAATTGTATTTCATTAAAATGAACTTTATTTTCATCAAAGATATAGACAATACTATTTGTTTCTGGTATAGCCTGGTTGTTATTGGACAAGTGGTTTATAGTGCCTGCTTACATGCTTTAAGTGCCTCTGAAAGCTTAAATGTAAATGCTACTCTAGGACATCATAGTTTGAGAAAATCTGTCAATTCACAAACTGAAGGTTGATGGTTTATGTGGGTACTCAGATTCCTCCACATTAATATGTCAAAGAACCTTGACTGGTGTATATAACAGGAAGGGTATAATCATGTCAATATTTTCTTTTAAACAAAAAAAAAAAGGATGAATATGAGGTTATTCTGATTGGTCAACTCTGGTTGTTGGTAAACAGTTACCATGGAGCTACACACATCACATTAACACAGCTCCAATACATGTGTAAATAAAAGCTGGTAATAACATATTTAGCTGTTTCATTCCATTTTCAACATTAATAATGTTGGTTGATGTCGATGTGGTAAATGGCCAAAGTATATTAGGCAGTCAGTTTTGGGCTGGTGAAGAAAATGTGAGCAATGTGAATAAACCACTGACCTTTGTAAAGTGAACTGACAAATGTATTTTACAAGAATATGTGGGGATCTTGTAGGGGGTTTAGTGTCAAAGTAGTCTAAGTGCTTACCATACTTGTGGACCAAATCCCACTTGGATAGATCCTAAAATTGATCAAGTTGGTGAAAGGTTCAACTGATACAGTTGCCTGAAATGTTGTTATGTGTGTGAAAAGTTTCTGAAATATTTCCAAAAATTATTTATGCACATTTTCAATATAAATGTACATGTATATGAAATTTTGAGGCTATTAGTTGAAACTGTGGGGAGAGTTGATTTCACAGTACAGGACCTTACATTGAAAATTTACATGAAAACTAAGTTCCAACATGTAAAAATATAAGAAATTCCATAATCATTCCATAAAAAGAAGTACACATCTGTAATATAAATATACATAAAAAAAATTGCTTGTAAGATCTTGGTTGAAAACTAGGAAGAGTTTATTTCACAAAATAGGATCTCTCTGTTTAAGAGACTGCTAAGAACAACTAGGTTTCAGTCTGAAATGGGGAAAAATCTTGAATTCCATAATGTGAGGTGCTTGATTTACATGTACATGTTTATATAAACTTTCTGTGAAGTTTCAATATTCTAGGATGAAAACTGTAAGAGGAATAATTTCACAAAACAGAGACTAAATTTTCCCCAAACTTCATGTTTCCTAGCCAATTTTTTCAGTTTACTTGCTTAATGTATTTTTCAGTAGGTATTGAAAAATCTTGGTATTAGTCAAAGAATTTTGTTTAGGGTCCAAAAAACTATAGTTCCATCAGAAAGATTCCATAGATGCAAAAACTCTCACCAACAGTATTTTTTAAATAATTTTATTTAATACAAGTAAATTCTCTTTAAAACAGGAAATTTAATTGCACAAAATTCAGAAAAGGAATAAATGCAACAAAATTTACTTCTCTTTAATTCACTTCTTCAACTGTATGAATATAACTGTATACTGGCATATATATATGCAGACTTTCTACATTTTGTCTTAAAACACTTTAACAGTCTTTTTAGATTTTATGGAAAGTTTTTCTTATAACTTCACCAAATCAAACAGATGTATCTAGCTAAGCCACCCTTTTAGTAAGTCAGTAAATCCTTAATAATATCTTTTAAGTTTTCATAAGTTTCTTGAGTTTACACAATGCGGAAAAAAAATCTTTTGCAAAGATGCAGTCTTTTAATGTATTCATCTTTACACACTAAAAATTTACAAAACAAACAAAATAAACTAAATAAAATATTTCTTAAGATGTTGATCCCTCAGGGTCTCTATACTTCTTTTCCCAAGATTCTAAGAACTCCCTTTTCCTAATTTCTCTCTTTGCAAAATATTCAGGATACTGAGCTTTTTCCATTGGATGCCATGTATCTAACAACTACAATAATGATAAAAAATAGTTTATATAAAAATAAGTAAAAATATATTATAATTTATCTGAATGGTTTCTTCTGAAAAACTGTAAGCTGGAGGCCATGGGTTCGAACCCCAACTGGGTTTGACCCAAAACTTAAAAGTGGGTAGTGACTGTTCTTTCACCAAGCACTCTACATTATGAAATAAAATTCACGGTTCTTTTAGATGGGAACTTAAAATAAATGAGGTCCCATGTCACGGTAGGCATGGCACAATAAAGAACACTGCTGTATAATGCCATCAGGGCAACGCACAGGCAAAATTTCTTCACTTTTGCCTATAACTGGTGGCAGCTCAATATAAGTGAAATAACTTGACTAGGACGTTAAACACAATTACTCAACTCAACTCTACTAAAAAACTGTAACAAGAGTGTGATATACCGGTACTGGTTTTTTAATGTAACATCAGTAACTTTTTTTTAACTTTTCCTGATGATTGGTTTTTCATCAATTCAAAAATTCATAAATCTATACACAAGATCCTGTAGTCTACAAGGGTTGTAAGTAACACCATGTTCAACATTCCTAGTCTGGTAATTTTTGGACAGGACTAGTTACTTTTCAAACAGTCTCTAATACTCATTGTACCATAAGAGAAAATGTTGAAGGACTGGTCAACACGTTGCCTGTATTATTTTCAACATCGGTGTAGTGGATATACATGTACTTTGATTTTTGTTCTGCTTTATACTAGTGAGTTTAATTACAGGTATTTATAATCTAAATTACCTAAGTAACATCAATTTCATTCATAGAATGCAGATGTGTCATGGATTTTGATAAAAAGAAAAACTGCCAACTGAGTGCAAGGAATGTATTTCAAAAGTATATGAATGTCAACAATAATATTTAGAAGATCAATTTTGAAAATAAGTATCTTTCACTGGTGAAAATGGGTAGATAAAAGACATATTGTCTTACATACAGTACTCTTAATTATTGAGTAAAAGTACAAAAATTTATAGTTTTCAAGATAATCATTCATTTCTTTATTCTTATGCATATGACCTTGACCTATGAATGGTGACCTTGATCTAAAAGTGATTATATCAACTAACATCAATTCCTACAATATTCTAATTTACATGCTTTACTACATGTATTTGTTTATAGTTTTCCAGATATTAACCTTTACACTAAATCACAATTAATCAATGAACTTTGTATTTATTCTTTTCAGAAAAATTGCTGATTCCTACAGTCCTACTAAAGTTGTAAACAGTAAACAAATAAAAATAAATAATAATAATAAATAAAAAGTGTAAAGAATATTACTCTTTAGATTGTAAACTTATAAGTAAAAAAAAATATATAGATAGATTGAATATATTAAATTTTAAAATAATTTTGTTCCATTTAAAATAAGGTCTGAAGTGCTCAAGGCATAACAGTCCCCAGACCGACAAAGATAGCTTACAATTAATATGTCCTGCTAAATAATGAGTGTAAAACAAGAGGCCCATGGGCCTTAACGCTCACCTGAGGATATGTCCATAATTGTTTGCAAAGTGCAATAGACAATATATTAAGTACAGAAACTTTACAAGTTTTCCCAAGTTAAGAACTGCCACAAAACTTAAGCAAAAATATATCCACTCACATTTCATTTATAAGTAGCTTATATAATATGCATGATGTAACTGTAATGCAATGAATAATTTCCAAACCATTAACAAATTTCAATATACTTATGCAGCTATGTCCTTGACCTTTGAACATATATGACCTTGAAGCGTATATGATTTGCATGTCAATACCTACAATATTCTTATATACATGCCTTAACAAAAAAAATCAGTTTTCAAGATAATTAGCAATTAAAGTCTTATTTTGCAGCTGTGACCTTGACACCTTCAGCTTTTAACATATGACCTTGAACCATATATCAAAATGATTGTCATGTCAATACCTACAATATTCATATATAAATGCCTATACAAAAAGTTCACATTTCAAGATAATTAGCAATTTAAAGCTTCTTTTGCAGCAGTGACCTTGACCTTTCAACATATGACCTTGAACCATATATCAAAATGATCATTGTCACAATATCTAGAATATTTTAATATACAAAAAGTTAATAGTTTTCAAGATAATTAGCAATATAAGTTTTCTTTTGCAGCTGTGACCTTGACCTTTCAACTTATGACCTTGAACCATATATCAAAATGACTGTCCTGTCATTTCAATACCTACCATAATCTAATATACATGCCTATACAAAAAGTTAATAGTTTTTGAGATATAGTAACAAATATATCAATTCTAGCAATTTCCCCACTCAGTGCTTTACCATTTCCCCATTTTCAGCCCCATGGCTACCATTTGTGCAAATCTGAAACTAGATGACCTGAGGATGTTTTAAATGAAATAACTAAGGTATATCTCTTGAACATTCAGAGGAGAAGATTTTTAAATTATTATGGGGCCCCAAGGGAACATAACTCCTTCATTTGTGCAAATCTGACAGGGCTTCACCCAGGCATGATGGTAACCAAGTGTCTTTAAATTTGGCCCAGTGGTTTTGGAAGAGAAAATTAAATTTAAAAAGTTTATGCATGATGCATGATGCACAGCAGACGAAGATGGATAGCAATAGCTCATCTGAGCTTTCAGCTAAGGTGAGCTAAAAAGTCTATGTTGTTTCTTACCCAATCTGGAAAATCTGAATATCTGCCATAAGCTGTTCCTCCTGGTGAAGTAAAAACTAAAAAAGAAAAAATTAAAAAATTAAAATTAAATATTGAAATGACAGACATCATCTTCTCATAAATAAGTATTTATCTTTTTTACTTATAAATACCTGCTTTTTTTCTCCATTTGCAATAAAAACAAATTTAAATGCCTTGATTTCTTTCTTCTGCCAACACAAATATTGACTAAAATGAGAATACTCAACTTAATGATCAATGGTATTTTCATTATTTGTGATTAGTAAATAAACAAGAGGCCCAATAGGACCTGTATCATTCAATTGCAATTTTTTGCATCCGGGTTTGAAAAACACACTTTTAATCTCTCATTCCTCAAGAATTTTTTTTATAATGAATATCCTTCACTTGGTCCAAGTTGTTTGAATAAGAATATTCTATTTGTATAAACTAAAAACAAGAGGCCCAATAGGGCCTGTATCGCTCACTTGATACGCCCTTATTTTGTTCTTTGCTTTTTATTTTTAAATATATCCAATCAGTTAAATGTAAACAAACTCAAAAGCAATATCCTTATTATCTATTATTTCAAGCACTATTTATCATAAATTTCCTATCATATGGCCATGTACTTTCAGAAGTTTAGGCTGAAATAGACCTTATTTGCATGTTACATAATTATTGCAAAAATGAAAAATTGTACAGAAAAACCCATTACATATGTTTTATCCCCCGACATCTATTTTCTATGTTTCAAATTTCAACAAAATCTGTACATAAATAAACCCATAATGGCCATTTTTAGATTTTTGCTATTTATAGTAATGGCAGCCATCTTGGATTTCCGACAGACATGTCGGATAAAATTTAATCTTTACCACACAAGGACCTTCCACATTCAATATCCTTTCAATTGGCCATGTACTTTCAGAGAAGAAGATTTTTCAAAGATTTCTGCTAAAAATAGACCTTATTTGGATATTACGTAGTCACTGCACAAACGAAAAATTGTACAGAAAAATGTGTTAAATATGTTTTATCCCCCAACATCTATTTTCTATGTTTCAAATTTCAACAAAATCGGTACATGAATAAACCCATAATGGCCATTTTTAGATTTTTGCTATTTATAGTAATGGCAGCCATCTTGGATTTCCGACAGACATGTCGGATACAATTTTGAATCTATACCACACAAGGACCTTCCACATTCAATATCCTTTCAATTGTCCATGTACTTTCAGAGAAGAAGATTTTCAAAGATTTCTGCTAAAAATAGACCTTATTTGGATATTACGTAGTTACTGCACAAACGAAAAATTGTACAGAAAAATGTGTTAAATATGTTTTATCCCCCGACATCTATTTTCTATGTTTCAAATTTCAACAAAATCGGTACATAAATAAACCCATAATGGCCATTTTTAGATTTTTGCTATTTATAGTAATGGCAGCCATCTTGGATTTCCGACAGACATGTTGGATACAATTTTGAATCTATACCACACAAGGACCTTCCACATTCAATATCCTTTCAATTGGCCATGTACTTTCAGAGAAGAAGATTTTCAAAGATTTCTGCTAAAAATAGACCTTATTTGGATATTACGTAGTTACTGCACAAACGAAAAATTGTACAGAAAAACCATGTTACATATGTTTTATCCCCCGACATCTATTTTCTATGTTTCAAATTTCAACAAAATCGGTACATAAATAAACCCATAATGGCCATTTTTAGATTTTTGCTATTTATAGTAATGGCAGCCATCTTGGATTTCCGACAGACATGTCGGATACAATTTGAATCTTATACCACACAAGGACCTTCCACATTCAATATCCTTTCAATTGGCCATGTACTTTCAGAGAAGAAGATTTTCAAAGATTTCTGCTAAAAATAGACCTTATTTGGATATTACGTAGTTACTGCACAAACGAAAAATTGTACAGAAAAATGTGTTAAATATGTTTTATCCCCCGACATCTATTTTCTATGTTTCAAATTTCAACAAAATCGGTACATAAATAAACCCATAATGGCCATTTTTAGATTTTTGCTATTTATAGTAATGGCAGCCATCTTGGATTTCCGACAGACATGTCGGATACAATTTTGAATCTATACCACACAAGGACCTTCCACATTCAATATCCTTTCAATTGGCCATGTACTTTCAGAGAAGAAGATTTTCAAAGATTTCTGCTAAAAATAGACCTTATTTGGATATTACGTAGTTACTGCACAAACGAAAAATTGTACAGAAAAATGTGTTAAATATGTTTTATCCCCCGACATCTATTTTCTATGTTTCAAATTTCAACAAAATCGGTACATAAATAAACCCATAATGGCCATTTTTAGATTTTTGCTATTTATAGTAATGGCAGCCATCTTGGATTTCCGACAGACATGTCGGATACAATTTTGAATCTATACCACACAAGGACCTTCCACATTCAATATCCTTTCAATTGGCCATGTACTTTCAGAGAAGAAGATTTTCAAAGATTTCTGCTAAAAATAGACCTTATTTGGATATTACGTAGTTACTGCACAAACGAAAAATTGTACAGAAAAATGTGTTAAATATGTTTTATCCCCCGACATCTATTTTCTATGTTTCAAATTTCAACAAAATCGGTACATAAATAAACCCATAATGGCCATTTTTAGATTTTTGCTATTTATAGTAATGGCAGCCATCTTGGATTTCCGACAGACATGTCGGATACAATTTTGAATCTATACCACACAAGGACCTTCCACATTCAATATCCTTTCAATTGGCCATGTACTTTCAGAGAAGAAGATTTTCAAAGATTTCTGCTAAAAATAGACCTTATTTGGATATTACGTAGTTACTGCACAAACGAAAAATTGTACAGAAAAATGTGTTAAATATGTTTTATCCCCCGACATCTATTTTCTATGTTTCAAATTTCAACAAAATCGGTACATAAATAAACCCATAATGGCCATTTTTAGATTTTTGCTATTTATAGTAATGGCAGCCATCTTGGATTTCCGACAGACATGTCGGATACAATTTTGAATCTATACCACACAAGGACCTTCCACATTCAATATCCTTTCAATTGGCCATGTACTTTCAGAGAAGAAGATTTTCAAAGATTTCTGCTAAAAATAGACCTTATTTGGATATTACGTAGTTACTGCACAAACGAAAAATTGTACAGAAAAATGTGTTAAATATGTTTTATCCCCCGACATCTATTTTCTATGTTTCAAATTTCAACAAAATCGGTACATAAATAAACCCATAATGGCCATTTTTAGATTTTTGCTATTTATAGTAATGGCAGCCATCTTGGATTTCCGACAGACATGTCGGATACAATTTTGAATCTATACCACACAAGGACCTTCCACATTCAATATCCTTTCAATTGGCCATGTACTTTCAGAGAAGAAGATTTTCAAAGATTTCTGCTAAAAATAGACCTTATTTGGATATTACGTAGTTACTGCACAAACGAAAAATTGTACAGAAAAATGTGTTAAATATGTTTTATCCCCCGACATCTATTTTCTATGTTTCAAATTTCAACAAAATCGGTACATAAATAAACCCATAATGGCCATTTTTAGATTTTTGCTATTTATAGTAATGGCAGCCATCTTGGATTTCCGACAGACATGTCGGATACAATTTTGAATCTATACCACACAAGGACCTTCCACATTCAATATCCTTTCAATTGGCCATGTACTTTCAGAGAAGAAGATTTTCAAAGATTTCTGCTAAAAATAGACCTTATTTGGATATTACGTAGTTACTGCACAAACGAAAAATTGTACAGAAAAATGTGTTAAATATGTTTTATCCCCCGACATCTATTTTCTATGTTTCAAATTTCAACAAAATCGGTACATAAATAAACCCATAATGGCCATTTTTAGATTTTTGCTATTTATAGTAATGGCAGCCATCTTGGATTTCCGACAGACATGTCGGATACAATTTTGAATCTATACCACACAAGGACCTTCCACATTCAATATCCTTTCAATTGGCCATGTACTTTCAGAGAAGAAGATTTTCAAAGATTTCTGCTAAAAATAGACCTTATTTGGATATTACGTAGTTACTGCACAAACGAAAAATTGTACAGAAAAATGTGTTAAATATGTTTTATCCCCCGACATCTATTTTCTATGTTTCAAATTTCAACAAAATCGGTACATAAATAAACCCATAATGGCCATTTTTAGATTTTTGCTATTTATAGTAATGGCAGCCATCTTGGATTTCCGACAGACATGTCGGATACAATTTTGAATCTATACCACACAAGGACCTTCCACATTCAATATCCTTTCAATTGGCCATGTACTTTCAGAGAAGAAGATTTTCAAAGATTTCTGCTAAAAATAGACCTTATTTGGATATTACGTAGTTACTGCACAAACGAAAAATTGTACAGAAAAATGTGTTAAATATGTTTTATCCCCCGACATCTATTTTCTATGTTTCAAATTTCAACAAAATCGGTACATAAATAAACCCATAATGGCCATTTTTAGATTTTTGCTATTTATAGTAATGGCAGCCATCTTGGATTTCCGACAGACATGTCGGATACAATTTTGAATCTATACCACACAAGGACCTTCCACATTCAATATCCTTTCAATTGGCCATGTACTTTCAGAGAAGAAGATTTTCAAAGATTTCTGCTAAAAATAGACCTTATTTGGATATTACGTAGTTACTGCACAAACGAAAAATTGTACAGAAAAATGTGTTAAATATGTTTTATCCCCCGACATCTATTTTCTATGTTTCAAATTTCAACAAAATCGGTACATAAATAAACCCATAATGGCCATTTTTAGATTTTTGCTATTTATAGTAATGGCAGCCATCTTGGATTTCCGACAGACATGTCGGATACAATTTTGAATCTATACCACACAAGGACCTTCCACATTCAATATCCTTTCAATTGGCCATGTACTTTCAGAGAAGAAGATTTTCAAAGATTTCTGCTAAAAATAGACCTTATTTGGATATTACGTAGTTACTGCACAAACGAAAAATTGTACAGAAAAATGTGTTAAATATGTTTTATCCCCCGACATCTATTTTCTATGTTTCAAATTTCAACAAAATCGGTACATAAATAAACCCATAATGGCCATTTTTAGATTTTTGCTATTTATAGTAATGGCAGCCATCTTGGATTTCCGACAGACATGTCGGATACAATTTTGAATCTTTACCACACAAGGACCTTCCACATTCAATATCCTTTCAATTGGCCATGTACTTTCAGAGAAGAAGATTTTCAAAGATTTCTGCTAAAAATAGACCTTATTTGGATATTACGTAGTTACTGCACAAACGAAAAATTGTACAGAAAAATGTGTTAAATATGTTTTATCCCCCGACATCTATTTTCTATGTTTCAAATTTCAACAAAATCGGTACATAAATAAACCCATAATGGCCATTTTTAGATTTTTGCTATTTATAGTAATGGCAGCCATCTTGGATTTCCGACAGACATGTCGGATACAATTTTGAATCTATACCACACAAGGACCTTCCACATTCAATATCCTTTCAATTGGCCATGTACTTTCAGAGAAGAAGATTTTCAAAGATTTCTGCTAAAAATAGACCTTATTTGGATATTACGTAGTTACTGCACAAACGAAAAATTGTACAGAAAAATGTGTTAAATATGTTTTATCCCCCGACATCTATTTTCTATGTTTCAAATTTCAACAAAATCGGTACATAAATAAACCCATAATGGCCATTTTTAGATTTTTGCTATTTATAGTAATGGCAGCCATCTTGGATTTCCGACAGACATGTCGGATACAATTTTGAATCTATACCACACAAGGACCTTCCACATTCAATATCCTTTCAATTGGCCATGTACTTTCAGAGAAGAAGATTTTCAAAGATTTCTGCTAAAAATAGACCTTATTTGGATATTACGTAGTTACTGCACAAACGAAAAATTGTACTGAAAAATGTGTTAAATATGTTTTATCCCCCGACATCTATTTTCTATGTTTCAAATTTCAACAAAATCGGTACATAAATAAACCCATAATGGCCATTTTTAGATTTTTGCTATTTATAGTAATGGCAGCCATCTTGGATTTCCGACAGACATGTCGGATACAATTTTGAATCTATACCACACAAGGACCTTCCACATTCAATATCCTTTCAATTGTCCATGTACTTTCAGAGAAGAAGATTTTCAAAGCTAAAAATAGACCTTATTTGCATACTAAGTAATTATTGCAAAAATTTAAAATCTTACAGAGAAACCTGTTTTATATGTTTAATACCCCGACAATTATTTTTCTATATTTCAAATTTCAAAAAAATCGGTACACAAATTAACCTATAATGGCCATTTATAGGTTTTTGCTATTTATAGTAACGACAGCCATCTAGGATTTAGGACAGACATGTCGGATACAATTTTTAATCTATAGCAACTAAGGACCTTTCATACCAAATTTCATTTGAATTGGCCTATTGGTTTCAGAGAAGAAGATTAAAGTTTACGCACGCACGGACACACACACTTGCATGCACGCTGTACCATTCCATAAGCTCACCCTGGCTTTGCCAGGTGAGCTAAAAATTATCATTTCCTAACTAGATTTTTTTCAGCAAAAGAGTTAAGAAGCTGTTGTTTTACATCAAATTAGCTCCAGACATGACAATGGTAACAAAAATAGGTAATGACTTACCCATGACCTTGACCCTTATCCGAAAGCCAGTTCAAGAAAGCATCAAAACTTGAAAGCACAATGAGAAAATCTTAACATACAGTTAAGAGATAGTAATTTAAAGCTTACTTTGAAAATAAGGTCATTACCTGACTTTTAACATTGGATACATGTAAAAAACAAGAGGCCCATGGGCCTTAACGCTCACCTGAGGACATGGCCAACCTGAGGATATATCCAAAATCATTTGCAAAAATACATAAAATATTCTAATATACATTCCTACAAAAAAGTTAATAGTTTTCAAATAATTAACAATTTGAGTCTTTTTATGCATCTATGATCTTGACCTTTAAACGTAAGACCTTGAATCTTATATTAGAATAATCACCATATCAATTCCTACAATATTCTAATATACATGCCATACAAAAAGTTAATAGTTTCCAAGATAATAAACAATTTCAGTCTTTTATGTACCTATGACCTTGAACTTTGAATGTATGACCTTGAGCCACATATCAAAATGATTGTCATATCAATACCTACAAAATTCTAGTGTATATACCTTTGCAAAAAGTTAATAGTTTTCAAGATAATTAACAATTTGGGTCTTTTTATGCATCTATGACCAAGACATTCAAATGTAAAACCTTGAATTTTATATCAGAATGATCACCATATCAATTCCTACAATAATCTAATATACATGCCAATACAAAAAGTTAATAGTTTCCAAGATAGTTAACAATTTCAGTCTTTTTATGCACCTATGACCTTGACCTTTGAATGTATGACCTTGAGCCATATATCAAAATGTTTATCATGTCAATACCTACAATATTCTATAATACATGCCTATACAAAAAGTTTATAGTTTTCAAGCTAATGCACAATTTTAGTTTTTATTAGCAAAAAAATAACATTGCAGGGGCAACAACTCCTACATGCATTATCATACAGTTATGAAACTTTGTACCTTTTTACATTTTGTCATGCTGAACATTTTAACAATGTTTTGATATTATATACAGTGAAACTTGTGAAAACTGGACCCTTGAAAAACCTAAATCATGTGAAAACCGGACATGTGTGCTTGTCCCGATTTACTCTCTTTTTTATTCTATATGATAGAAACCTTAATAAACCTGATCCTGTGAATTCTGAAAACCGGACGCATTTCACCATCCGGATCAAAAAAAACCTATATATTTTTACCTTTGTAAACCGGATTCGATTTTCTGATTATGAAAGAAAACAAAACCGAAACTGAGAATTTTATTGAAATTTTTTAAACTTGCAAATTTGTAACAAAATTACTGTTATTTCCGATATTATAAAAGCATTAACTACAAATAAAAGTAAAAGTAATTTCCAATATCATAAATAACATCATTTAACTTCTAAGTAAAACAAAATTGTAAGAAATACAAATTATTACCTTCATCAAATGGCTTGAGTATACATTAACACGTGTGAAAGGTGTCACAAATAAACAATAATTATCGGATTAAAGAGATCAGTCAACCTAAATCAAGGTTAGCTTGTGTTCAATTGTAACGCGTTAATTTTTAAAGGAACATCTTTGTTGGTTCACTTTGCTGATATGACTCGATATCACAGTGATAATTCACAACTTTCTCCGCTATCTTAAATCGACAAAACTTCAGTCAAGATTGATATTTTAATAAGTTTTGAGGTTACACAAAACTTCAGTCAAGAAAAGAATTGAATAGAATAGTCGCAGTTAAGATGACCTTGAATCCTGAAATTATTCGGCTCTCAATCGAACAACTGAAATGCGCTTTGTATAGATAAAACATTCTGCACAGTCAGATGATGGAAAAATAAGGAAAAGAAGTTTCTTAACAATGGAATGGCAGTTGTTATCATTAATCGACATAAACCAAACATTGAATATGTGCTATGTCAGTAAATTCAAACAATTTAATGTTTTGGCTGAGTCTTAGTTACGTTGACCTACATCCTCCTGCAGAGGAAAGCGCACCTGAATTTTTGCTGATATGTTTGAAACAAAATAAAAACAACTTAAAAAACACATTACTTACCATAATAAATTTATGATATACGTCGTATTTCAAGTTTATTATTTCAATGAGACAATTATACATCATAATGATGATGTCTGATCCCGACCGTCTATCATTTCATGATAGTTTATTTGAGATATATAAAACATTAAATACAAGCAACCTACCCAAAATATTTTAGATTATCACTTTACGTTGTATTTTAAGTTTATTGTTTCCAATAAGCCACATGTACATGTGTTACCCATGGCTACACATCCCAAAGGGAGATAACGAATGGATCTGCTACTTATTATCAAGGGCAGTGAACTCTAGCGAATAACCTTAATAAACCGGATCCTGTGAAAACCGGATTTTTTTTCAAGGAATGGAGCCGGTCCATTTTCACAAGTTTCACTGTATCTCTTAAAATTTTAAAGAAAACAGCCTAAAACTGCACAAATTACAAACTAGGTCATGACATTGAACTTTAACCTTGACCCCTATTTGAAGGTTATTTCAAGAAAAAGTCAAGACTGAAAACCCCATGTCAATATCTATTCATATAGTCAAGTTATAACAATTTGAATCCATTTTACGAAATTTTTAAAATTAAATGCAAAAACGCATAACCTAATTTTTTACCAAATTTCACGAAATGAAAAATTTATTAGCTTAAGACCCTAGTGAAGCCAAATATCACATCAGATTTTTTCTCCCATCATCGCTTTTGAAGAAGTAGATTTTTTAAGTTTTTTTGGAACCATAGGTCACCTTGACCTAGTTTTGGACAACGTCACGAACAAATCTTAATTGCACTGGCCCATATATGCATCTGACCAAGTTTCATTGAAATCTACCTTGTATTTTTAGAAAAGAAGTCGAAAATGTAGAAGTTTACACCGCGGACGCCGCCGCCGACAACGACACAACAACAGACAAATTTTGATCAGAAAAGCTCACTTGAGCCTTCGGCTCAGGTGAGCTACTAAAAGCAAGACCAACTAAGATACAGAGCTTGAGACAAATATAAATGGATTAGCCTTGCTTTACCAAGAGCTTTTACAATTAGGGCTGTCACGGTTAGTGATTTTCATAGCCGGGTACCGACATGCATTACCTGAACCGCAACCGGTTAACCGATATTTGGAATAGGTGATGCGAATACAATAAACATTTATAGTTTATAAAAAAACTTACCATAAAATTAAATCTTTATGTTTACCATTCTGTTTCAGTTTTACTTCCGTATTCCATATAATTATGTTTGTTCGCACACTTTCATTTCTAAATTTTTTTACAAAAATAAAACCCAATAGATCGTATTAATTTCACACTCATCTGTATGACAGATATTTCTGACCAGGCCTTCACAAACCCCGATTTTAGCCAAAAACGACGATTCAAACTTAAACAAGAGGCCCATGGGCATTAAGGCTCACCTGAGTATATGTCCAAAATTGTTTCCAAAGCGCAAAAGACAATATATTAGGTACAGAAACTTTACAAGTTTTCTCAAGTTAAGAACTCCAACAAAACTTAATCAGAAAAATATCCACTCACATTTCATTTATAAGGAGCTTATATAATATGCATGAAGTAACTGTAATGCAATGAATAATTTCTAAATCATTTACAAATTTCAGTATGCTTATGCAAATATGTCCTTGACCTTTGAACATATATGACCTTGAACTATATATGATAGTCATGTCAATACCTACAATATTCTAATATACATGCCTATACAAAAAGTTAACAGTTTTCAAGATAATTAGCAATTTAAGTCTTATTTTGCAGCTGTTACCTTGACCTTTGAACACATTACCTTGAACCATATATCAAAATGATTGCCATATCAATACCTACAATATTCTAATAAACATGCCTATACAAAAAGTTAATAGTTTTCAAGATAATTAGCGATTTTTGTCTTCTTTTGTAGCTGTGACCTTGACATTTGAACATATGACCTTGAACTATATATCAAAATGATCAACATATCAATACCTACAATATTCTAATATATATGCCTATACAAAAAGTTAATAGTTTTCAAGATAATTAGCCATTTTTGTCTTCTTTTGCAGCTGTGACATTGACCTTTGATCATATGGCCTCGAACCATATATCAAAATGATCACCATGTCAATACCTACAATATTTTAATATATATGCCTATACAAAAAGTTAATAGTTTTCAAGATAATTAGCCATTTTTGTCTTCTTTTGCAGCTGTGACATTGACCTTTGATCATATGACCTTGAACCATATATCAAAATGATCGTCATGTCAATACCTACAATATTTTAATATACATGCCTATACAAAAAATTAATAGTTTTCAAGATAATTACAATTTAAGTTTTCTTCTGCAGCTGTGACCTTGACCTTTCAACATATGACCTTGATCCCTATATCAAAATGATCGCCATGTCAATGCCTACAATATTCTAATATATATATAGCTATACAAAAAGTTAACAGTTTTCAAGATAATCCACAATTTCAGTACACATATGCAGCTATGACCTTGACCTTTCAACATATGACCTTGAACCATATATCTAAATGATTGTCAAATCAATACCTACAATATTCTAATATACATGCCTATACAAAAAGCTTATAGTTTTCAAGCTAATGTACAATTTAAGTATTCATAAGCCAAAAATAACATTTCAGGGGTAACAACTCCTACATGGATTATCATACAGTTACGAAACTTGGTACCTTTTTAAATTTTGTCATGGGGAACATTTTAACAATGTTTTGAATTCATATATCTCTTAAAATTTGCAAGAAAATTGCCTAAAACTGCATAAATCATAAATTAGGTCATGACCTTGATTTGTGACCTTGACCCTATTTTAAAGGTCATTTCAAGAAAAAGTCAAAACTAAAAACCTCATGTCAATATCTGTTCAAATAGTCAAGTTATAACAATTTAAAGCCATTTTACGAAATTTTTAAAATTAAAGGGTACATGTAACCAAAAATTTTTTTATCACAATTGTTTTATATATTATTTAAATATAACAATAGTGAAAACCGCATCAAAATTGGTGACAAAATAAAAAAAGTTTTAGCGGTTGGAAATCCACATTTTATAACTTTCTCTTTAACGAAAATTGAAACGCCTCGTTTTGAGTTGAAGTAGTGTCTTACATAATAGACAGTAGTAACAATGATGATATATTGACGTATGTAGAAGAAAGTAACGACTCTGACATGTACCTTTTTATGTCAAATAATACTTCATTATTTTGGGAAGCAGTAGACAATCTTATCAGTGATGAATTTGGAGTAAAACTGTTATTTATTCGAACCAGAAACGGACGAACCTGATGAACATATTGAGTCGAGTCCTGACCTACTCAAGAATTGTGACAGCATTTGGTTGTATAGCTGTTGAAAAATACTTGACGAGTGTTAACTTGTCAGTAACACGAAAATTTATTTTATCTTTGACTTTTTTAAGAAAATAAATTATCTTATGAAGTCGGACTGGACAGACTCGAGAATTACGATAAGTTGCATAGCTATAACAAAAATACGCGATTAGTTTTAACTAGTCAAATACACAGAAAATTTATTTTATCGTTGACACTTTAAAATGAATGAGATATCAAGTCGGACTGGACAGAATACCGGATGAAAATTATGGAACTTGCTGTGGTGTCATGTGCTGATTTTGAATTTCTGTTAAAATTATAATGCATTCAAAATTTTGAATTTTGAATGAATTATTTTAATAAAAATTCAAAATCAGCACATGACAGTGGCACCAGGTAAAAATCAATACATAAAAAACAAACATCTATGTTCTTTTGTGCAATGTTCATTGACAGTTGAAATTAAATGACCGTGATGTAGAAAACTTTAGTAGTCTGGCAGCATCTCATTTCCTTGATAATTGGAAAATGTTCACACAATTAAAGTTTGTAACATAGTTCTTTTCAACTGTCCGATGGCTAATTAATGCTGGGATAATTAAAAAGAAGAAAAAAAAGATATTCCATCTCAAATTATTTTATGCGAAATATATTATAATTGTTTATAATGAAATGACACAGATTTTAGAATGAGACAACATTTTAAAAAACGAGATATAATAATAATAACAATAATAATAATAATACTAATAATAATAATAATTTTATGAATTTGTATATATAGAATAAAGAATTTAAGAATATCACAGCTAAATGTATGCCCAAGGAAAATGAAAACTAAAATCAAATAAAATCAAATGCTATAAGTAGATCATATTTTAAATAGACTATTCTGGTCGTCAATTTTTAATTTTTGATTTTGCCTAAAAGTTATATTTTATAATTATTATTACTATTATTATTATCATTATTATTACTATTATTATTATAATTGACATGAAAACTAAGAACAAATTCTTTTTCTTACTTTTTAAAATTTACAAATGAAATATCAATTTTTTCTGGAGTGAAATCTTTATACTGTATAAGACAAATAACGTTTACCAAATAAAGATATTTTACTTTACTCAAACTGTAAACTGGTAAATATATTATTGTATATTACAGGACGTAAGATAACTTTATCAACCTGCAAATCAATTTTGCAAATTACAAGTGACATCTTGCTAATTACAGGTGTGGGTCTGAATCTAAGGAATGTGTCTAATAAACAAAAGGATTAATAATAATCTTAATTATGAGTACATGTCATATGGATGTTAATTACACTTCATTTAATAGTTTTCTCGTAAAATAATCATAGAAAGTTAAACTACAAGTTTGTATTTGACTTATTTTAGTAGTTGGTAAATAATATTCGGTGGAGATATGTTACTGGTATGACGTCACGACACGGGAGCCTCGATTTCGACCTTTTTGATTTGGATTTCTAGAGATGTATTAGAAAATCACCGATATCTACCTTATTATGGAATGGAATTTTATGGAATTTTCGCTACAGCCATATTTAAGTACGACAAATAAAATATGTCAAAACTGAAAAGCGTTACAGGTACCCTTTAAACGCAAAAACGTGTAACACATTTTTTGACCAAATTTCATGAAATGAACAAATAATAAGCTTAAGTCCCTATATAAGCCAAATATCACATCAGATTTTTTCTCTCATAATCGGTTTTATAGAAGAAGATTTTTTAAGATTTTTGGACCCCTAGGTCACCTTGACCTAGTCTTGGTAGCCATGGCAATGCCATGAACAAATCTGAATTGCACCGGCCCATATATGCTTCTGACCAAGTATCATTGAACTCTGTCCTGCAGTTTTGGAGGAGAAGTCGAAAATAGGTGTTAACGATGCATACACGCACGCACATACACACGCCACGCCATGCCATAAGCTCACATGACCTTTCAGTCAGGTGAGCTAAAAAGCTGATTGAAAAATATCTGAATCAGCTTTTTCCCCCCATAATAGTAAGACAAAATCTGATAAAAAATTCTTCAATGCCGGCTTGTTAACAATTAAAATTACTCAGGACAGTGTCACCATTCACTGAACTTCCTTATTCACAGGTAATTACCTAATACCTTACAAGTTAATTTATTTCTAGTGGCTTAACCTGTTCACATCGTTTCTATTAGAGTATACAAACACATACATGTGCCTGATCGACCCAGTTTATATAGTAAACTGAATTCTATATACAAGAGCTGACTAGATTGATAAAGACGGGTTACCAACAACAAGATCACGGCATTACACTTGGTTTTTTGTTTCTGTTATATGTCGATTAGTGATGATATTGTTATAAGATATTAATAAGCGGTATTTATAAATACATTTGTCTACTGACAGTTTGAAGAATTTCCAAATTGCCGCAGGCATGGTTTTCAGAATCCCGGAAAGACTGCATTTAGAAATTAGAATTTTCGGAACCAATACATTTGAATGTAGGTCAACAGGACCAGTCACTTACAAATGAAAGTATACTTTGTTTTTATTTGTTTATTTTCATTGTAAAAACTCACTGAACTTACAGTCGTGTCACTGTTGATCCTAAATTTACCAAGATACATCGAAAGTGCACTGATAGCAGTATATCGTCGGTAACCCGGTTAATGATTTTGTAACCGGTTACAGCATCTAACCTATCCGTATATTGGGTACCCGGATAATCGTGACAGCCCTATTTACAATGCACAATTGCTTGATAGATTGATTTTCTTACTGAAGGTGGGTGATTGCTATTGAAGGATATAATACAACTGAAATAATCATGAATAAGGGTTTTAAAAACCATTTTAAACACTTAATGATAAAATATCAAACTTGCTTACACATATAATGGTACTTACATTTTCTAGGAAAGGCATGCATGTAGGTTTTTAATTGACTTTCAGCAATTTTGCACCGCCTGTCAGCTTCCATAAAATCCTTTATATCTTTTGTATCATCAAACATCTTTCTTATAAAAGCAGCATGATAACGATATTCAGGTCTATAAAAATACAGAGTAAAATGACAATTAATTTCCCAGTGATAATGTTCAACCTTTTGATGATATAAGTTAAATATTCTTGACTGGGACATTAAACATCATTAATTAATTCAACTCATATTGTTCATAATTCTTGTCCATTCTAAGAGTTTAAATGTTAAAAGACAAGGTAAATTTGGATTCTTTTGTGCATACGTCATTAAATATCACTCTTTTTTGGATATTAAATTCCAGTAGCAGTAATTAGTTTTCTTTTCACAGAAATAAACTAAGGTAATCGCAGATGTGCACAACAATTTTCAATTAAGATTAGACTCAAGTGAAAAATATTAAACCTAATTCAAGTTAATTTGATTTTCTTTCTAAATTTTGAATAATTCACTGACACAAACTTAGTAACAGTACTAACTGCTACGCAGAAGCCTACCAAAATACAAGTATGTTAATGTTACTGTCCCATAAGAAAAATCCCAGAAAAGCCTTTAAAATTTCTATATTGCAGGAAAACTTTGCCCCAAAAATTAGATCTAAGCCGTATGCCTAATTCGGTTTTAAATCGAATTGAACAAGTTAAGGAAAGTATCTACAAAAATGAATGACAAAAAGGTCACATGTAAACAACAGGACAATAATCATCGTATTACTAACATTTCAGGAAAATGGTCTCTTAAACATCTAAGGCTCTTTTTGTACAAACTTAAGACCCGTTTTGCATGCGTTGGCACTTGTGTGACTAAATGATTTGTTGCCATTCTGCTACTTTTCAGTCGCTTGCCTAGTGAGCGACAATTCGCAAGAAGCACCAGGCGCAGAGAAGACACTTTATCTAACGAGAAATCTCATTGGCTAGAGGAAAAAATCGTATAGTGTTCGTTTATCCTTTCTCGGAAGGATCACCAGTCAGGTTATTCTTGATGTTTATTCCTTAGAAAGTCGAATGGTTTACAGAGAAAAAAATACAGTATTATTATAAAATCTATTACAGATTACGACAACATGTATAAATGAATTAAATCTTCAATAACATAAACACTAATAAATAGATCAACTGGACGAGTTAGAGGAACAAGGCGAAAAACCGGATGTTGATATTGAGAAGGAAGTTCGTGATCAAGAAACAAAGAATGTTATGAAAATAGTTATAAGCTAAGAATGATTTTATTCAAATTACAGTAATATAACTGAGACGTGAATTAAAAGATTTAAAGGTAGGTTAAACCCAATGGATCTCTTCTCACTTCTGTTAAGTTTTACTCTGTTGTCAAAATGTTAGGCCTACTGTCAGTAGTTTGATTTGGTTGGTAAAATCAGAGACATATAAACATATAGACATTATCAGTATATGTCTCTGGTAAAAAAACGAATCCATTTGTATGGTTGAATAGATGGATCTACGTGAAAGGATTATATTGTAGAAAAAAAAATAAAAGCTTGATAGACTTAAAAGAACTAACTATTTAGAAATTGTTTAGTGAGAAAAGGTTGATGGATTCTTTTTACAAATTTTACAAATGTCGGGTAACGGCATATATATATATCCATATAGCAAAGCCGTTAAGAGACATGATTTTCAGGACTAATGATACTTGTGACATACATTACATTAGGATGTTAAATGATGTAAACCTCTTTCTATTTTACATTTTGTGGTATTTTGTCATGTACAGAGGATCTTGATAACAATTTCGACTCAACTGTTTGTGACTGGTTTGAATTCTATTCAACTTCGGTACCAAGTCAATTTGGCACCAAGTCATTTTGGCTTCTGACAAGTTATTTCGGCACCAAGTCATTTCGGTACCGAGTCAATTTGGCACCCGCAATAGGTCAATTGAAAAATTAGCTAAGACCACAAAAGATCGTAATTAACAACTAAAAACAATAATCATCATTATCATCATCAGCTTATGTTGTATTTCCACAAGCCCTGATCTGCACACTTCAAAAGAAATTCTTATCAAACTTCCTAATACCTGTACCAACATCATTAGGTCTCTTCAGACCCATATCACTTGCTTTCTGTCACCTTTGGTACCTAACTTCAAAGGAGGTTATATGATGATTATACACGGTCTAGTGGTCTGTGACATATGTAACTGTAAAATTAACATCTTATAATTAAACTTACTAATAAAAAAAAGATTTTAAATATTAAATTTGTACACAAACATGAAAACCTAAAATAATTTTTTGAAGAAATCATAAATATTTTTCTGGTGTCAAATTTAATCCTTTTTTCTGGTGCCAAATTAAATCTTAGTCGGTGCCGAATTGACTTTAAATTGGTGCCAAAACTACTTTTTACAGTGGTGCTGAATTGGCTTGATACCACTGGTTTTGCATTAATATTTCATAGAAAATTAAATTAATTTAAATAACTTAAGTTCAGTATTTTCTACTTACTTAAATCTAGTTGTAACTGAAAACTGCTTTGTGCATCTATGATTACCATAAAATATATATTTGTAGAAAGGAAATTGTTGCTGCTATGGGGATTTTCAGTGTTGAAAAACAAGGCAAATGGTAGATTATTTTGTGCATATGAGGCAATGTGTTACCCAAATCATCACTTCCCAATGTAAACATAGCCATTTTCAGCATGTAAAATACCCATAGCTTGGGGTATAACAAGGAGAAAACAGTTTAATAATGTTTTAATTTTTTTTTTTACTTTTTTTTAGGATAAAATACTTAAGCAATAAAACAAACATGGTACTGAATACAAAGAAAGAAGAGGTTGAGAATGTTCAAGTGACCTTTGAAGCTAGTAATCATAGTAACAGTTTGTTAGCTGGTCTTAAAAATCTCAGAGAAAAGGAACAGTTGTTTGATGTCATATTGGTAGTTGGAGGTCACAAGTTTCCTGCACATAGAGTTGTTTTGGCTTCATGTTGTGACTATTTCAGGTAAAAAGTCATTATTTAGCTTCATGTTGTGACAATTATGACTATTTTAGGTACAGTAGCATTAAGGCATTCCTCAGTATATATATGGTTAGGACAGAAATTGTGTATTTTAGGAAGTTTTTACAATTTCTAGTTTGATACAATTTGGCATTGATATATTCTTTAATTTGAGGAACTGAAGAAATTAACTTGTAAAATAAGTTTCAGTTAAAACTATACATGGATGTAATTTGATCTTTTGTATAATACTTAAACTATTGCAACTAAAAAGTGAGTCAAGAATCTTTTGCTTATATCATTATGTTTAGTTAAGAATGATGAAGACATTGGATGACATGAAGAAAACCCCTAATCTTTGCAAGCAAACTGACAAACTTTCTTATACAAGGATCTGCCAGATTCAAACCATGGGAACAACATGCAGGTGTTGTGATCCACAAACTGTTGCTTTAGACCCCACTCAGATGCTAAAACCTCCAAAATTCTTTTGTTTATGTAGATAAGTCTTACATACTTTCTAGCCAAAACTGTAGTGAGACAACATGGATGATATTTTATGCAGGTTACACATGTCTGGCTTAATTTTTTGCCTTGAGATTTTTTTTTTAAAGTTTTTAAATAAAAATGACTTTGTACCTTTATTGATATCATTTAAACAGGGCAATGTTCACAGATGGATTAATGGAATCTAAGCAGACTGAGGTCCACTTGAATGGTGTGACTGCCAAAGGAATGAAGCATCTTATTGACTTTGCTTATTCTTCAAAAATTGATCTAGACTTTGGTAAGATATACATGTAGTTTATATTTTTGATTCATTAACTTTATCCTGTATAAGTCTTTGTAGTAAAACATATCAAAACACTTTGGACAAAGTATTGTTTCAGGATAGAAAAATATTCTGCTTTTCACACACCAAAGAATGTAAATAGTATGTCCTGAGAATCAAATTGTGACAAATTTTTAACAATTACATTGTGTGAAAGATGAAAGAAGTTTTAGGGTATTTCCCAACTTCAGAGATTATATAAACCGCTTTTATTTTAAGTTTTTTCTTTGGTTGAAAGTCATTGAAACTGCTACATAAAAATGATAAGAATCCAATTTTGGTATAAAAAATTCTTGGTTAATGTAGATTCAAATTATTGTATTATGGTTGTCCAAAAATCAAGATGAATATCAATACATGTTCTATAAAAGTAAAATCAACTACATGTGTATATAGTTAATACAGTTTTAAATGTATTTGTGAACTAATTTAATTTAGTTTAGATAAGGTTGATATATAAAAAATAATTATATGATTTAAAGTACTGGTGCAGTTATTTAAAATCCATGGTGACTTGATTAATGTTAGTTTCTCATTATATGGTATACAAGAGGTTATTCCATACTCCAGGATTGGGTCTAAACATCAATCTTCAATATTTTTTCTAATAATAAGTAACTATCTTAATATATTTCAGATAACATAGAAGATGTTTTATCATCAGCCAATCACATTCAAATGTTGTCAGTAGTGAAGGCTTGTATAGATTATCTGAAAACTCACATATCTATAGAGAACTGTGTCAATATGGCCAGTGTGGTGGAACTTTTTTCACTACCAGATATACAATCATTCATCTATCAGTTCATGTGTTCCAATTTTGAATCTTTTGCTTTGTCGCCTGAGTTTTGTAGACTTTCACAGAAGAATTTGTCACAGTTATTGGAGAGTAACTACCCTGTTAATTGTTCTGAAGCTGATGTATTATCAGCTGTTCTTAACTGGATAGAACATAAGTTTGATGAAAGAGTCAAATTTTGTTGTTCACTGCTTACCAAAGTCCATATAGATAGGATCAAGAAATCGGAGATAGAATCATTGCCAAATAATCATGTTTTAGACAAGATATTAGAAATCCACACAAACTTACAAGTATTATTTCAGGGGAGGAAATCTTCTTTATGCCATAGATTACATCAGACTGGATTAGTCAATGTTCGAGGTTATGAAGAATCATTAGTTTGTGTTGGTGGATTTAGTTCCACAGGGGGAATGACAAATGAAATTAAGTATCTTCAAACAAGCACAGATACATGGAAAAGGTTAACTGAAATCCCACATGTAAACCAGTGTAATTTTGGTATTTGTGTCTTGAAAAATGCCCTGTATGTTGTTGGAGGGTGTTACAATGAACAAATGCAGGAAGTTATTCATCCATATGGATTCAAATATAATCCACAGTTAGATACATGGGACAGTATTGCTCAAATGACAATTGAAAGGTGCAGGTTCTTTCTTGGGGCTTTAAAAATAGACTGTATGCTGTTGGTGGTGATCCTTCAACAATGAATGATCAATTTCTGCATTCAGCTCCTTGTGAATGTTACAATCCAGACACAAACACATGGACACAGGTAGCATCATTACCAGGAAGTAGATCACAGCATGCTGGGATAGCACTGGATGACTTCCTGTATGTATCAGGAGGTTTGGAAGATCTGGATGATGGAGTGATTTCAAGCTTTTATAAGTATGATCCAAATTTAGATATATGGACAGAATTATGTCCCATGCTTTGTCCTAGGGCTGACCACTCCCTGTATTTGTTTCAAGGAAGGATACATGTTGTTGGTGGGTGGTTCAATGATCCAGTTACACAACAGAGAACAATGGCAACAACCATTGACTGTTATATTGAAGAGGAAGACAGATGGGAGATAATTGCAGATGTACACTTGCCACGCCTTTATGCCACTTACACGGTGTATGGGGATTGTTTGTATGGAGTTGGTGGATGGATCAATGGAAATAACCAATCTAAAGCCAGTACTGTTCAGGTGTTTGACATGGTTACAGGTGTGTGTGAAGACAAATCATCAACATCAATTGAATTATGGGAGCACAGTACCTGTTGTCTCTATGTTCCCAGCCATAAAGATAGTTGAAACATAAGGCTTAAGAAAATTACTCTGTTTTTGTTTAACATATTTAAAAAAGGCTAGATGGATTTTAGACTTTTATTTCATTTTATATTGGCTCATGGAGCAATCTTCAACTCTTGACCTTTAAAGAAATTGCCCAAACATGACCTTAAATGCTTTAGGTTGGATTTAAATACTAAATTAGAAAGAGCTTAAAAAGCCCACCTTCTTTCTGTGCCTTAATAAGCAAATCCTTTCATATAGGAAAATTATTTTTGAATAAAATGATTTTAGAAAAATAACAATGTAGTGCAGTAGAGTTTGATTAAAATTACTGGTTTTTTGGATGGTAGAAATACTGTTTAAAAAACCATTTGGATCAATAATTAAGGTTTGCGTGCCATTGAAGTAAGTAATTTTATAGCTTTTGAAGCTACAATATTTTTATAATGTTTTATTTAAGTCAAATCATATGATAATCATATTCTTATACTGCAAAATTGCAGGGATCAATTTTTACAATCATGTAGATTAGGAGTTTATTGCATAACATGAGATTTTTAGCTCACCTGAGCTTAAAGCTCAGATGAGCTATTGCTATCCATCTTCGTCCGTCGTGCGTCGTCCGTCGTCCGTCGTCCGTCGTGTGTCGTGCGTCGTGCGTAAACGTTTCACATTTTAATCTTCTCCTCCAAAACCACTGGTCCAAATTTAATGAAACTTGGTAACCATCATGCCTGGGTGAAGCCCTTTCAGATTTGCAAAAATGAAAGAGTTATGTCCCCTTGGGGCCCCATAAGGGGGGAAATAGTGAAAAACTTTAAAAATCTTCTCCTCTGAATGTACAAGAGATATACCTTAGTTATTGCACTTATAACATTCTTAGGTCATCTAGTTTTAGATTTGCACAAATGGTAGCCATGGGGCCCAAAATGGGGGAATGGCAAGGCACTTAGAGGGAAATTGCTAAAAATTATATATTTGTCACTATATCTTAAAAACTATTAACTTTTTGTATATGCATGTATATTAAAATATTTTAGTTATTAATATGACGATCCTTTTGATATATGGTTCAAGGTCATATGTTCAAAGGTCAAGGTCACAGCTGCAAAAGAAGACTTAAATTGCTAATTATCTTGAAAACTATTAACTTTTTGTATATGCATGTATATTAAAATATTTTAGGTATTGATATGACGATCATTTTGATTTATGGTTAAAGGTCATATGTTCAAAGGTCAAGGTCACAGCTGCAAAAGAAGACTTAAATTGCAAATTATCTTGAAAAATTTAACTTTTTGTATAGGGGTGTATATTAGAATATTGTAGGTATTGCTTTGACGATCATTTTGATATATGGTTCAAGGTCATATGTTCAAAGGTCAAGGTCACAGCTGCAAAAAAAAACCTTGAATTGCTAATTTTCTTGAAAACTATTAACTTTTTGTATAGGAATGTATATTAGAATATTGTAGGTATTGACATGACATTCATTTTGATATATGGTTCAAGGTCATATGTTCAAAGGTCAAGGTCACAGCTGCAAAAGAAGACTTAAATTGCTAATTATCTTGAAAACTATTTAACTTTTTGTATAGGCATGTATATTAAAATATTTTAGTTATTGATATGACGATCATTTTGATATATGGTTCAAGGACATATGTTCAAAGGTCAAGGTCACAGCTGCAAAAAAACCCTTAAATTGCAAATTATTTTGAAAACTATTAACTTTTTGTATAGGCATGTATACTAGAATATTGTAGGTATTGCTTTGACGATAATTTTGATATATGGTTCAAGGTCATATGTTGAACGGTCAAGGTCACAGCTGCAAAAGAAGACAATTGCTAATTATCTTGAAAACTATTAACTTTTTGTATAGGCACATATATTAGAATATTGTAGGTGTTGACATGATGATCATTTTGATATATGGTTCAAGGTCATATGTTAAAAGTCAAGGACATAGCCGCATAAGTATACTGAAATTATTTAATGATTTGGAAATTATTCATTACACTACAGTTACTCTATGCATATTAGCTGTTTATTAATGAAATGTGACTAAATATTTCTGATTAAGTTTTGTGGGAGTTCTTAACTTGAGTTTCTGTAAAGTTTCTGTACTTGAAATATTGTCTATTGCACTTTGCAAACAATTTTGGAAATATCCTCAGGTGAGCGTTAAGGCCCATGGGCCTCTTGTTTTGTCACATACTTGCCTTTTTTGTTATCCTCTATCAGTATTATAATTTTTTATCCTAGGTATTTTTACTGTATCTTTTATACATGCCAATTTATTGTTCTTATAATCTAGCAGTTTTATCTCTTAGTATTTCATGATATCTAAAATATTCTAAAAATGTTTTAAAGTTCATGTTGAGTTTTAATATTGTTTAATGTGAAAAAACTTTTTTATTTTTATGTAATCATTAGTATTGTGTTCCTTATCACATCATTCTAAGTTTTATCTTGGCTGCATACAGTACGAAAGAGCTTTTATACAGCATCTGTCTCAACATCATCATCCAATGTTGAGTTAATTGAAAAATTTTATAAAATGATGCATCCACACAACCAAGCTATCTGCTGGCATTTGCTGCTCTCATGACTGTAAATTGTTTGGAATTTAAATACGTAGATCTGTTTTACTACATATTCAAATATATTCATTTTATTAGGAGATTTTAGATTTATTTCTAGTTCAAATGGCTATAACCAGCTGATATGGCAAGCTTGTCTTGTAGTCTGCCATTTAAGTGCATTCACTTGCTTTTAAAAATCAAGATAATTTAAAATTTATTTTTATCATGCAGAATTTTGGTAAAAAAAAATTTACTCTATAAGTAGAGCTGTTTGACCAATAGTACTTGTAGTTTTGCTTGTTTGAATCTCGGTTTTCCAATAAATGTATCAAATATTGGATAGATATGAAAGTGTCATAGTAGATTATTTTATTGGTTGTTCATTTAAATGATGGGCATTAATGCACATTATTCAACAATGTATAGCAGATCACTTTGTTTTGATATTTTTATTTTTTTTTCCTTAAAATTTTAATTATAAAATCAATAATTTTTGATTGAATAACAAATAATGGATATTTATTATGAAATACTAACATTGGAGTATGATTTCCAATTTCTCTAAAATATCTGTCTGTACATAAACATTTGGTATTTTAAATTTTCGTTAGAACCAATTTTTTTTCACTATATCTTGTTTGAACATATTTTTGAAAACGTTTGAAAATAATTAACTTCAAATGAAAGAAAAGTAACTTTATACATTATACAGAATGGTATTTGTATATATGTACATGTATAAGTGGTAATATTTGTATATCTGTATTAATACAGAGCTATTTACTAATTGAGAAACTAATTTTATGAGCATGTTGACCTTAATGAACAAGTTTTGTTATTAAATATGTTGAATTGTTTATTTGTGGCAATTAATACATGGTATACATATATGTTGCAGGGGTATAGAAAATGGGACATTTTAGGAGTCATAATTACCATGGTTACTTATCAGCAAAACACTGGACTTTTGTGTAATTTACTAATCAATTAGTTTGAAATCTAATGATTATATGCTAATTTTCATGAAGACTTGTTGCAAATACAATAAGTCTTTGGCATTTTTTGGCATTGGTATTTGATTAACAATTTTTCTTTTTGTTTAAACATTTTCATGATTATGTCTGCATATCAGCATACATATTGTTGTTACTCATAATGTTTATTATTATTATTATTCTCCCTCGTTTCTGACAGATTTTTTTCTGTGACATCTCCTATGTTTCTTTTCCGATCAGGTTAAAATTTTTCAACTGGTAGGGATTGCCCATGGGGAGGTCACTTCCTCACTGTTTATCGGAATTTGGAAGGACTTCGGAGAAATCCAATTGATAATCACCGAATTCCAGAGAGTTTTTTCTAGAGAGTTCTTTCTTTGTTTCTTGGAATTTTCTCCGCTTTTTGGAGCTGATACGCAGACATACACTTGCTCAAAAGTATTCATTCTAGTTATATTTACATATGAATCTCAGTGGACTAGTTATAAACTGGTTTTACATTTTTACAATGTCTTATGAATGTCTCACACATGCATATGAATAAAGACAAAATAACAATGTAACTGTTACCATACAACTTTCGTATTTTTATCTTGATTTATAACACAAATGCAGAAAAAACTATACTCTTCAGTTGCAACTGTTGATTTCCAATGTTTTTAATATGGTTAATTGATTTGATAGACAATGTACAATTTCAGCCATAGTTCTAACTTTAAACTTAAATTTGTTGTATGGGCATGTTTTAAAGATAGTTAAACAGGTCTCAAAACCCTTTTCTACAGTGAGATTTAAGCAGTAATTTTACTAAAGTTTTATCCAATTGATCGAGATTAACAAACATACCATGTATGTTTACTGTTGGCACTTGTGTTTTTGTGACAAAAGGATTACAGTGCACTTTTTTATATTGTATACATGTGAAATGTATTTTTTATTTTTGTGTATTTTTATATGTGTATTTATAAAGTTTATAATAAGTGCTTTTAGATATTTTGTTGAATATTTGGTTTTAGGAAGATTTTTATTTGTTAATCATGAAATCACACAAAACATTAAAGATTGCTGTGAATTTTGTCACATAACACATATTTTGAAATTAACTAAACTGTAACACGTGTTTTGTGATATTTAAACTTCAACTACATAAAATATTTTGAAGCCTGTGTATTTAACTGTATTATAGACTTTTACAATGCAGAAAGATGTACATACTATAAAGATATGTGAAGATGGTATGTTTTGATAGGTTGTAAAAGGAAAAACTGTTTTTTTTGTAATTTTTTAATACATCGAAGTGTGACAAGTTAACAAACATGAATGTTCAAGAAATTTACACACTGATTTTTTTAGTTTTAAATATTTTTTTTATTTCGTGGCTATTTAATCAATTTTATTGTTTCAAAATTCAATGATGTTTAGTACTCTTGTTGATAATGATTGCTGCTTACAATTCTATGAGTTAAGAAAGAAAGACGGCATCACAGTAATTATTGAATTGATAACCATATGCATGTATTACTGGTAGTGACTTTCAAATTTATGATTTGGAGATTGGGTTATTGCATTGACTATCATACCTTCTATTGACTATCAACCCTATAATTTGGCTATTTAGTTAGTGCAATGGCTGTCATTTTAGTCTGTTTTTATTTGTATTTTTTTGCTATCATGTTAGTTACATGTATTTTACTCTGTATGATTCACCAATTGAACCTTGGAAATTTAATATACATGTATCAGTTTTAAATGCTTTCTTTATAAACATTCAGTATGAAAGAAAAAAGTTGGTTTGCTAAAGTACTACAGATTAAGATTTTGAAAAAAGATAAATTATAGACAATTTTAGACTGTTGAAACATTGTCTGACCAGTCTTGAACTAGAAATTTCCAGAAGAGAAACATATGGATATTTAACATCTTCTTTAAGAATGTCTAGAAGAAAATAGATGTTTCACAGTGTTTACATAAACACAACTTATATGAATATGTTCTATGGTTTCAACTATGAAAAGTCATACTTTATACTTAATAAATGATGCAAAATAAAATGATTAAATAATTTACTATTCCTGTAGCCAGTAAAGCAGGTAAAGAGACTTTATATCTATTGTACATGCATGGCTGATATTTCAGATACTATTTGGCAGGTGGTTTGAATGTTTTTTGTACACTTCTAATACTGGTTTAGTAAACTGAGTGTTTTTCAAGCATGTTAGTAATGAGAGTTTTGTGTGATTCACTGCTTTTTATAAATAATGTACTAATTATATAATTACTCAGGATGTCAGCTTTTATTTTTTTATGAATTTTTCCAATTGGAATAAATAGTGAAACATGTAAAAACTTAGTTATTTTTTATATATAATATTTTCCAGTTGAATTTTAGATACAACCAAACTTGTATAACAATATTGAACTAGAAAGTATTCAACCTGTTGATCTCCATTCAAAGTTCAGGAAGTTAGGTGCTATACAACGTATTTCTTTGAGATGGTAATCTAGTTGGTTATTGTATTCTTCATTACAGACTAAGTGTAGCTAAAGTTACTTCATTTAAGGATGTAATCTTTTATTAGCTCAGATGAGCCATTTGCAATGGTTAACTGTCTGTGGTCTGTTGTGTATCATCTGTCATGCATCTTGCGTTAACTTTTAACATTTTAATCTTCTTCTCTAAAATTAGTGGTCTGAATTCAATAAAACTTTATGGTAATCATGCATGGGTTAAGGCCATTTAGATTTGAACAAATGATGGAGTCTTTTCCCTTTGGGGCCCCGTGAAGGGGGAAATAGTGATAAATTAAAAAATCTAAAAATGTACAGGAAATATATCATAAATTTTTCAATTATGTTTAATATTCTTAGGTCATCTAGTTTTATATTTGCACAAATTGTAGCCATAGGGCTCAAAATTGGGAAATGACAAGGCACTTAGTGGGGAAATTGCTGTATCTGCAAAACTGTAAACTTCTTGTTTAGGCATGAATTTCAGAATATTGTAGGTATTGATATGACAATCTTTTTTATATATATATTTCAAGGTCAATGTCACAGGTGCTTAAGAATAAAAATTTTGAATTATTTTTAGAACTAAACTTTTTGTAAAGGCATTTACATTAAAGTATTGATATGATGATCATTTTGATCGATATATGTTTAAGGTCATAGGCTGAAAGGTCAAGGTCAGCTGCATAAGTTTACTACAATGGTTAATCATCTAGAAATTATCCAATCTACTTTGTGTAATACATTACTTACATGCATTTAGCTATTTAAAAATGAGTTTTGATTAGATTTTTCTGATTATGTATTTGGACAAACTTGAGAAAACTTGGAAAGTTTCTGTAATTAGAGTTATTCTCTGTTATACTTTGCAAACAATTTTGGACATATTCTTGTGTAAGTGTTAAGACCCTGTAGGCCTTTTTTATAGTTTTTTTTTTTTTTTTTTTTTTTTTTTTTTTTTTTTTTTTTTTTTTGCCATTTTAAAAATATCAAAACCAGTTGTTTAGCATTCACAGAGAGTCCTTGGTGAACCCTAATGATGCACATATATGCCATTAGATATTTTAATGCTTTCCCTGCAGCATAACAAAAAAGACCAGATACTAGTATGCTGTATTATTGTGTAGAAACCTTAGTCAGGTTCTTTATTGATTTGTTATTTATTAGCTCACCTGAGCTGAAAGCTCAGATAAGCTTTTGCTATCCATCTTTGTCCATTGTGCATCATCTGTCGTGTGTCATGTGTCGTCCATCGTGTGTAGACTTTTAACATTGTAATCTTCTCCTCCAAAACCACTGGGCCAAATGTGATGAAACTTGGCTACCATCATGCCTGGGTGAAGGCCTTTCAGATTTGCACAAATGAAGGAGGTTTGTTTCCTTGGGGCCCCATAATTGGGGCCCCATAAGGGCGGAAAAAGTGAAAAACTTTAAAAATCTTTCCCCTCTGATTAACAAGAGGTATACCTTAGATATTTCATTTATAACATTCTTATGTCATCTAGTTTCAGATTTGTACAAATGGTAGTCATCGGGCTCAAAATATGGAAATGGCAAAGCATTTTGTGGGGAAATTCCTAAAACTTGTATTTTAAAAACTATCAACTGTTTGTTTAGGCATGTATATTGGAATATTGTAGGTAGCGATATGATGATCATTTTGAAATATTGTTCAAGGTCATATGTTCAAAGGTCAAGGTCATAGCTGCATAAGTATAAGCTCAAATTATCTGAAAGTTGTCCGTTACACTTAAGTTACTTCTTGCTTTTTTAGCTATTTATAAATAAACTGTTACTAAATAATTTTTTATGATAAAGTATTGTGGCAGTTCCAAACTGGCGAAAATTTGGGAGAGTTTCTTTAATTACAGTTCTTAGCAAATGATTTAGGCATATACTCAGGTGAGCATGAAGCCCCATGGATCTCGATCTTGTTTATTTATTTATTTTTTTACTTTTATTTAATTATTTGCATTAGTGTATTTGACAATAAGTGAGCGGCGCAATACTGTTGTATTTTGAAAATCCAACAAATTCCATTTCATGAAATATGCTACGATATTGAAGGTGTCACGTACAAATTACAAAGTTCAACTTTCTGCAAATTAGAACTATGAAGCTTTACTTAGTTGAAAGTAATAATATGTTATTTTTCATAAACGGCTACCATCTATTTAGAGTCTCGTTAAAACTAGTAAGCTTTGAAAGAAAACCCCAAACACGAAAAACTTCGACGAATGTTGCACAAGAATCACCACAACTCTGAATTATTTAATGTGTGGTTGATGTAATATTTTATAGACCGATATCTGCATAGTTAGGAGGTTAGGCAAACAAAACCTCGGTACGCATGGCATTGATTGGCTGAAACTTACTTCTATAATCACTTAGTTGATATATAAAAGTTGTATCTACTTTAACAATCTGTTATCATACATGTATAGAAAAAAGTTTATCTAAAACGTCTGACATTTTTAAATTAAGGATCATCGATATAACAGAATGCCAACTCAGAAATCCTTCGAAAAAGGTAAATAGATTTAAAATATTTATTTATTATTATTTATTTTGATCAGCTAATTGCATATCAATTTTAATTAATTATTTCAATTTCTTCGTCACTTAGGATTAATAAGATTTAACATCATTGCTGGCTTTGAACTGAATCTTACACACAAAATTCACATCATTTTTTTTTTCAAAATAAAAACTCATGTAAAAAAAAACCCTAACAGAACACATTAAACATTTTTCATTGTATAATGAAATAAGAAAACGCGCTAAGCACTGTGGCATTGGATAACTATTACGATACAATGTATTGTTATGTGGCAAACATCATTACTATAGTAACACAAATTTAAAATGCTGAAGTATTTGTCCAAAGTCAAGATTGTAACTTAACGGTTTTGTTTTTTCTTCTTATTATTATTGTCATTTACCACTTTTTGAATTTAATCATAAAAATACATTCAAAAAGTGGTATATGATATACCACATTTTGAATGTATTTTTATGATTAAATTCAAAAAGTGGTATATGACATCATTATCAATAATAATTAATTTATTTATTATTTATTTTTTATGCAAGTTGACTTTATTAATGCTACTATGTTGTAATATGTTGTGAGTTGCTGGTTAAATATTAAAATAACATAAATAAATACGCTTAAGTAAATGCCCTCTCATAATGATGTTTTATTTATTTATTTATTATTATTTATTATTATTATTATTATTATTATTATTACATGGGTATTATTATTATTTTTACGCTGGGTTGAAAAATCAGAACTTCAGTGATCAAAACTGGAATTAAGTTATCTTATCGTCAGTGAGTGACGCACTGTAAATCAGGGGTCAAAATGTAGAATTTATTATTTAAAAAGACTGAGTAAATATTTAATACCAAAACCTTTCCAATGTTTATGATCATAGTTAAACGATTTGTCGCAACTGACAATAATTATTATTATATATAAGAAAAATACTTTAAAAGTTAAACATTTTTACTAAATTCAATGACATGCTTTTTAAATGTGTATAGATGTAATGATATCGTATCTTTTACAAAACTTTAGATATATTTAGCGTCAAATTTTGTTTTCTTGCTTGACAGCATAATAGCTCAATAAAAAGCTAAGTTGTTTTATATATCATACAGTAAACCGATTCTTCAAGGCAAACCAGCTATTAATTTCGAAATCAATTCGTTTATTAATCAAAGAAAATCAAAGACACATAATAAAACGATGAATATTTTTAAAAACCAACATCCCTGGCAGGTGCTCGGAAATGATTGTCTGATTCATTAGCTCAGCAACCTTACTTTTGGTTTGTACATGTAAGTATTTAGTAGATGTTTTTAAAACATCGAGATTTGTAATAATATGAAACAGTTGACTACTTTATGGAGCATTTGTATACTTATTATATATTATATTTAATAAAGTCTATCTATGAAGCAATATTTTCATTTGAACTCTTAGATTCAGAGTTTCCTCCCTTGGAAGCAGGGAAGCTGAGGCTATACAGCATGCGCTTTTGTCCATATGCGCAAAGGAGTCGACTTGTATTGTCCCATAAGAAAATCCCGTAAGTGTAAAGCTTAATAGTGTATTCAATTTCGGATATAATGTTATTATTATTATTATTATTATTATTTAAAACCGTAGATAGAAAGCTTTTGGCAGTACATGATTTACTTTTGGTCAATCATTAGGCCAAACACTTGTTTTTATCATTCAGTATATTTATTCAATTTTGCACGAAATACATTCTAGACAACATATATAAAGTATATTTGTGTCTAGTGGATTCTAAAACAACGCCCTTTTAGTACTCTTTTAGGATATTTCTTCAAAATGGAAGAAAATCAAAAATTTGCTTTTTAGTCTTATAATGTGAAGTTTAATGTTTCATTTTTGTGCTTTATAATACTATGTCATAATCTCGTGAAAGCGTTATTCCATCTATTCAAACACAATGTATTTGAATTGAATTTGCCAGTTTATCACGTGATTCGGAAGCCTTGTGCAGGTTGAATTGCGTATTTCGACGTAAAACGTTGAAACTTTTAAAACGTTGAAACTTTAAAAACGTTGTATACTGGGAATATGTGACGTAAATTTATTTTGTATTCATTCCAAAGAAGTTTCACATAGGACTAATTTTGAATGCCAAGATCTTATTTTTGTCAACAGACATGAAACCATCAATGTTGATTTAAAAGAGAAGCCGGCGTGGTTTGTAGAACGGAATCCATTAGGATTGGTACCTGTACTGGAGCAAGACGATAAGATCATATACGAATCTCTCATTACATGTGACTACCTAGACGAGGTGTATCCGAACAACAAACTAAACTCGGAAGATCCTTATCGAAGGGCACGTGATAGAATAATCCTAGAGCAAAACGCAAAGGTTGGTTTTAAGATACCAGCAAACAATTATATACATAAAATTGTGTGTGTGTGTGTGTGTGTGTGTGTGTGTGTGTGTGTGTGTGTGTGTGTGTTAAAAGGTCAAGGACATAGTTGCATAAGTATACTGAAATTAGTTAATGATTTGGAAATTATTCATTGCACTACAGTTACTTCATGCATATAAGCTACTTATAAATGAAATGTTACTGGATATATTTCTGATTAAGTTTTGTGGCAGTTCTTAACTTGAGAAAACTTTTAAAGTTTCTGTACTGAATATGTTGTCTATAAAGCAATTAAAAGTAAATCATGAAAATACAAAATATTTCGAATAATTTTCGTACTCTAAATCCGAAAAAAAACTTGATTGGTTTGTTGTAAACAATTGGGCTCTAAAAGATGCTGATCAGCTTAACGAGGGTTCAGCTTATTGATCTTTGGATAACCGGGTCTTGAATATATGATGATAACAGTTAAGTTTTAATTGAACTTTGAACAACTGGGTCCTGAAAAGAGATTGGCAAAGAGTTTAGCCTTTTGATTTCTAAAGAACGGTGTTCCGGTTTTAAAAAGTTGTTAAGCTTATTCAGTGCCGAGAAACTTGGGCATGAACAGAAATTGTCGAGAAGCTTGGTCATGAACAGAAATTGCCGAGAAACTTGGCCATGAACAGAAATTGCCGAGAAACTTGGTCATGAACAGAAATTGCCGAGAAGCTAAGTCATGAACAGAAATTGCCGAGAAGCTAAGTCATGAACAGAAATTGCCGAGAGGTTTGGTCATGAGCAGAAATTGCCGAGAAGCTTGGTCATGAATAGAAATTGCCGAGAAGCTTGGTCACAAACAGAAATTACCGAGAAACTTGGTCATGAACAGAAATTGCCGAGAGGTTTGGTCATGAACAGAAATTGCCGAGAAGCTTGGTCATGAATAGAAATTGCCGAGAAGCTTGGTAACAAACAGAAATTACCGAGAAACTTGGTCATGAACAGAAATTGCCGAGAAACTTGGTCATGAACAGAAATTGCCGTTTTTCTGCCAACTGGTTTCGAACTATTGCGTCATTAACAATTGCCGATAAAGAGTTAACCGTTAATGAAAATTCACTAAGTCCGTGGATTTGTTATAAACGTAAAGTCTGTTAACGATTGTTTTTATATGTATGTATGCATGCATATGTATGTATGTATTATATTTTATTTTTATTAAAGGTAGTTACAGAGTTTTGCAAACTTTAAAGATGTGGTGCAGATGACATGTTTTATATTTTATTTCCATTAAAGGTAGTTACAGAGTATTACAAACTTTTAAGATGCGGCGCAGATGACAAGGATATTTTAGAATCTTATCGATCAAAAGTAGAGCCACTAGAAAAGGCTTTAAAGGAAAGAGGCAACTTCTTTGGTGGTAAGAACTTTAATTTATCATTTAATTCAGTAAGTGGTTTGTAATTGCATCATACTTTTACACAAACGTATTCAGCAAGCTTTATATATGCTTTGACTATTACGAATAGCATAGCTTCAATAACGCTGATTAAGCTGTACATATAAAACTCTTGTTATGTAATATCTAAAGATTCCAAAGAAAAGGTCTTTTATCTTAAGGCGATTCATTAGAGACCTTATAATAACGTACATTGTTCGATCTTAGAATGCCGAGACTTCGAAGTTTGAAGTATACTCTGTAGTTGGTCCGCTAACTTTCATTTTAGTTTTTGCTTATAAACTAATCGTATTACTTTTTTGTTGTAGGTAACAATGTTTGTATGGTAGATTATATGATATGGCCGTGGTTTGAAAGATTGCCGGTCACTGCATCTATGTCGGAGACCGGGGTAGATATACTTCCGGATGACAAGTTCCCAAACATAAACTCCTGGATAAAACGAATGCTGGAACTTGAACCCGTCAAAGAGACAATGTTTGATGCTGAATCACATTTAGAATTTTACAAGTCATACGCAATGGGCAAACCTAATTATAACTATGGGCTGAAAGAATGAATCAATTTGATTTTTGTCGGTTAAATAAAATTTTAGTTATGATAAGGTAAATTTGAAACAAAAAACTCGCAGTTTTCAGTTATTTTCTAGGAGTGGTCTTTAAAGTGTGATATTTCAATATGACAATTATCATTTATCATCATTTATGCGGAACTTCTCATATCAACTTGCTTCATTTAAAAAAGTTCAGACTGAATATATTCGCATGAATTTTGTGTAGCTGTGTCGGAACTTGTTACTTTTTAAAATTAGTTCATATCTTCAATCTGAATTATAAGACTCTTTTTATGTCTAACTGTTATTCTAAAAATAAAGCACTTTTTATAAAATTATGAAAGAGGGTGTTTAAAAACAGCAATATTAGACACGATAAAGAACAAACCTTTATTATATCGAGGTTTGATGATCGATTTTATGTAATCAGTCACGATAAAGCTCTAAAATACCACAAAGAGCTTCATCAATAGAAAATAGACGCCCTAGCATTGCAGTTAAAGCGATAAAATATAAAACCTTCCATTTATCTGAACACCACCGTATGATAAACTGCTGGCGAAACAAAAGCCATTTTGAAGAATCGGTAAGCTTTTGCAGCTGTATGTAACATACGATTGACTAAAAATAATGAAAAAAAGAAGTTTCTAGAAATTGTCCGATGAACTAGAACTATATATTTATACCTATATTGACATCTTCGCGATTTGGGATGTTCTGTTGGTCACTATGATATTTTCAATTACCATTTCACAGCAAGTTACTAGACATTCTGTACCTTTACAAGATAATGTGTGTAGTAGTGTAAAAAACAAAAAAAAAAAAAAAAAAAAAAAAAAAAAAAAAAAAAAAAAAAACTAAACATGATAATAAATCTTTTACGACTTTTTTAATCACTTTGTATACACTAAAATTCCTCTAATTTATAATAGAAAAAAACAATTGTTTTAATAAATATTCATGACTTGAATGAAAATTTGAAGCTCGGCAATTACAGTTGCCATGATAATGTTTATTTTTTTTTAATTCGGTAAGTGGTTTACACTGTTAATTAGTTGTAAGTTGTTATTTCATTTTACTGTGAAACATAAATCCCAAGTTTACGTTGTTCAATTTTTTATTTTCTTAACTAGTTTGAAAAACTCGTCACCGTCAATTTCACTTTGAAGTACATGTAATCATTTGCATTTTTGACACCATAAGTCCAATACGATATTACATGGTGTTTCAAAAAGTATGTTCAGAGTTACATACAACAAAAATCTTTAAAATAAAACACATAACGCAAGAAATGTTATCGCTTTACAATTATATTGATGTATAACATAAGGTTTAAATAACTTTTATGCAAAACCTGGTGAGCATATAAAAATTAATGTTTAAAAGCGTCATGTTTTACCAAAAAATGGCTGTTCAGTGGTTCAAAAAGTGTCGTGAATTTTTGATTTTTAAAAAATCCCAGTGATTAAAGGTCACTAGTGTTTTTTCCTGTTACATCTTGCCGTGGATTTATATGGACCTACACATGCAGCATATGCCATAACATGAGCGATGTAGTGTTGTTCATGTACTGTGTGGAACAGGTGCGACATTGGACCTTGAGCATAGATTCCAACATCATCAGCACCATGGGTACTTCTACTTAATGGTGACGCACTTGGCTGTTTAAAATTGAGAGATGCTGAAAAATAAAATAAATTGGCATTAACTAAACTTCATAATACAAATTGTTACATATTGTTAAATTTAAAATTTAAGTTGAATTTAAAGTTTAAATTTATGTAAGATAAGTTTGAATTTAAAGTTTAAATTCAATTCAGATGTATTTTCAATTTCTGTACATTAAACTTCAAGCAAACTTGCAATGCTACAGAGGTCTTATTATTTAATATAGAATCGATCAATTTTGTTATATCTAAGGTTGGTCCTATAAAGGCCGACTAAGCGAACACCGCATGAATTAAGTTAGCATTTAGACATCAGAGCCTAGTCTTGTTAGTGGTTTTGTTACGCGAAAATTTTCTTCTAACGTTTCTGTGGTTACCATAGAAACTATTATACCTAAAAGCTGGTAGTTATTTTCAGAACTTTTTGTAGATTTTATTGTCTTGTACTACTTTTGAATTTTTATAAAACAGTGCATTCTACAGTAGCAAATTACAACGGTGCTATTTTGAATTCATTATTTCATAAACATTTAAAAGTGTCACATGACACTTACAATTCTACTCAATTTACAAAGCTTAAGGTATTTACATACGTGTTGTAGCATGAGTTTATGTGCTTTGAAGATTCCACAGTAAGATACCAAATTAATATATTTATTAAAACCGGTAAGCGTTTTGGAATTTTAACATATGAAGTTGAGTTGAGTAATAGTTTTAATGTCCCAGTCAAGAAAATTTCACTTATATCGAGACGTTGCAAGCTATAGACGAAAGTGCAGAAATTTTGCCTGTTCTTTGCGCTGATGGCATTAATCAGCAGGGTTTTTTTTTATCGTGCCACGCCTACCGGGGCACAGTACCTCTTTCATTCCATAATGCCGCGTGCTTGGCAAAAGAACTGTCCACTTTCAAGTCTTGGGTCAGACTCGAACCCACGACCTCCTACTTACTTATTATTAAGTTTATCAAAACCTTTTTATTTCATTAATCTTATCATATTAATTCCAAGAAAATTAAAAAGTTTTATTTCAAAATTCTTTAATGATTATTTCATAATAGTTATACCATTCTCTAGCCCAACCAGTACGGACATTACTAATGTGTGTAATGTGTGTACAAGTTTCTGTATGCCGGTATTTTGAACTTGACATTGTATGGTACAAAAATTCAGTTGTAAATACATGTATATAACAAAAACACCTGTTAAATTTTGATGTGCCATATGTGCACATTTCGGAAAACCATTCCTCATCAGTGACACTAGGGGCCGAAAAGTTTGATAGATATAAAACATAAGCCAAACAGCTGAAAACTAATGAATCCAAAGTTCAAAAATTTGACGAATCCAAATCCAGCTGAGGAATGCTTTGCATGAGGGGACAAACCTTAGTTTTAAAATTTACCTTTAACTTCATCAGAGTAGTTTAGCCGTTTTCCATAGTCATAACCAGGACCATTAGTATAAGCCAGTGTTGTCCAAGGAATGTTATCTGGTACTATCCAATACTTGGACACTTTTGTGTCATTGTAGGACTTGAATGATCCTACAAAAATAAACTTTTTTTTAATAATAATTTATTTTAATAAAATTCTCTTTTAGGCAATTGGAAATACACATAAGTAATTTTTAACTTTCTAAATTCAATTTTTTGTTTCTATTAATGAAAAGTTTCAAGATAAAAAGTTTAGATATATTTTGTTAAGCTGTGCCGGAATTAATAAAATTATTATTATCATTAATTTTAAACTAAATTTGAAGTGTTGGTAATTGTAATTCCACAATCAATTGCTGTTTTTCCTTGCTACTGACACCTTTCCCGTTAATGACATCCCATTAAAAAGCTATAAAAATATGATATTGCCTTTTAAACAAATTTATTCTTTTATTTTCATGAAGATTTAAAGGGGCGCATTATAATTGCTGAGTGAACTAAAACGCGCGCTTAAGAACCACAATACCTCTCACAGCCTAGATTCGAATCCAACTCGGGCAGATTCTAGTGTAAGATAGTTTTTCAGTTCGCTTGCCGAAGTTCGGTGGTTATCCCCGTGCACTGCGGTTTCCTCTACCTTTTCCGATTTAACGATCGGATATAAGTAAAAGAATCTTGATTGGCCGTAAAACATTTATTCTTATCCATGAAGGATATAAAGCTACAGCTGTCGGACTTTTAATTGAAAAATCTGTAGGAAGTACATATCTATTACATAATTTTTCGGTTTATATACATTCCAATCACCAACAAGTTAAAAAAAAAAAAAAAAAAAAAAAGAAAGAAAGAAAGAAAGAAAGAAAAAACGAGTACAATAGTTACGATGCATTAATAATAACCAATAATCTTTCAAACCTAAAATGTCATTTCCTCTGTCAGAAAATCCAGCAATTTTCATCATTTGTGAAAATGGTGATGTCACAATAATAAGTGTATCTCTTTCATTTGTACGTTTTACAGCTTCAATAACAGCTTCCTCTAGTTCTAATGCCCCCAGTAAAGCCTTCTTTGCTTCGTTACGGTGATGGTGGTAGTCAACTCTATTGGCTAAAACAAACATTTAACAATAATAATATTTACATAAATTATATCATGTCTATGAAAATACATTATCTCTGCCAATTAAAAATAACGTTTAACATACGCTAACACACACCTAGTAAAAGACAGGACCTTTCAATATTTAAACATGAAGTGTGGATTGTTTAAAAAAAATAGGATCAGTGCACAAGTACTTGTATTTATTAAATAATGATGCACCAATTAACAGAAAAAGATTGATAAAATGGCATACAGTTGTAAAAAATGGTTTCTTTTGACAAAGTAAAAAAAACACTCAAAAAGTTAAAGATTTTAGAACAATTTCAAGAAGCTTTTACATTTTAGCAATTTTCGCCGTTTGATTTGTTTCTGGGACAAATAAAAATATTCTCATATTATAGCTCTCATTATCAGGACAAAACATTGAAAAAAGAAATTTTCTAGAAATATAAATTTATTCATTTTCTTTTCTTCTTCTTCTTTTTTTTAAAAAAAAGTCCGAACAAGCTACCGTCATATTCTGCAAGCTTGTGATTAAGAAGTGATTAAAATTAAATCGGAGACTTTGCTTAAAAGACAACAATTTTAAAGAACATATTGCAAATAAGAAATAAAAGGAATATTAAACTGTTAGAAACTATCCTTTGTCAAAAACACATTAAGACAAGACTCACTATGAACATATAAGAAGAAGCCATTAGGACTCTTCTGCAATATCTGTATTGCTTTTGCCGTCATATCTGGTACTGATGGCTCGCCTAACGGTCGCGTGCCTTTTGCTGCTTCTCTTCGCATTCAGAATGGACTAAATAATCCTGAAAAAAAATAAATAAAAAATAAATAAATTAAAAATTAAAAAAATTAGCAGATTTTGTAAATGTTTTATTGATTGCCACAAGGAGATAAGTTACAAGTATTATGATGTTATGTCTGTTCTTGTTATAAATTCAGCAATACTTCAGTTTCAAAATGAAAATTGCCGTCTTCACACGAAATATATTTCCTTACTAAAATTAAAACATATTTATTCGTAATTTATACAATATACTTTCACTTACAATTGATTGAGGTTCAGTAATAATATTTTACGCCTTGGAACTTTTCACTCTTATGAGAAGATCGGTTCTGGGATGGTGAAGGAAACCGGAATGCCCAGAGAAAACAACCGACCGTATGCGCGCGCTTATGATCACTCTGCCACCAAGGCCTTCTTTTAACTGAAGTGTTTCAGGTTTATGCAAAGATAAAATCATGTTTCATAAAGTTTAAATATGCAATTCTACATAAGCGTAAACAAGGATTTAGATCACTATGCTTACTGTGATGAAGGCTTCTAGTTTTAAGACACAAACAAAATAAAAGACAATAACAATGTAAAATACATTTTAGGCCTTGTCGCTCTCTATGACACATAGATATTTCACTGATCTTAATGAAATAAAATGCAAAGTAACAGAGATTTGCTTTTAGTTAGAATTGTCATATAACATTTTTGAATGTATTTTATGATTAAATTCAAAAATGGTATATGACAAAATATGGAAATTGTAGATAGAAAAGCAAACACTTCGAAAACACAAAACAATCGTGAACACAAAAGTAAGATATATCCCTGCATTGTATAGAACAACGCTGTCCTGCAGCAGTTTCTTCAGAAGTCGAACATAGGTGTTAACGACGCACACCCGCACGCCGGCTATACCATAAGCTCACCCGATATATGGTCAGGTGAGCTAAAAAGCTAAAAAAAAAAAAAAAAACCCTCATTTTCTAAACACCAAATCAATATCCTTTCAAACATATATATTATGAATATTTTTATCATGAGATGCCATATCAACAAACCAAAAGCATTCAATCATTTTTAATTCCAAAGGGTAGGAAAAATATAGCACTGGATATCGTATGTAATAAACCAAAAGAAAAAATTATCATGCTTACCAAGGGCAAAGTCTGTTTTAGATGGGTCAATACGGTTAAACTGCTCATTATTCCAGACATAATCCGCTTTACCGAATCTTCGTTTATCATTTAGCCATATCTATAACAAAATGTGAGGACTTTTTGCATTAAACAAACAAATATATGGCTGTCTTTTATTCAAATTTCATTTATCTAGAGCAGCTATGAACAGCTACATGTATGATTGACATGTGCAGGGTAAAATAAGGTTTTCTTAGGAAACAAAAAATGAAAACAAACAAAGATTTGGTTAAACAAACAACTAGTTAGCTTTGTATTAATCCTTACAGCGCTACAAATTCATTCGGTTTGATCAATGATGCGCTTTTAGGTGACAGTCGCCTTGATTTTGGCAAAAAATAGCTGTAAAATGAGAGAAAAAATAAAATAGTACCTATTGTCTTTTTGGATGGACTAATATTAATTGCTGAAGTTGATTCACGGTTGAGGATTTGAGGAGCTTTAACGGTCACTGCGAGCTTAAAAAATATCTGCATTATATTATGAAATTATTAAATTATTTGCATCATTTTAAAATAAAAATGGTTATGACGCATCACAATTTGCTGATATGCCGCTTAGTTTTAATTTGACAAAGACCCATCAGTGATTGCCAATTTGACATTTAAACAAAAATAACACTCTCCTAAAGTTTTCAAGACCTAGTATTGTTCTATTTGGTTCTATTTTGGCATGGCCAATTTTTTTTTTACATTTTCTCAAAGATGACGCTTAACGCAAATATGATGAAATATTTCTTTAATACATACCTTTATAAGGTCCAATTTATCTCGTCGTCGAAGAATTGCGTATTTTTTACCATCTTCTGGATCCAAAGTTGTATTGGTCAAGAAAAATGTTCTTCCTCCACCAAAGGCCACCTACAATATTTACAACACTGAGTACCTTTGAGTTTAATGAGGGCTATTAAATGAAGCATTGTGCACATTTAAATCAACATTATTAAATTCTCTGCATTGGACTGTGTATATATTCTTATATATCTAATATATTTTAAACTTTCATCATAATTGAAACAAATTTATCAACTACATCTGATTGAACTTTATATAAAGATTGTTGAACGCAATCTGTTAGTTTTAGTGTGTCCAAGGCTGTTTTGTGCGTACGTTTAGTGTGTACAAGGTTGTTTCGTACGTTAGTTTTACGTAAGGCTACAAACTATGAAATGTGAGGTTTCGGTAGCCGAGTGGTCTAAAGGACGCTTAAGGATCACAGAGCCTCTCGCCAAATCCCGTTTAAGCAGATCTTTGTCTGAGAAAGTTTGTCAGTATACTTTCCGAATGTTGATGGTGTTTTCCCTGGGTTCTTTGGTATTCTCCACCATGACAGAATTGACGGTCTCGATATAAGTGAAACAATCTTGACAGGGACGTAAAACACCACAACGCCATTCCACCATTCTTTTTTAAGCTTACATTGATGAAAAAAAATGTTGAACACAAAGTTTTCAAAGCCTCATCACCTTGTAATGTAAACCTTTATATTTGGGTTATTGAACACAAATTGTTTAGCTACATCAACACATCCCCCTTCAACACCTTCAAGGTTAGCATCACCCTCCCAGGATCTGTTAGGAGATTCAGCATATAGAGGAGCTGTATCGCCTCCGGTAATTGTTTCGGTAGTTACCATTCCAATATTTTTCCCTTGAAAGATATAAGAAAGAACAACAGACCGATTTTAAACAAAGAGAGTGTTACACATCCGTTGTATTTCTTACGCAATCAACACTAATACATTGAGGATGAACCACAAAAGTACCCATTATCCGACAAACTTACAATTGCGTGACAAAGTTTATATAATTTCTTGCAAATTGATAAAATAGTCTGCGATTGGTTTTTTAATGTACCTTAAGTACAGCACATTGTTTAAAGTCCCATTTAAGGTATCCTTCCCGGGAAGCATTTTCTACAATTTGACGTCAAGGCGCAGAGGATGTCGTCGGTTACGTCAAATGCATTTCTCCATTATGATTTTAATGCGATCTTTATCACATTTATCATTTTGTGTCATAACGATGGTCACATGCTAAATCTAGCGTACCCAAACGCCTAACTTATTATGCCAGCGGAGCTTAAAACGCGTTAATACAAGGGTCATTTTTCTACTTAACGCTCAAGGTGACCACATAACGCATTAATCTTTTTTTTATTAAATAGTACCATATCCCGGGATTTATTTCCAAGTTTAAAGAACTTTATTAAATAAACCTTTCAATGACAATTTGATTTTTTTAAAATTGAACTAACACCAGTTTCACAGAAATATTCAAAATCCCTCTAAGATCTTGTTTCAAATAACTTTAAATTTAAAAAGATTAAGTTAAGGCTGCATATAGAACTAATTATTATTGGAATTATTTTATTTTTGGTTCTTTAAGCCACAACTTTTCCTGTATTTTTAATATATAAGTTTTAAAGTGATATTTTTTTAATACATAAATAAATAAATAAATAAATAAATAAATAAATTTTAAATAAATGAATTTAAAAAAATTGATAAATAAATAAATAAATAAATAAATAAATAGATAAATAGTGTCTTCATGACTTAAACAAGACAGGCTCTAGTGAAAAATTATATCTATCTATTTATACCTGCATCAGCAAACCATTCTCCCATACACGGTATTTCAGCTCCAAGTCGACTGGTAAAACTATCGTCATTAGCCTTATCACTGAGACCAACAACACGGAAGTTAGTCTTGACACCACATAACATAGCAGTGACTGAAGCAGTTCCTTCACAACCTTGTTTCTCAGCACAATATGTCTGTTAGTGAGAGAGAAAAGTCATAAGACGTTGGCAAATCTGTGTAGTGATAAGATTGATTTAAACATTTATTAGACGTGTTCTTGAAATAATGAAATAATAAATAAATAAACAAACAAATAAATAAAAAAAAATAACGCATTGCGATAATGAAAATAGGTGAAAATTACATTTTTTTATGGACATAAATATGTTACAATAACCAAAGTATTATTTTTAAAAAGTATTCTTATCTTAACAATTAAAAACCTTACTTTGTGAAAAAGTTCATTATATTTGTAAAACAAAAAATATTTTTAAAAATCGCCACATTTCCTGGAAAATTCAGTGGTTCAGGGTCAAATGTATGTATATCTTGCCTTTAATAATAATAATAATAATAATAATAATAATAATAATAATAATAAAGACTGTTTATTCAGTGGCCAAATGTGTGTATATCTTGTCTTAAGTATTATTATTATTATTATTATTATTATTATTATTATTATGATTCCCCACCAAAAGGTGGGGAATCATATTGTTTTCGTTCTGTTTCTTCTTCTTCTTATTATTATTATAATTTTATTTCCTTAAAATTGTCCGGTGCAGAACTCGGAAACGGTGTGATGGGTTCCGATGAAATTTGGTACCAACAATCTGCTATCTTGGTAGATATGGATAAATGATCAAAATTTTTTCTATCTCGAGGGCTCGGCGGTCGGTGCGTGTGAATTGCGTAATTGAATTCCAAACATCTTTCTGTCCAATACGTACAAAGAGAGATAACTCTTACAGAATCTTCTTTCTTCTTCAGTTTCTCAGATATATGAGCGCTCGATAAAAATGGGTAATCTGAATTAATGTATCAAGTTAAGCACTAAACAAAAATGATTAATTGTTAATGAACTCCATGTTAATTAAGTGACTAACCTCTTTCTCACATACAGAATTTGTTTTTAATAAATTCTCAGTTACTATGTATTAAATTGTTAAAAATATATCAAACTTTTATCAGCACTACCAAACAAGTTAAACGCATCATTCAATCTCGTTCAAAATTTTAGGATAGGTTCCTGCACCATTAAAGTTTTTACATCCATGGGTATTTATTGGGGGAGGGACAAGAAGATGGGGTCTTAAAAACAAAAATCACCAATTTTTCCTTAAACACTTTGCGGTGTGCTATAAAACCATATATAGGGCTTTGTCATAACTTTTAAACTGTTGAGATCCCCGCCCCTAAAGTATATATTTTCTGGTTCCTAATGATAAAATGAAAAGAATGACACTAACCAAAGACACTTAAGGTCCTTTCCCACTCAGGGGTAGGGCTGCCTGGGGAATTATACGTAACTTGTATCCCAGTTACAATCTCTAGTTATTATTATTATTGTTATCGCTGTCTTTCCATTTTTATGAAAATATAATTGTTTCGTCACCATCTTACTACAATCTATTTTTGCAAGATAAAATACCTTCGACAAACCGATATGTGGAAACTTTTCGAATTCAAGTAGAGTTTCCTCCCCTTTTAATCCATTCAACTGTCCTTTAAATATGCGTGCAGCAGTAGCCGTAGCATGGTCAAAACCACCTGCATTTATTAATATTATGTTTTTGGCAATATTAGTATTAATTTTCCTGTTTACTTCCAAGGCCCGTTTTATTTCATCCTGTGCCTGTTTGAACCAGTCTATATCTAAAAATAAATATTTAACTGCTAATTAAAAATCTTATTATCAAAAATAAGACAATTTAAATTGGAAATTATTTTAAAAACCGAAAATAAATGTCTATCAAAACTAAATAAATAAAATTATCGAGCATATGTCATGTGATCAGAAATTTTACGTGCACCGTAAATATGAATATTATATTTAAAATTGGTTTTCAAAATGTTCATAAAATACCTTGATAAATGCCTTTTGGTAATGAACCTATCGCAAGATGCAAAATTAGTAAACTTAATCCAAAATATAAATTTATTTTCTCCATTTTCTTTTGTGTCTTAAGAGCACACACTCTTAACAGTACACAAATCAAAAATGACATTTTTATTACCTGTCGCGTGATTTTTATTTGGTTTTGATTGATGTGTGTGTGTTTTTTTTTTCTTTTTTCTTTTTTTTTACGTATGAATAAGAAATTCTTTGTAAATAGATCATGTTTATTTAACAATTGAACTGTTTTAAAATGACATTCCTTTTTGATATGAACGCAAAAGCTTTGCAAGGGAAACTTATCATAACGCGCTAACGAGCGTTATTCGGTTTGCTTGAAAAGTTTTCGCATTCATATTGACAATGAACATTATTTTAAAACAGTTCAATTATTAATTATACCACTGATCATACTCTGAGCAACAGGACGAATTGCAAAAAATACGATGTGTAATTTGAAAGATGAAATTTGCAAATAAAAACGTTCTTTAAAACAAAAGCAACCAAGAACAAATGACACAATACAAGTATGATTCAGGACAAAAAAAAGATAAGAGTGGAAGAGACAAAAATATATTGAGACAAATGGCTTTACAGTTCCCGACTTTTGTGACGTGAAATAAAAAAAATTTAGTTGTGTTAAAACAGTAAAATTAGAATCTAACCAACCGATTAACTTCTCAAAAACTGGAAACTGCGTGTTTCATTTTTACTTGTGGTAAGATCCTACTGATACTTAAACTTTGTCACTTTGATGGTATGTACCTGTTAGAGCTTATACATAATATCACCAACAAAAATACTTCTCGCTGATGGACACAAATGCGGTTTCAAATTTTCCCTAAGTTTTTTTTTTTTGTAGTCAAAGAACTTATTTATATAGATAATGCTTGATAGTTTTGTTTAAATAAGTTATTTATTTCTTATTTCAAATTTCTGTAAACATATTTACATTTTCAAATAATCATGGTTTTAACGAATAATGAACCAACCATTAAACTCTATATCTAGTACCTGTAAAACCATCTGAGTGCGGCAAAGAGTTTCGACACTAAAGGAAGAACTGGAAAGATTTAGACCAAACTGTAAGTGTACAGTCTTTACAAAGATAATCTCTAAAATAAAAACAAAATGATATATGTTTTGCATCATTGTAATAATAAGACTATTTCAATATTTAATTTTTTGTAAACAATGGCAACTGGTTTTAAATCAAATACATTCACACCGATCTATGTTTAAAAAAAAAACAGAAGAAAATTGCTTAATTAAGGTGAACACGCCAGGACGTTAAACCGGGTCCCCCAGAAGAGAAAGCTCCTCCTGACTAGCTAGCAACACACATCACGTGTCAAATAAAAACTGAAAATGAAAGTAACATGGAACTTTGTGATGTCAAATATATCCAGGTTTATTTGGATATATCGACATCATTGTTATAAACGGTATTGTGATGACAGTCAATAACATTTTGATAAATCTAGCCTGCAATATCCCGGGGTCAACGATTATTTTATAAGTTTTAAAGTTCCCTCGGTAAGTCTAGTTCTTCCAATAAATAATGCTACAATTCTTGACATAAATATCTGTGTTCGTCTAATGTCGGGAGTTTTATTGTGTGTTTGTTATCCGTATTCTTACATTACATGTTCTACTGAGTTCTTGATTGATTTGGTTGTTGCCAAGTACATGTTGTAGTCACAATTTATGTCTATATTGAGAACATTTATTATTATCTAACCATTTAGCTATACATGTATATTCTGTTTGAGATCATTCATTCAAGGTAGTTTTCATAAACTACATGTTTTTGTAAATTAAAGATATTGATAACGTTACAAAAACATGAAGTGCATTTTAAAAAGTGTAAATGTCACTTGCGAAAAACAAAATTATCATTAAAACAAAAATTATGTGCCATCAATTATTGTGCCACGTGATTAATGCAATACGTGCTCTTGTGTATGGAATATATAAATAAAATATATGTCAGCTCTGTATTTTTGTGAAGTCTAAAATCGTTGTAGAGAAAATTATACAAGGTCGAACAAGTGTTTTCGTTTTGTTTTCTTTTTCTTGCGTTTTTACGGTGTATGTCGGTTTATTTATGCAAGCGCTTGTTTTTTATCTGCAAATGTCTCTTATTTAAAAAAACTGAAATATTAACGAAATCACGTTGCCTGTTGCCTGTTGATGAATTTTATTTCGAAAATATGTTAAGGTCACTGAGAAAAAGGCTCAAGGTGACCTATAATGATCGTTGTTTGTCGTCGTGCGTCGTGCGGTGTTTGCCGTGCGTCGTAAACTATTACACATTTTCAACATCTCCAGAACCAGTGAGCCAAAGATAGTGAAACCTTGGCCAAAGTCATACCAAGTTTGCGAAGCATATTTATATTGACTTTCATTCAAGGGCACAGTGGTACTTAAAAGATAAAACTTAAAACATCTTCTTGTCAAGAACCAAAATGCCTAGAAGCTTGTCACTTCATATTTGGCAACAGAGGACCAAGCAATGCCAAGTTTACAAGGCTTGTTGACCTTGAACTTTATTAAAGGTCAAATCACAAAAGCTAAACACAAAAACCTTTAAACATCTTGTCCTGAACCAAAGAGCCTAAAAGCTTGTAACTTCGTGTATGGTATCAAAGCCTTAGGCACTACCAATTTTGTGAAGCTTGTTGACATTGACATGCATTAAGCTAATGGTATCTGAGTGATAATGCACGTTATGTTAACGTTGACAAAACTTGACAATATATATATATATATATATATATATATATATATATATATATATATATATATATATATATATATATATATATATATATATTTATTTTTTTTTGTTTTTTGTTTTTTTTGTTTTTTTTTTTTTTTTTGAAGAAAAACTTTGATTGCTGACATGTGGCTAAATCTTCGCATAACTGAACATACTGCAATCTGATGGTTGATGGTTTCCTGATTATAAATCAAAAGTAATCTAAATCAGATTTTGACAAAACTTATCAGTACATGTATGTTGGTTGCTAAATAATAACTCGGTTTAATTTGACATGAGGAAAATCCGTTCGTTTCTAATAAGCATATTGTGATCTAATTGATCGTTTTAGGAAGATAACTACTGTAATTTTGATCGGATTTTTGAGAAAAAAAAAACTTGATTTAGTATGTTTTCTGTAATGATTATTCAGTTTAAGTTTGATACGTGACATAAAATGTAAGTAATTAATTAGCCGATAACGATTTGATTGATTCCTAATATTTACAATTTAATTATCACTGCCTAGATGAACCTTTTACGACTGACCGACATTATTTTCCAACGAACTGTTAAAGCGTAAATAGTTTTCGAATGGCGTAGGAATATCTGACCTAGCAAATAGTCCCTGGGTTGATATTTGCACTTCCTTATCTTCCATTCAGTCTGGTATATTTACGAATTCATCATTCGCACATTGTATTTTTGTAATTTTACTTTTAACATTAATAATTAATTTTTACCTTTATTAAATCATATTTATCATGGACAATTTTAGTGGGCGTGGCCAAACTGTAAGACCCGTTTGCTGGGTCAAAAAATTTCAAAAAATGCATTTGACAAGAAAAATAAGATGAAACCAAAATTGTTGATTTTTTTTCTTCTTTATTTTGTGAATGGACATGATTGGAAATATAAGGATTCGCGGTTTATGATTGATTTGCACCATTGCCTCCTTCAACAGTTCACACCTTGATGACCGATTCAAAAACAAATGTCAATCCGTAAATACACTGATTGGACTTAGTAAACTAATATCAACAATACAGGAGCAGGTGATCGAGGCATTCATGTCGAATGCCTATTTGTTACTGTTAACGTAATAATTTTAGCTGTGTATTAATTTCAGCGTTTTTAGCGCTAGGAGAGTAGCGCTAATTAAAAACATCGCTAAATACAATATTAAATTATAGTCTGTTTCTCAAAAGTTGTTTTGCGTTAAATCCACGCGAATTAGTCGAGAATGTTATTAGCGCTAAAATATGTACACGCTAAAATTAGGACGTTTACAGTATTCTTAACCTTAAATGTTAAACAAAAGCTTGTATAAACACTGGGAGAAATGTTGGCACATCTGCATTCTGTTGGATTTGATGGAACTATACTGGTTCATTTTTGTCTAGTTCTTTTTCTTACCACTGCGGTAGCTCAGTTGGTAGATTGCTCGCTTCGTAAGTGGAAAGGTCGTGGGTTCGAACCCTGACCGGGTCTGACCCAAGATTTGAAAAAGGGAAGTGACTGTTCTTTCGCCAAGCACTTGGCATTGAGAAATAAAAGTCGCGGTCTTTCGGGTTGGAACATAAAATAAAGGCGGTCCCCGTGGCACGGTAGGCGTGGCACGATAAAGATCCCTGCTGCATAATGCCATCAGCGCAAACATATGCAAAAATTCTACTCTTTCGCCTAAAGCGGCGACGTCTAGATGTAAGTAAAAAATTTGACTAGGACGTTAAACACCATTACAAATATTGTCACCATGTAAAATAGGATGACATTTACAATGTGTGTCAACATGCATTGTTCCTGTTGATAAATACAGAAAACAAACAGTTTTGTCACCACTATACAACTAAATTGCACATTTAGTATTTTTATACAGTGATAATACTTATATCAAAATCATAATATATCTATTTTAGATGGTAGAAATAAACCCCAACAGTAACATTTATGTTACGCATGCACAAATGCAAAGTGTTATGTATGAGGCCAAATCACGGACACAGTTGGCCACACGCCTTCTGCGTTGTTTTTACAACAAGGAAAAGCTGATCACATTGGGATCATCTACTGCAATTGATGCAGATATTCGTACTGCCATAGAAAGTAAGTTTTATGAATCATACATCTATTTTTACCAATGATGCTATATTAAATATTCTGTTTAACAAGATGACCACCAGTATGAAGTCGAATTATATTTTGTTCTCTAGTTTAACTTCACACCTACTTGTAGATTAAATTCAATTTTTTATAAGTAATTTTTAACTACCTTGTACATAGCTTTGCAGGCAATATCTTGTTTATTATAAACCAAAAACAAAAACAAAAAAAATTATAAAAACATGTTTGGTAATTTACATTAAATTTAATTTTCAGCATGTGCAGCTGGTTTAAAATCTACAGATTTAAAAACGGTGAAGATAGACAAAATAAGGAAAGCCATGTCTAACCATGTAAAAGAATTACAAAGGTATTTTGAACATTGTAAGACATATGTATGTAACGTATACATAACGTATGTAATAAATATCTATACTAAAAAGTTTCTGATATTATCAATTCTCCTGTTGGTGGCAAATAGTTGGCATTTTTTCAATTGACTTTTTTTTTTCAATTTCCGATAAAAAATTGGCCTAGCACAGGTGCAGATTCCTGGTTTTGACTCCTAAATTAACCTGCAATTGGTTCTTTCTTGATTCTCTAGAAATCCTCTATTCTACTCACATTCAAAAATGTACAGTATTGCAGACTGTTATAGAAATATGCCAGATTGCAGCTGATTCTTATCCATAATGTAAATCTTGAAAGGAAAATTTCTTTGCACTGTTACTAAAAAAGTGAAGATTGATATATTATAGTAATGGTGCTCATCAAAAATCAAGGTGACATGTTACATTATAATATCATCAGCTTTGCTTACTTTGATATGAATGCATTTCTGTTATAGCCTTATTGTACATGTATACATAACAAAATGTTAATACTTTGTCAATATGTAATGATATACATGTATATTTTTTCTATTATTACAGGAAGAGAAAACCAAAGGCAAAGATGGTGGAGACTCCTGCAGATGCTGTTGCCAGTTCAAATTGAACTACATTAAAAATCAAGAAAATTTATTCAGATTTATGAATCATTTCCCTTAGTGCCAGGAGGCACAAAGGCTTGGACAGCTATTAATAAATTTCAAGATTTTAAATTGGTTTATTGTTCTTATTGTTTTGAGATTCTACATTTGGTAGATAGAAACAAAACAGACTAGCATCGTCATGGTCAGTCCGTTTCTGGTCCAGTTTAGGTCAAGACATTTTTCATTTCTAGTCTGGATTTAGTCCGTTTTTTGTCTAAATAAGTTTCACATTTTTAAAAGCTATATTCTGTTTTTGGTCTGGTATATATTTTTTTTTCAGAGTCCGGAACTAGTCCAGTTTTTGGTCTGGAATTTTTCACCAATACCGTTTTTTTTTTTTTTAGTCTGGATATAGTCCGGTTTGGTCTGGATTTGGTCTGGAATACACTTTTATAGTTATAGGTATACATATAGGATATTTTAAACCCAGACTGAAAATGGACTACCAGACAGACTGAATCCGGACTTTATCCCAGACCACATCCAGATAAAGATACAGACCAATTACGGACCTAAAAATTTGTAGGGGTTAACTCTAGTTCTTATCTCTAGGATGGTGACAAATGCATAACTGTTTACCTGAATTGGTGTGTACATAAGCCATGATCAAATAACTTAACAGATAAATAAACAAAATTTAAAAAAGTGGTTTTGATAGATTTATTGTTAGATTGAATTATAACAAAATTATATAAAAAAGTAAAAAATATGCATAGGCTAATTTTAGAGTCTAACAATTATAGGGAAAACTTACAGAACAAAGGTTCGATTGGAAAGACTTTATAAAACAACATGTTGAAACCTTAACTCATTCAGTTCTATTTTACATATACATGTAGTATAAAGTTATCTTGGATACCTGGCCTTAATTTCACAATCATTCACTTAACTGACTGTGAACTTCACTCAAATAACAGAATATTTCAATATCAATTTTTAAGACATTACACAGTTAAAATTGAACATCTAAATCATGTGTATTATTTTTTAATTGTTTGGTGAAGGTTTCTAAAATTTTCAAAACTACTGATGACAAAAATTGGAATATATGAGTCGTGTGCTCACTCAATAAACTGTACATAAAACAAAACATTGTTCCATAAAATCAATTTTTTTTTCAAAATTATTGACAAGAGAAAAATGAGAATATATAAGTTGTGTGTTCACTCAACTGGCTGTACATTTAACTAAAATAAGGGAATATTTTAATATTAATTTTTATTTCCTACACAGAATTTTATATCTCATGTTGTATTTAAATTGTTAAGTGTAAGTTTGTTGAACAAAACATTGTCTAATAAAACTTAAATTGTTAAATTATTGATGACAGAAAAATGGGAATATTTGAGTTGAGAGTACACTTAATTGAGTGAATGATTGTGAAAGTAGGGCCTGATCTGGACAACAGGAACTTTAACCTATTAAACATAGGGACCAACAACACCAAATTTAGTTTCATTTTGTCAAGCAGTTTCAGAAATTTTCAAAAAATTGGTTAGGTTAGCATCCAGATAAAGAATGACAAGTAAATCCTGTTATATATTAATTTTAAATGGCTGGACAATTCAATTATGCATATTAAATACTTAATCAACCCATAAATAAACACTTCATTATTATTTATCCGTTTTTCTCCCATCTTCGACAAAATTGGTCAATTGCTAGATACAGCATTAATGAACAAATCTGAATCTAATTATAGAATTGTTTCCCCGAATATTTTGGTTTCACTAGATCAAGTAAATTCAGATAAGATTTTCAAAAAATCTGATAAAGTTAGCTTTATTTCGTATTTCCTATATAATGAGTAAATGACAAAAAATTTAGAAAAAAAATACTGTATTTATTTGCTTAAAATTGAAGTTTTTGTATGTTAAATTAAACCCAACCATCAATATAAATTGATAACTTGTCCCTTTCATACATACATCAAAGGTTGTCATCTTGGAAGCTAGACCAAATCCCTATGGGGAGATAAAGAAGCATGTGTGCACATGATTTTATCATTTCATAAGCTCAGCTGGCTTTAGCCAAATGTACTGAAAATGTAATCACAAATCACCCAGAAATCTGTATACCAGAGAAAATAATTACAAACTAATTCAACATGCTGAAGTGTATTGTATTCATATGTCACAATATACAGAATGAATGGCCTATACAAGAAATAATACTCTGATAGTGTGATGTTCAACAAGACAAGGTTTTGGACAAATATTCAAAACTGGGTCATCTTATGGAATAATAGGACTATACTGGATAAGTTAACAGAAAGCATGACAATACCAAACATTAAAATGTTAGAGTTTGAATCAATAATGATTTGATGGGTTTTACACCATTTTCTCAGTTTGGTAATTATTTTCTGGACAAATGTAAGGTCCTACATTGAAGCTCAAATGTATAGTACATGTACTTTAATCCAAATAAGATAAAAAAAAAGTCTAAGTAACTTTGTAATCTTTATGAAAGTAAAATTTATCTGTGTGCTGTTGGAAGGTAAAAGAACATTATGGAGATTTTGAAATAAGTATACCATATGATAGTGGATATATAAAAAATATAAACAAAATATGAAAATGTAAAAATAAAGAAATGCACATTAATCAAAAATAACTCATAATTGTATAATTAAAATAAGGTGTGCATTGTATTATTAGAAGGAAAAAAAGAAAAAAAATTACACACAAAAAAAAAATTGGTCAGCAATGAGCAATAAATTGTTATTGCAGCTATTTATGGCTAGATTCAATAGATTTAATATTGGTATTAAATATTTTACATTATAAAAAAAATTCCTCTTGGCAGCTATACATGTAATTAATATTGTTTTAACAAATCTGTATATGACATTTAAGTTGGCAGTCAATATAAAAAGCCTTATTTTGGTATTAAACACATAACATTAAAATAAAGGATAACAATTCTATCATCACTGGCCCAAGTGCAAAAAATACCTTAAATGAGTCTAATTTAAATGAAATTAAAGATAAATATAGTTGCATCTAATGAACATGGATTAATGATTGGTTTTAAATCCTAGTAACACAAATGTGCAATGGTTCAAACACAGAGTTCAAAAAGAAAACATTGTATGTAAATAAAATTTAGAAGGTCCAAAAATAAAGGCCATGTAGATGGAACTGAAATGTTAAAGGGAAATAACTGATATTATTTTTAAACATATGCATCTTTATTCATTACATATTTGTATTCAATTGAAAAGAAAAAAGTGAAAAAAAAAGGAAATCAATTGCAAGCCCCCCCTCCACCTCAAACAAAACACTCAATTAAAGATTTACAGTTATAACCTAAATTTAAATAAACACCATGATGAACATAATTGAGCTCTCTGCCTAAGAAACTATTTATAAATTCAAGCAAAAAGAGACTTCAATTTATGAATCTATTAACCATTTAGTTATTGAAATTCTGAATATTTTGTAACAAAAAAAAAAAAATAATAAATAAATAAATAAAATAAATAAAATTAATGAAATAAAAAAAAAAAAATAAATAAAAATAAATAAATAAATAAATAAATACATAAAAGCAGAATGAAGTTTAGCTGTGCAGGGCAAAAGGCATAACTTTATATATATCAAATGTATTGAGGCTTATTTTAAATAAAAACATCACATTTATTTTCTTGTTACAGAATTGTCATGTATCAAATAGAAGAATAAAACTGAAGCTGTGCACAGCAAAAGGCATAACTTTATATCAGTTGTATTAAGGCCTATTTTATACAAAACCATCACATTCATTTTCCTGGGATATGTATTCCTTGAAATCACTTAATATGACATCACACATTACTCTGATATGTAATCAACACAATCCTTTAATAAAATAAAAATTAATCTGTAATGAATAAGCATTACTATTTACTAACTAACGGTCACTTAAGGTTAAATTGGTATCAAACAGACAGTGAAGGAGAAATGTGACAATTTATAAAGGTCAAATATATAGGTCACTGTAGGTCAAATATTACAAACACTGAAGGTGAAACATGACAGATACTGAAGATTCAATGAGGTCAAATTTTAGAACACAGAAGGTAAAAGCTGACAGGTAATGAAGATTTAATGACGTAAAATTTTTTAACACTGAAGGTGAAATTTGAAAGGTACTGAAGATTAAATGAGGTCAATTTTTTTACACTGAAGGTGGAATCTGACAGATACTGAAGTTTTACAGAGATTAAATTTTAGAACACTGAAAGTGAAATTTGTCAGATACTGAAGGTGTATAGAGGTCAAATTTTACAACACATGAAGGTATAATCTAAATGACATTTAACATGCTGAAGGTCAAGTTTAACAAACACTGGAGGTTAAATTCAACAGAGACTAAAGGTCAAATGTAATTGACAAAGAAGGTCATATTAGACTATACTTAAGGTCAAAGGGTAAATTTAACAAAAACCAACATAAATTCTAGGATACCATGACTAGTAATTTGTAAAGAAATGCAAAAATTACTTTATCATTCTTTTTAAACAACATCTATTTTATTACTATAGATTCAAGAAACTTTTGATTTGAAAAGCAAAATACAGCTATGGTATGGTAACAAGAAATATAACAAATGTAGTAACAGGTAACAAAACATTACATTCATTTGGCTTTTCCTTAATTTTGAGGTACAATGAGGTTTAATATCAATTTTGATTGTTGCAGTGATAAAAGAAATATTGTTGGTTATAACCATTATAAACATCAACAAGTACTATATTATTATCACGAGACATCTAAAAACTAGCTAAAAAACACACTTCATTAACAATTCTAAGTGAGTCTAATCTTGTGGATAATTATGGTAAACCAGTTCAACAATAAAGTAACAATATGTAGTAACTATAGTAATTGCATATTAGCAGTTCATCTTATATATTTCTGAAACATAATATATATATATATATATATATATATATTATCAAGAGATGTCTTTAGCGGTGATTGTGGTACATGTATTACATGTATTTCATTCAATATCATGGACCATAAAACTGGTAACAGAATTTATTCCTATCTGTAACGATAAAAATTCAATAAATTAAAGAATATTAAAATCTTATATGATAAATCAATTACTAATAAAGTATACAAATATACATAAATTAATATGTAACTGGCACACAAATTTATCAATAAAATTTGTATTTAAAAGCTAATATTTTAAACAAATAACATAAAACAAATTAATTATGCCTTACAAGAACAATTCACCGGAGACTACAAGGAGTCTTGAAACTTGAGACAAGTTTTTCCTGTCTATAAATTGAGGAAAAACTATTTAACTGTGGTATATTTTAAACAAGCTGTGAAAAATTAAAATGAATTGGTTTACAGTTAAATTGATAAATTACATGTACATTGTATATTTATGAAATCTAAGCAGTGATATTATATATATATATATATATATATATATATATATATATATATATATATATATATATATATATACATATACATTGTATATATAAATGCATTTTTTAAAACTGTTTTTTTAACATAAATTTTAAAAAAGTCAATTTGCAGATATTTAAAAAAGAAATTTTAATATATGATTTAAAAAATTCAAATCTGTATTTTTAACAAAACAAAGAAAATAATTATGTCACAAATTATATGTTTATGACAAACATGCAATTAGATAAAGCAATAAAAAAGATAGTGACCCAAAAGAAAGACTATGCACTGTAACACTTTTGAGTTCAAACTGTTTTTCATTTATGTGTATTCTTTCTGAAAACAAACAAGCAAGCTCAGCTAAATGCTACCTACAGACTCACATGGATTTCTGAAACGGATCTTTTTTTAAAATAAAAAAATCTAGATGAATATGACTAATACAAGGAAATTGCAAAATGTTGCCTCAATTAATAGCAAACTAATTGTGGTCAAAGTTCCACAAAAACTTTATTTACAACAGTTTCTAGAATGGAATTACCTGTACAATAGGTATAAAAATTTTACCAGTGTGTTAAGCATGGAAGTTTTAAAAATCTACTGTAATAACAAAAATTTATATGTTAAAAAAACTGAGGTAAATAATTAACTTGTGCGCTTGACATGGAACACAATGTACATTTAAGAGCTGTATGGACAGTAGCAAGTTTTTCAAATAGATGCCTAATGTAGAGTTAGGACTTAATCATCATTATTCAATCAATGTTACTTATAGATGTTACAATTTGCTTAAAAGGGTTGTAAAAAAAAAAAAAGCTGACATCTACAAAAAAAAACTAATATTTATTTATATTTGTCTGCTTAAACAGCAGGTTTTCTTGTTCTGGTTTTTTTCCTTTACATCATTTTCCACTCATACAGTCAAATCATAACAGTTTTAGGCCATTTTATGAAATTTAACACAAAAAAAAACTGTTTTTAAAACAAAATTTCACAAAATGAACAAACATCAAACTGAAGACCCTAAAGAAGCCAAATATTATGTAAGATTTTTTTCCTCCTTTTATTCATTTCAGAAAGAAGATCTTTTAAGGATTTTACATCCCTGGGTAACCTTGAACTACTGGTAGTTAATGTAGCCATGACAATGTCACAAACAAATCTGAATTGCATAATCCCATATGTACCTCAGACCAAATTTTATTGTAATCTGGCCAGTAGTTTCAGAGAAGTCAAAAATGTGGGTTAACAATGCAAACATGCATGCAAACACACAAGCTGCACCATACCATTCACTCAAATGACCTTTGATTTGGTGAGGTAAAAATAATTTTAATAAATGCAGTATCCATGAATGGAAATGCCTCCAACACCTTAATATTTGAACAGTTTGGAAACATTCAGCAAATCCTTTAACAATCCTGATATTCTTCCATATTGTACGTGAATACAAATAATACCAATTTGTAAGTGAATACAAACATGAACAGCATAGAGAAAACAATAATAAAAACTATCTTAGCACTAAACACTTAAAATCTCCATCAAATAGCTTAAAAAAAATTATGAGATTTTTAAAAATATATAAAAATGTAATAAAAAGGGGAAAAAAAATTATGGCAATGGATTAAACTGTAAGCACCAATTGTAATTTAAAAAATATGGAATGTTAATATATATGTATGGTATACGCCAGTATATGTAAGCATTGACAATCAGATAGTGATCAGGTAGAATCGTTTTCATTTGATTCTTCCCGAATCCACATGTCTTTTATACTGTGAGACGACGGAAGTTTTGTAGTCAGCATTACTTCTCGTTTCTGTAAATATATGATAAAATCATAAAATTACTTAAAAATACTACAATTTTGCAGTCTACGTAATGGTATAAGTCTAAACTTTGTATATAAAAATGATAAAACTAACAAATTTTGAATAGAAAGAAAATATAAAATGGAGTGAGTCAGTATTAATTATATAATACAATGAAAGAAAGAGATGCATATACTAGTGAAAGAAAACAAATTATTGTAATGAGATTCATTTTAAATGATTTTATTAATTTTGGTATATGTTTCATTTTCTAGAATTTACAATCAAAATTTATAAAATTTACTTGAAATTATTTTGTCTCAACTCTTTCAACCCCAAAAATCTTCTACAATAGCGAAGTTATGATTTTTGGTTTATGCCAAATAAAAGCATAAGAGAAAAGGGGATGCATGGTTCACAGGTGTACCATGTGATACAACATGATGTTTGCAAGGATCAATTTAACTATTCCTATTAAATATGGAATAGCACAAGTCAGCATTTCACCTTTAAAAAATTATTTCAGAATATGCAACTTAAAAGTTTTCCAAAATTATTGAGCACAAAAATCAAGAAGTATTGATAATCTGGATGCTGACATATCTCAAGATGACTTTTAACAGGATTTTTTTAGTAATTATAAGTTGCTGTAAATTTGAAATGATGAAAGTAAAAGCAAAATTGATGGCACAATATGTAAACATTGTTATTAATGATGATAAGTATTATAACATTTTGTAATATTACATCTTAATGTATCATGTGTTTGGAGAACATAGATCTTTGACATGTTACTTTACATAGGTTTGACGTAGCTAACACACTGTCAAATGACTTAAGGGGTTGAAAAAGTTAATAAATATTAAAATGATATGGCAACAATAATAAAATAACTAAATAAAGTACATGTGCACTAAACTAAGCTTCACTGAGCATGAATTTCTAGAAAAAGGCAATAATAGACCAACAGTCTAAAAGTATCATAATGAAGTTCATGCACAAGTTTATGCCAACAATATTTTGAACACAGGTCAAAGACAATAAATGATACAAGCTAACATTGCAAGGCCTACTATTATTATCTACTTATACAAGGCCAAGTGGCATAAGGTCACAGAGGACTAATAAAAATTAACTGAGAAGTTTAATAGAATGTTCAATTAGACAAAATCATGCATGCATAGAAACATGGACAAGAGACAATACTTATTTTCTTATTTGTCCAACAGACTGATTAGCCATTTATGTGCTGCTTGTTGTCGAGTCTTGTTAATGACCTAGTCGAGAACTGCTGTCTATCATGATAATACTTTAATTCTGTGATGTTTGCATATAATGTTTCATTAATTCAAGTTATTTAGATCAAATATGCACATCAGAAATTATGGAAAGATTCATATTAATTACAGAAAGATTCATAATAATTACAGGAAATTTATCAAGGGCTTCTAAATCTTGTATGACATTAACTATTTTGTTTCTAGAGTTCCTCGAAGTTGAGGGAAGAACTCTTACATATTCTGACATTGATAATGTCAGAGAATTAAAATTTACTGTGAGTTTTTATCACACTGAATGCACAATCATGTTTCCAGACAAAAAATCAATACAGGTCACATCATAACAAGATTTAGAGACCCTATAGTGATTTTTTTGTGTAAGGCAGATATACTTTGAAAAATATAATGAAAATGGTTTAAAAAAAATAATATAATAATCCACAACATTTATCATAAGTACAAAATAAACTATAGGATGTTATATAGAATCTGAACAAAATGCATGCATATCTATGCAAATTAGTATGAGAAAATCAGAAAATTTTCATGTGAGATAATATTTGCAAGTTGTGTTATTTATTATTCTTACATTCTTTTATTATCAGGTTTTTATATGTCATTCAGTGCAAATAAAAGTATAGATCATTTAACTAAAATATTTGTGATTTTTATGTTATGTGTGTTGTGGTAATCATGTAAAAAAAAATGTGAAAATAAAACAAATTTGAAATTTCCTGAATAACAGTATACTAAATACAGTTAACATGGATAATACACTTCTTAAAATTTTCTGAATAAAAGTATACAGTATACAGTTAACATGGTTAATAAACTATTTTTAATGACCGTTATCTAGTATAAGGACATGGTTATACAACAACAACAACTTAAGGACTAATGGCAAAACACTGTTTACAAATGCAAATTTATTAAAATTAATTAAAATGACAGTTATTAAGGAGTTGGGTTAAACTGCAAATTTAAAAGCGTATATTGTAGACAAAAATGTTCTATATATACCATGAACCATTATTTCTAACTTTTCCATTGGACTTGATGGTCACTAGAAACTTAGAGTAGTACACAGGAGTATGAGCAATCTGTACATCCTCTGTTATGACCCTACACAACAAATTTTTTAATTAAAACCACATGTGTTATTTCTAAAGTTATGTTACAATGGTACATTGTTACCGGTAGCAACAGTAAAACCACAAGTGATATTTCTACTAAAGTTATGTTACTATGGTACATTGTTACCAGTAGCAACAATAAAACAACAAGTGTTATTTCTTCTAAAGTTATGTTACTATGGTACATTGTTACCAGTAGCAACAGTAAAACAACAAATGTTATTTAAGTTGTTTCTATGGTACATTGTTACCAGTAGCAACAGTAAAACCACAAGTGTTAATTCTTCTAAAGTTATGTTACTAATGTACACTGTAACATGTAGCAACAGTGAAACAACATGTGTTAATTCTACCAAAGTTATGTTACTATGGTATATTGTAACCAGTAGCAAAAGTAAAACCACAAGTATTAATTCTTCTAAAGTTATGAGTTGAGTTGAGTAATGGTGTTTAACGTCCCAGTCAAGAATATTTCACTTATATATTTCACCAGCTATAGGCGAAAGTGCAGAAATTTTGCCTGTGTGTTGCGCTGATGGCATTATACAGCAGGGTTCTTTATAATGCCATGCCTGCCATGACACGGGACCTCGTTTATTTTAAGTTCCCATCCAAAAGAACCGTGACTTTCATTTCGTAATGCCGAGTGCTTGGCGAAAGAACAGTCACTACTCACTTTCAAGGTTAGGTCAGACCCAGCTGGGGTTCTAACCCAAGACCTTCCACTTACGGAGCGAGCACTCTACCAACTGAGCTAATGCAGTGGCGTTCTAAAGTTATGTTACTATGGTACATTAATTGTTACCAGTAGCAACAGTAAAACCGCATGTGTTAATTCTACCAAAGTTATGTTACTATCATGGTACATTGTAACCAGTAGCAAAAGTAAAACCACAAGTATTACGGTAATTCTACTTAAGTTAATTAAGTTACTTAACTATGGTAACAGTAGCACAGCAAAACCACCTTACACTGATCATCATAGTTTTTTAAAATCCTAGCACCTAATTTTGTTTACAGTTTCTCTGTAACACCAAAATTTAACTGACACCCAGCATGGTGATGGTGATGATACATTAATTGTGTTTTCACTGTACTATAACTTATAGTAACTAAGAAACACACACAAGTCACTCAGACATTTTGTTAAATTTTGATAAAATTTGCTTTTACATAAAGGTTAAACTGTATACATGCATCAAGTTTTATAAGAAGGAATATTTCTTATAGATAGACGGTCTTTAAGACATGTATTAAATAAGTTTTAGAGATATAACTTCTTATATATATATATATATATATATATATATATATATATATATATATATATATATATATATATATATATAACTTGTACAAAGGTCTTAATTACTCAAAAGATATAAAGTTTAATTTTAGTTAAATATGTCTTTTTGAAGTTTTGAAATTTTAACCATTTTACAGTTGGTGTTAAACTAAGTGAACTAATTCACCTCTGCGTGAATCTTGAAATCCCTTTTGCAATGTATTCCTAAATCAAATGCATTTTTCTATAAATATTTTTAGTTTAATTAAATTGTTTTATGTTACTTCCTGTATTCATTTAAACAATATGTGATTGATGACTCTAATATTCTTGATAAAGGATGCCATATCCAACATCACAACATCAACTGTAGTAAAACAAGCAGTATTCATTCTGGTTTTATATATTTGCTTATTTATATTTTTAATTTTCAATTTAATTTTTATTATTTATTCTATTTATTCTATTTACATTTTATTTTTTTTTATCACATGAGTTCATGGATCATAAAGAAATGATGGATAAGAAATTATAAACTTGTTATGCTGCATGATTTTATACTCTCTCACCCATCATCTGTCATATAATCTAAATGGTCAGATTGATGGGAAGGACACTTAAGGTGTATACAGCAATAAATGTTTGATTTTAAAAAATCTGTTTTTAACTATTATTATGATTTTTTTAAAACTATTTATTATGAATTTCTTTAACATTAAATGGATTAACTTGAATCAATTTACACAAAAGTTTTGAAAAATACTGTTGCAAGTTTAACAATTCTGCCTATTTAATTTATATACAATACAGTAATTTAATATTCTGTTTTCATACATGTATTATAAAATGTGATGCGCTTCATTATGGTCAATTTGTTTTTTCTTTTTTTTTTAATTTCAAATCACTTGTTAATTATTGGTTCTATCTAATTACCAGTAATGAAGGGTTAATTTTTTGAGTGTTAATTAATTATTTTTCAACCGTTTGGCTTACCTTTTTTTTTTATGTATCAAACTTTTCGGTCTCAGTGTCACTGATGAGGAATGAATTTCCGAAATGTGCACATCTGGCACGATTCAAAAGTTTAACTGGTATTTGTATTATATATATATCAGAGTTATGTATCATAATAGTAAACCACTATTTAGCACACATAAACAAACAGAGTTTTAAATAAATTACAGTATATGTAGTAATTTTCACTGTCATTTAATTTTAACACACATTGAAATAGTTGGTGAAAATTTTGAAATCAAGATATAATACTGTTGTTTTTCAGACCATAAACTTAGAGTTACCTCTTTTTGTTGCACATATTCAAACTTGAACACGGTATTAAGCAGGTGTTTTGCGAGAAAATTTTCATGTAAGATAATTATTCAGATAGGGCTTGAGTTTTAAAACATTGCAATATAAAATGTTTAGTGAAATTCCAAAATATTTGTACATGTACAGCAAAAATTTCTACATATACTTTACTCTACTATATATATCAAATACATGTATTTAAAAACTAAAAAAATTTAAACACAGTCAGATTTTAAATAAATCATTATGTATTCACTGCTCTTTCATGTTTTTACATTTTTCAGGTGAATAATACTGTTATAATTATTCACTTGACGATTGTGAAAAAATGAAAGTGCTAGTGAATACATAATGATTTATTTAAAATCTGACTGTGTTTGAACTTTCTGTATAGTATATAATTTTAGAAGGTCAAATATGACTCAGTTAAAGTTATCTATAGTCCACTGTAGGTTTCCTTCCTGGAGTCCTGGGGTTTTTACATTAGAAAGATATATATAAATATTTGGTCAAATGATCAAAAAATTGGAAAATAGGTGTCATACTTGTTGTCAACACCAACAAAAGGTTATGATATACAATACATTCATTGCATTTATATAATAAATAAGTGGATATGATCTTCATTAGGGTTATTTAATATGGGGGTTGGAACGAGCATTCTACAGACATTACATAATACATGTAATTTCATCACCACCAGGGATCTGGAAAAATACTATATTGTAATAGTTTACTAAGGTTTACACAGACAAGACAAAATTTAAAATAACCGTGACACCCATTCCAAATTAAAACTAAAAGGATTTATAGATGTATAGATCATTGTACAAGTATACATAATTAATATCAGTCATTTTCAGTGGGGATTAAATTTTGTCTCCTAAATTTAGAGAAAAAACTACAATGCTATAGTAAGAAGAACAGCATGGGTCATATTCCCATCTTGTGCATCAGAAAGTTTTGATTAAACCAAAATTATCAGCTAATGCTGATTTTCACAGCAGTGTATGGAATAATATATTTAGCTCTTTAAAATCCTTTAATAAGATAAACTCAACTTATATTGCAAATTTTAAACTATTTTTAAGGAAAAACAAGAAGAAAATTTAATCCCCCATACAAAAATTCATGATGTTACATCAAATACTTACAGATTAATACCAAGTTATCTATAAAACATGTACATGTATATCATACACTCAGAAATAAAACATAAAGCTGTGTACCTCAAAATGTATGCCATTAAGTAGATCACATGATTATCAAGTGACTGACTGACTGACTGACAAGTTTTAATCTTTGAAGAACTCAATGACACACACACACACACACACACACACACACACACACACTGTACGGGGCATGTATGATTACAGTAATTCTTATATATAAATACCACTCATAATACGTAACCAATAAGAAATATTGGTTGCTTCATATGCAATATGAAGCAGAGACTTTAAAACACTGCTTTTAAGGCAAGATGGTCTTTATAAAGAGGTTTTGTTGGATGCAATATAAAGCAGAGACTTTAAAATATTGGTCTTGTTAGTCTCTGTTCTTTATATAGAGGTGGTTATTATAAAAAAGTTGTATTGAAATAAGATTATATGAAATGAAAAGAATCTATTAGTTTTTTAACATAATTAAGAATTTCTGATAACAGCACTTAGAAACAATAAAGTATAAACAGAGAGAGAGAGAGAGAGTAGAAGTAGAGTTTATCATGAATGATAACCATATACCATGGAAAAAAATTCAAGTACCAAAAAAATGTTGATTTATGTTAATATTTATACACATATATAAAAATGAAGAAAATAAGCCAAATGGAGTTCATGCTTATATTTTCTATCTTTTTACATCAGTTGCAAATATTGATTAAAAAGATTATGATATGGTTGCTCTGCTTGTGTTGCATGTAGATAAAATGAAGTAAGGGAAGTAACTCAACAAAGCTATTGGGATTATATTACCGGTATATATATATGGCTTATTATAATTTTTGATGTGTGATAATGTTTTGAACTCATTTCAATCTTTAACTGGAAAAAAGACTTTCAATGTAAAAGAAATGAATTTCCAAAAGCAAAATAGATATTTTATAATGATGATAATCATTTCAGTGTTTCAATATTTATACAGATTTATCCCTCAGCTACAGGAAGCCAATCTCAAGCTCACTGTCACAGTGCACTATAATACAGTTACTTTTAATTCTGTACTCTAACTGAAATACTTATCACAAGTCCCTTAATTCTACTGTAATTTGATTAGTTCAACTGAAAAAATCTAATATTCACTAAAAGTTAACAAGAATGAACAAAAAACTCTTTAAAAAGAAAGCAACTGATGTTACACAACACTGGAATCCTTATGTTTATCTCCACAGGGAGAGGTAGATACAAACTAGGCTTGCATTTGGCCATGAATATGACAGTTACATGTATATAAAGAGATAAAGAAAGTTGTGCCTATCAGACAAAAATATTACAATTTTGCAGTATTTAGCTATTCAGAATAAGATGATAGTTTTTACTCAGTTTAACATGAAAATGCCATTGCATACACCTCAAATAAATAAATAAATAAATAAATAAATAAATAAATTAATTAATTAATAAAAAACAGTAGAACATTGGAAAGCAAATCTTATTTAATTCTGAATCATTTTTTTTAAAAAGTTTGGATTTCCAGAATATAATTTATTTTAAAAAGGTGTTCTGATAAAGGTAATGCTATGTATCTCTCTGATATATGTAACAATAACAAAATATCCCCGAGATGCATGACTCCAATGTTGAAATTTTAACACAAATTTACAATTATTCCCTTTTTCCTATCAGGAACTCTCCAACACAAACCTACATGTAGATATATAATTTGTAAGTTTTTTTTTTAAATATACCTACCTCATCATTAAATTGAAAGATTCTACCCTCAACTTTGGGAGCTAAATGACATTTTTCTTCTTCTTGGTCATGAACACTCATTTGTCTTACCAATGGGTGTGGTAGTTTACTGAAGAGTTCCAGACTTTTCTGCCTTATCATTGAATCCCGCCTGATGAGAAAAAAAAAGGTTAAAAAATAAAACATCTGGTCAAGTACAGCATATCATCATTATTTAGTGTGTGTGTGTGTGTGTGTGTGTGTGTGTGTGTGTGATTAAACAAACAAGATTTCTTATGTGAAGACTTTCATTTTTCACTCGCTCTTTTTCTCTCAGGTGCAAGCATTTGTTTTTCTCATTTAAAAAAGCAAACAAGACTGCAATTTCTCTCATGTGTGTGTATGTGTAAACAAACAAGACTAAGTGAAGATTGACTTTTATACTCCATCCCCCTCTTTCTTCTTCTCTTTCTTATAAATGTTGTATTGTTCCTTGTGTTTCCCAGATATTTCCTGTCACATGTGTATATGCCTACCCACCTGAACATTCTGTTAACATGTTTAAGATTAGACTCACCTCTTTCTCTATCTCCCTTGTATGCATAGTTTTTTTATGGTTTCTCAATAAACCAGACTCTCTCTCTCTCTCTCTCTTCTCTCTCTCTCTCTCTCATGCATTTGTATGTGAACCTACCTGACTAAACAAACAAGACTCTGTCTATGTCCAGATTTACATTTTTTAACTCCATTATAAATTTGTACAGATTCAAAATGATTTCTCACTGCTGTACTTATTGTAGGACACTGCTTCTGAATTTACCTTAAAATAAAATCATAGTGCTGCATGATATTATCTGACAAACAAATATACACTTTCTGTGCAAAAGGGAAGCATACTACATGGTACCTAGTTACATCTGTGCTATACAATTATAAGTTTGAAGGCACCCAGTACAATGGTGCTTATTTATGTTTTTATGCAATTAAAGTCAGTACATGTATTGCATTGTTACTCATGTTAACTGCATTATTGCAAATTATATATATGTTTGTATTTTTTCCATCATGTAAACTTTGCCATTATTGGCTAATTCATATAATGTTTAAATATTCTACTTAATTACCACTGCCTTTTTACATTTTTCTGGTTTTAAATAGTATATAAGTATGGATTATTTTCAAGGGTGTACAGTACAAACTACAGCTGACTTTGAGACTTATTTAGTTGGGTCAATACTTTACTTTACATCAATCACATGACTTTTTTTCTGTATGTACAATATTATGAAAGCATAAACTGGCATTCATTTTAAGATCATGCATTTAACCATTAGTCAACATATTTGTGTGATACAAGACAAAAGGTTATAATTCATGTACTGTTGACAGATGACAAAAGTGACAGAAAAAAACACAGTGCCCATATGGAATATAGTTGTTGGTCTATAACAAAAGCCATTGTTTTTGGTTCCCTAGCCCCACTTCCTTCTGAACTTCCTAACACAAAACTTCAAGCAATTTTGATTAACAGATATGTTAATCTAAATATTTGTTTTTTTTCTATTATAAGACATACATTACAACATCTACAGTATTTATTTATTACAACTTACAACTATCTCACACTTCTTAAACACTTCATATCCATCTTTTCCAGTTGCTATATATTCTTTTGTACAGAGTTTGTAGTCCTGTAAATGTGAAATAATACACTGATTATACAATGTGAATATACTAGAACTGAATGAAATACCTAATACCCTTCACATGTTAGTCATTTCATGTGACTGATACAAATTAGCAATATCCGAGTGTAAGAACAATCTGTCTGATTGTAATGCAAAACTACATAAGACAGCAAAATGAACAATAAAAGTTACTGAAAATAATCTTAAATGGAACATTTTCATACCTTACTGTGAAAAACGTTAAAACAAATTATTATAATATTTCAAAATACATTTATAAAACATTAAATACTATACATATAAAAAGGAAATTGATGCAAGGAAGATTTGCATGCAAAAACTGTAAAGACTTTTTTGTTGTATAGAACTCGCATTAAAATCACAATTTTCCTTTAGTTAAACATGTAGCAAGACATGATACAGTGTATTGTATAACCGTATCCTATTAAATTTTTTACTTTATATAGACAATGTTTCAAGTGTCATTTTTGAATGACCCTTCAAATGTCAATTGGTGATCATTCTTCTTTGACTGTCATAAAATATTTATTATTAAAAGAAACAGAATGAGCAGCATTTAAAATTAGCATAAATTAACATGTGTAGTAGGTCTTATTCAATGCCTGTACAACCTGTCTTTGATATAGATAGTGGACTATATATGATCTTCAATCATTTATACTCATCATCATCATCTAATAATTTTTCCCTATTTAATAGTTCAAGTAACAAATATACATGTATCTAGGTCAATGTTGTTACCTTATCTAGGTCAATATATTCATCCTGTATTTTAACCAGATCTGGTTCTATACGTTTTCCTGCCGGTTTGCTGGGATCAAACCCGAAAGTCATACCAGCAACTTGAGGAAACCTTCCTTCTAATGCTGGATACTGTGAAACTCCATTCTCTAAAGCTTGTATAACTTGCGCACCTGTTATATATAGAAAGATTACTTGATCTAGAAAAGTGAAATAATTGTATGCATCAATATGTAACTTGTCACTTCATGTGTATTATTTCAGTTAAAAACCATGAATATCAAGAGAGTATGTAATAAAACTGATCTAGACACAAAGTTTTTTAGTCAATATTAAATTTCCAAGGCCATAGCTCTGTGAAAAAAAAAATTATTGACATGAAAAAGGCATATACATGTTATATCATAAACATGCCAATCACATTATGTTAATTTATTCAACCAAGTTTCACAAAAATTCAGTGAATTGATGAAAAGGAACTACTGATGGTCCAAGCCCCAGTCCAACATTCATTTCTTAACTAAGCTTTTCCTTAATTTAAATTAAGCCAATTTTGGCCACCTCTTTTGGAACATTGCGTAAACATTTATGACAAAACTAAATATAGATGTTATAAGTTTGAATTTATCTTTAATACAACACCTTAAATCCCTGTATATCTTAACATCTCATAAAATGATTAAGAGTTTCAAATTTGCCAGATTTAAGTTAAGGAAAATCTTAGTTAAGGAATGATTGTGAAATTGAGGACACAAATATTTGATGTAATCTTTAAACATCATATGGTAAAAACCTAAGTTTATAATTTGCCACTTTTTGAGAAAGATATGGAAATATGAAATCATAAAAACAGATTAGTCAGCACTAATTAAGTTCAAAATGTTTAACATAGATTTAAAGAATACCAAGGATGAATTTTTACCTATATTTATTACATACCTGTCACTTTAATAACCACTAAAGGATCAACTAATGGAAGAATTGTCAGTAAATCTCTCAACTTAAATACTCCTTTTGGATGGATTCTATCTGATCTAAATGTCCCTGAGTTCAGTAAAGCTACATCAGCTTTTGTAGTTTCTAACATAATATCAGTTACAAAATTACCTAAATTCAAAAGCATATCAAAATATTGGTACACATTTAATAAATCAAAATACATACATAGTTTCAGATGAATAAGATTTCTTGGGTCCATGGGACCATTACTTCAAGACAACTATAAAACAATGGTCCATAAATTTTCAAAACAAGGGATTTGATTTGATAAATCTGCAGGCTTGTAGCATTTTTGACAAAATTGAAAGATTGGTGAATTAGTGACTTTTTCATGTGAAACTTTTTTACATTTAATTGTTTCAAGACTCCTAAAGTTTTTGCATTGTCTGATAGATTTATAATTTTTATAGGTTCATTATCATTCTGACAGAAAAAGGTCTTTAGTTTATGATTCTGCTCCAAAATTTTCACTAGTTTTATTATGAGGCTGACAAAATCCATTCAATCTTTTCACTTTTTTTCTCCAAAATTCAAACATTAATAATCAAGAATACAAAAATCTACACAGCATTCTTGATGAACTTTATTTGGGACTATTAAATTTTTATTGATTCAATTTTATGAGTCTAATACTGGCTCATGAATTTTAATGTTGGCCAAGTTTAATGATTTTTACTTTCTGATATTCAGGACTAACCCTGACAAATTACATGTACCCACTAACAGTGAACCTTTAGCAAATCTTATGTCTTACTTGAGAGCATTATGGAGTGTTTGTTACCTAGATTAGTTTCCTGAGTTCTAACTGAAGAAAATTTCCCATCTAGTTCTACAGCCATGTCTCCTAGATGTTCATCCATCATCTTATCAACTGACCCTGAACAAACAAACTTTGATGTAAATGTTAAAGTATGGCAGGTACCCATATATATTTGAAAATTAAATGAATAACTCAAAATATTGTTAACAGCAATGACAGCACCCATAATAATAAAAAGAATGTATTATCCATGCCTTCTGTGCACTCATTTATTTTATTGTTTCATGCTCAATTTATACTCCTACAATGATTGATTATGAGAAAACCAAATAATTGGTACATGTATAACAACTGGGAGGTTTTAACATGTCACTGATTAGGTTTTCAGATTATCTCTTTATCACTCAGTCTTGATTATCTTTATCTCTTCATCACTCTGTCTAAGTTATCTCTTCATCACTCAGCCTTGATTATCTCTTCGGTCAGTCTTGATTATTCCTTTATCACTTAGTCTTGATTATCTCTTTATCACCCAGTCTTAATTATCTCTTCGGTCAGTCCTTGATTATTTCTTTATCACTCATTCTTGATTATCTCTTTATAACTCAGTCTTGATTATCTCTTCAGTCCAGTCTTGATTATTTCTTTATCACACAGTCTTGATTTTCTCTTTATCACTCAGTCTTGATTATCTCTTTATCACTCAGTCTTAATAATCTCTTTATCACTCAGTCTTGATTATCTCGTTATCACTCAGTCTTAATAATCTCTTTATCACTCAGTCTTGATTATCTCTTCATCACTCAGTCTTGATTATCTCTTCATCACTCAGTCTTGATTATCTCTTCATCACTCCTCAGTCTTAATTATCACTCAGTCTTGATTATCTCGTTATCACTCAGTCTTAATAATCTCTTTATCACTCAGTCTTGATTATCTCTTCATCACTCAGTCTGATTATCTCTTCATCACTCAGTCTTGATTATCTCTTCATCACTCAGTCTTGATTATCTATTTATCACTCAGTCTTGGTTATCTTTTTATCACTCAGTCTTGATTATCTCTTCATCACTCAGTCTGATTACCACTTTATTACTCAGCAAAAGTCTTGGTTATCTAATTAGACTGTACATTACCTTTCTTGTATGTCATATGTGTTTGAAGTTAGTCCTATTTTGTACTGGTTTTGTTTTCATAACTGAATATTTTTATATTTTTTCTATCCATTCACAAGATAACTTTTAATTAATACTAATTTTTACCCAATTTTTTTATTGTATTGAAACAATTTTTCTTTTTTTTTTCTATTCATTATTGTTTTTCTATCATAAAATATATATATATATATATATATATATTTTTTCTTTTTTGTTTTGATTTGTTTATACCTAGATGTTTTTCTACTATTTCTTTAACTTCTACATCCTCTTCTATTGTAGAATCTATATCTACTTTCTGTATATCTACAGTAAATCCCGAGTTATCTGGTTTCATAGTTATCAAACTTAAGTTACGAAAATCTGTCCCACTTTTTACAATATATGTTCCATTTACCTACAAAAAAAAAGATTAAAAAGATTTTTTTCACATCTAATGAAGTACTTTAAGACTACATTGCCAAAGTAACTTTTGTGTGTTTAACTAACAGACTTTAAAAAAGTTTGTAGAAACTGCCAAGTTGTGCCAGAGAGTAATTTTTTTTCAATGAATCAAAGTTAAAATAACCCAAATTTCATCAATTCTGCTACAAAGAGATAAAATTAAAACCTGTACAACAAATTTTTTTTTTCAAATTTCAAGTCCCATTGCCTCTTACTGCCCAGGTTTCGAATCCCACTCAGGAGATTCCTAGTGTGTGAATGGTTGTTAGTTACTTGCAGAAGGTTTTCTATGGGCACTCCAAGACCCTCTTCTATCCCAGAATTGACTGCCTTAATATAAGTGAAAGAATTTTGACTGTGCTGTAAAATCCATTACTCCACACCATTCCACTCAAATTTAAAGTGTTTGTGAAAACATTTGATAACCGAAATCTAATATATCGTAAGTGAGACAAAATGACCACTTAGCAATGCAAAGTGGGCAATGGAACTATCAAAATAAGTGCTGCCAAACAAAATAAGACAATACTTATTCTACCTGTTCTACTTCATAATCATGATCATGTCCTCCTAATATAATATCTATATTATCTACTTTCTCAGCTAGTATTCTGTCATTGGGCCACCTCATATGTGTCATGGCGATAACAATATCAGCACCCTTAATAAAACAAAAAGAAACACATTACAATATAATCTACATTGTATGATAAAGGTGATTTTGTCATAGGTGACAGTTTTTCATACAATTTAAAATCATTTTTTGTCACCTAGTCAGACTTATTCATCAATTTCAGAATTTTTCATTAATAAAAATGTATACCAGCTAAAATACTTAAGGAATGTTTGTGAAACTGAGGCCTGACACAAATATTTGATGTAATTTTTAGACATCAAATTGTAAAAACCTAAGTTTATAATTTGCAGCTTTTTGAAAAAGATATGAGTACCCAATGACACCGTGTTTACTATAATCATTAGAATATTACATTTTAGCATGACAAGTGTGAAGGTTTGTTTTTTTTTACCTCAATGATTAATCCTTTTTTACAGGAGTTCAGAATAAAGATAATAGATTCAGGCCTGATATAGTTGTCGCAAACTAATACAGGGTGTAATATGAAACACATATTACAAAACATCCACATATTTGGTGAATCAAATTACAACTTTGCATAAACAGAACATATACGTTAACAACAAACAGCCTCTCGCTCTCTCTCTCTCTCTCTCTCTCTCTCTCTCTCTCTCTCTCTCTCTTAAATCAAAGAAATAATCAATAAATATTGAAACATGGTCTTGATTTTGGTATAAAAAACAAGTGGTCCTTTTTTATGTGAAGTTGTTGGAAAGAAGGATACATTGCTTACAGATTTTTTCAGCTCAACTGATAAATTCACTATTACAAGATCAATTATGTACTAAGGAGTTCTATTTAAAATGTACCTGTTCTCTCAACTCCTTGGCTAACCTTTGACCTTCCTCTGCAAAGTCTAAGAATGTACAGTCTTCTGGATCTAACGTGGCTAAGGTATCAATCCATTCTTCTTCTACCAATCCAATCATTCCTATCTATAAATATGATAAAAAAATTCAAAATTTTAATAAATTTGACAAATTCCTAACCATTTCATTGGTTGAAAAGTGAAATTACGTTCAGGCCATGTCTCAATGACTCAAACTTACATGCCGAAGTGTTTTTATGACGTAATCCAGAACGAACTACTTTAAATGCACGTCATTCTACCTTGTTTTAAAATTATTAAAAGCAAAAATTAAATAAAGTTTTTCACTTCTAAATCAATCAAGTTGTTTTCAAAATTTAATTATAAGCATTGAATTTGATTTAGGGCATTGAGAAATAATCTGAATGGACGCTGTACACACTTTTGCATTATTTGTTTCGCAAATAACACAGGGTGTACAGGTTATTTCTCAATGACCAGAATGAAAATCAGATTCAATGCTTAATTAACATAATGACATTTTAACTAAACTGACTCATCCAGCTAGTTAATCATACTTCAAAAAAGTTTTTGTTTAAATCTCATAAAATGGTGTTTCTTGTAAAAAGACATCTTTTGTTTCAAATAATCATATTCTTTGTTACAATGAACAAAAATATAAATCATGTCAGTTTTTCTTGTTCATACATGTAACTTGAAAAAACACACAAAATAACTGAGAAAGACATGGTATATGAATATCTTTATAAAAAAAGACAAAGGCAAACAAATACTTAAGTACTGAGGTAGAACAGAATAATTTCATTTTGCGAAAATCTAACTTCCAAGAAGAAACCAGCACACATTTTTTTTATCAACTTACTAATTTGCATCAGCAAACTTATTTTTGCTACAACATACTGGATTAGTGATGATCACAAATACCAACATGTAGTATACATAATGAATGGTACAAACAGTACTTTTTATAATTAACAGTACCATACCTTATAACCATTCCATTCCATCACATGTGTAATTTTTCCTTCAGCTAAAGGTTCATTGGTTAAATTGTCCTTAATATTGCTAAGCAACCATGGGAAACTGGATTCCTTTGCTATATCTTCAAGATGATCAACTCCAAAATCTGTAAATTTTAATACACATATATACACGATGTAGTTAAGTCTTTAAATACATGTACAAGTAAATGGAAATGAAATAAATGAAAAATCTTTCACAAAACATTTAAGAAATACTAAATATAGCACAAAACAACTGATTTATACACATGCAAGATACAGTCCATTATATAGCAAACTGCATGTATAAAACTGGAGTGGAGTTGAGTGGAGTGGGATGGGGTGGAGTTGAGTGAAGCAATGGTGTTTCATGCACCCATCAAGATTGCAAGATTTTTTCACTTATTTTGAGTTGATGGAGGACCATGAAGTAGCTGTAAAAAATATAATATTCTGCAAGGGAACTGACAAAATTTCTCACACTAGCAACTGCATGATTGGGATTCAAACCTTGATGGTGCTGAGATTCTAATAAGTGCACATTTTAGATCAATCAACCACTGAGGCCAACTATTAAACTTGAGTCTTGGGATAAATTTTGAAGAAAGAATCTTTAACAAGGTGAAATAAAACGTGTTTAACCTAACTTTTGTTTCTGTTTCAATAGGGAACATTTATTGTCATATTTTATAATTTACTCACCAAAGTCATGGTTTCCATAAACTGCACAGTGAACTCCTATCTTGTTCAAAATTGGCACCATCTGTTTTCCCTTCAGAAATATGCTCACTACAAAAAAACAAAAAACAAGCATCAATTAAATGTCAAACAGGTAAAAACAGTTAAAACTTTAAAAACAAGTACCTGTCTCTTAGACATCACTGTTATGTCACAATTTTTAAACAGTTTTAAGCAGGTTTTAAAATATTTATCAATCTACATAATTCAATTACTTTGACAGAAAGTACAGCAAGTTTTAACTACTAATGATATACTGGTTTGTTTTTATTTTTTTATTTTTAAAATTATGATTATTATGTTCAGTGATTTTGCTATGGTTTTTAAAAACTACCTTTTACCTTTCAGATTGGGACAATTTGGACCCTTTATATGTCACATATTACACTCAGAATTTTGAAATTCATTGCAAAGATCTTCTTTGTGACAACATCTAACATTTTTGGTCTGTCAGAACAGTTTTGGACAACTGGATAACTTTGATTGTGTGTCACTGTTGCCTTTTGGGGAATTTTAGTTGTCAAATTAAGAAATTTTAGTCTTATTTCTTAAGGGGAAACTACCTTTATTCGGTAGTAATTTAAGGCAAAAAAAAACCCACTGATGTTTTACATAATATAAAGTAAATAAAACCTGTTAATGAGACCATCTATAAAAGTCCACCTGTACAATAAGACCCATTAGCTTCCAACTTCAACAATATAAAATGTTGAGTGTAAAAAAAGATGGAGGTTAATTCTCCTATATTACTTTTCTTTTTGAAGTACAATGAGGACTTTAAATCTCCTTTAAAACTTTAATTTAAGTGTTCCCAGAAACTGGATGTAAGCAAGTTAGTGAAGTAAAATGACAGATTGTTTATGAGAATCATTTCACATGCCTTTTGTTCTAATTTGTACCTGAAAATGTCACAATTAATGCTTGTCACATGACAATACTCAAATTATAGACTTTATAGTGACTTACAGAGTGATGGGTTTAGAAGATCTCCACTAAATAAAACAAGAGGTTTGAGGTCTCTTTGTGACTTGATATATGATGCAAATCTAGCAGCTCCACCAATCGGTTCATCTCTCTGTGGCTCTATGTTGTAGACATCATTAAAATGTATAATAGTTATCTCCCCTTCTTTACTCATTTTTAAGGTTGTAAGAATCTCAGATATATTATGTTCTGTTCATATTTCATTCCATGGTTGGTGCCAGTGTGTCACTAAAATTAACAATAAAATAATCAAAGTAAGTAACTAAGTTGAAAGTACTGACACACATAGGCATGTTAAATGAATATACATATAATTCATGTATATATATAACTAAGATGTTATCTACAAACCGTAGTTTTTCCTTAACAAACTCAATTTTTTACACCAATGAACAAAAAACATCTAGCCCATCTTTCAGAATCAACTTGTCAATAAAAATTAACAGACCAAGGAAATGGATATTTAATGGTAAAAATTAATGAAATGTACCTAATAGCATAAAAAAACAATGTAACTTTGTTATCTGTTTGCTTTTAAATGGGAAAAATATTTGAAACTGACCTGAGAGGAAAGAAGAAGATATGTGGACAAAACTTCTATCATTTACCTCCTCATTTAAAATCCAAACCAGATATCACATTTTATTGAATAAACATTCAAATCATTATTCATAAGCTTTTGAACATGTATTGATAAATTTAAAAGATCAATTATGATACTTTTTTTGTTTCAAACACATTCCGACAATGAAAGACACCAATGTTACTCTGACAACAGCTGATCAGGTTATTAGAGGTCAACAATGAAGATTGATAGCAAGTTGCCAACATCACAGAAAAATTAACAACTTCACATGAATAATTTTTTAAATATTAAACACATTCATGATTAAGTCAGCTAGTATTGATAAGTAACTGATAAATCAAAATTAATTTACTACATTATATATATATATATATATATATATATATATATATATATATAGTAAATTAATTTTGATATGTATATATACACAAATGCATATATATAATGTCTAACAATAAAATCACAGATAATTAACTTCTTTTCAAAAGTTTTATTTATTTATTTAAGAATCTGCTTACCTGTGGTCACAGTTTACTGTTTTTGAATGGCCCAAAAACTAATACTACAAATAATCAAATTTGATTGAAAGCATATGTTTACAAAATTACCAAGTGTCATTTGGAATATTTCAAAATTTACCCTAGTGTTCTCTTAGTGTTATTCTAAACATTTTAAGATTTCTCATTTCTTGTAATGCATCGAAACATAATAAAATATAATTCGTATTCAATAAATATATTATTTAAAAAAGAGGCATATATATTGTAATATTAGATTTTCCATCTTCCCATATTTAGCCTTTAACTTTCTTATTCTCACAAATCTTTAAGTTCATTTTAAAATGTGAACTTATATACATGTACATGTATTGAAATAAAAGCAAATACTATTATTCTAAATCTGTCTTTAGCCATTCAATGTTGTGTCTATAGTAGTCACTGTATTGTACTATTATGTATTAATACACACAATGCAAAACCAAAGACCAAAGTAATGCAGGCACAAACCTATCAAGCATAAAAAAGATAGATATGCTTTACTAAGCTCCAGCCAAAAGGGTGTTAAGCCTATCTGATAACATATCTGTCGAGGAATTTCTCAAACCTATCTATTAACATATCTGTCAAGGACTTTCTCAAACCTATCTGTTAATATATCTGTCAAGGACTTTCTCAAACCTATCTGTTAATATATCTGTCAAGGACTTTCTCAAACCTATCTGTTAATATATCTGTCAAGAACTTTCTCAAACCTATCTATTAACATACCTGTCAAGGACTTTCTTTAACCTATCTGATAAAAAATCTGTCCAAGACTTTCTCAAACCTATCTGTTAACCAGATCTGTCAAGGACTTTTTCAAACCTATCTGTTATCCAGATCTGTCAAGGACTTTCTTTCACCAATTTGTTAACATATCTGTCAAGGACATTCTCAAACCTCTCTGTTAACCAGACCTGGCAGGATCTTTCTTAAACCTATCTGTTAATCAGATCTGTCACAGGACTTTTTCCGACCTATCTGTTAACATATCTGCCAAGGATTATCGCAAACCTATCTGTTAACATATCTGTCAAGAACTTTCTCAAACCTATTTGTTAACATATATGTCAAGGACTTTCTCAAACCTATCTGTTAACATATCTGTCTAGGACTTTCTCAAACCTATCTGTTAACCAGATCTATCATATGACTTTCTTAATCATAGCTGTTAACCAGATCTGGTAAAAACATCTTTAAGCATATCTGTTAACCAGATCTTGCAAACCTATCTGTTAACCAGATCTATCATATGACTTTCTTAATCATAGCTGTTAACCAGATCTGGTAAAAACATCTTTAAGCATATCTGTTAACCAGATCTAGCAAACCTATCTGTTAACCAGATCTTGTAAAAACATCTTTAAGCATATCTGTTAACCAGATCTTGCAAACCTATCTGATGACAAGATCTGGTAAAAACTTCTTCAATCATATCTTTTTACAAGATCTGGTAAAGACTTTCTTAAAAGGACTTCAATCTTAAATTCTCAAATCTATCTGTTAATCAGATCTGTCAATGAATTTTCTCAAATCTATCTGTTAACATATCTGTCAAGGACTTTCTAAAACCTAGCCCCAGTTTCACAATCATTCACTCAGTTCAGTGTACACTCAACTCAAATTAGGGAATATTTCAATGTCAGTTTTTAAGACATTTCATACTAAAAATTGAATATCTAATGTTGTATTTAAATTGTTTGATGCTGGTGTGTTGAACAAAATAAAACTTAAATCTTTAAAAATATGTATGAGAGAAAAATTGGAATATTTGAGTTGAGTGCACACCTAACTGAGTGAATGATTGTGAAACTGGGGCCAGATCTGTTAAAACTTTCACAAGCATATCTGTTAATCTGATCAGGCAAAGACCTATCTGTTTACCAAATCTCACAAAGACTTTCTTAAACATATCTATTAATCACATCTGGCAAAGACTTTCTAAAACCTATTCTCTAACCAGTTCTGGCAAGGTCTTTCTCAAAACTACATAACCATTTCTGACAAGGTCTTTCTCAAAACTACATAACCAGTTCTGACAAGGTCTTTCTAAAAACTACATAACCAGTTCTGACAAGGTCTTTCTCAAAACTACATAACCAGTTCTGACAAGGTCTTTCTCAAAACTACATAACCAGTTCTGACAAGGTCTTTCTAAAAACTACATAACCAGTTCTGACAAGGTCTTTCTAAAAACTACATAACCAGTTCTGACAAGGTCTTTCTCAAAACTACATAACCAGTTCTGACAAGGTCTTTCTCAAAACTACATAACCATTTCTGACAAGGTCTTTCTCAAAACTACATAACCAGTTCTGACAAGGACCTTCTCAAAACTACATAACCAGTTCTGACAAGGTCTTTCTCAAACCTAAATTTAAAGCTTTAGTCCAGAAAGGTTATATCACAAAATTGTAACATATTTATGTGAATAACTTTTAGAAAAAAAAAGTTAACACCTGTTAAATCTGAAGTGAATGACGTCCTATATAACTCCTGCAATAAATGTTGTCATCTGCTGTAAGAAAGAATTCTAAATTAACACTTAAATAAATGTAAAATATATATATTCTTTACAAAAAATTGAAATTTCACTTTATCAACCATCTCTAACCTTACAGAAAAAGAAAGATTAATTTCTTACCTCACTAACATATACAGGTAAAATGCAGAGATCAGGATAAAATTGCCTTGGAAAACTGTAATATTATGTATTATGCCACAACAATTATGTCATGCAAACTTGCAATTAAAGCCAAAGAAGAGGAAACATTTATCATATATATATTTCATAACCATAAATGCGTCAAACATATATGTTCATTTATCCCATCTGTTTTACAAATGTACTTACATCTTTTTCTAAGTTTATTTGATTTCATACATCAATAACACAAGTAACAACTTCACTTTAAACTGTGACCTCTATGTATTTTTAAGCACCTTTAACATCAAATTATATACATGTATATACATATCCAATCCAATAAGAATACAGGTAATTTTTATAAACGATATACCAGTCCTCTATATTATTCATATACCATGTACACCTCTATCTACCATAAATAAAACCTATCAATTTTTGAGAGTTCAAGACTTTCAAACTGGATATATATTTCTCTTAACAGGTCAAACTGTGTATCCAGTTTAAACAATTTTCTTAAAGCAAACTAATTAAGTATTGTATAATGATTTTGATTATTATCATAACTGCTGTAGCTATTCTGAGTTAACTAAACAGATGCTAATATGTTAATTATTATACTTTTTCTACATGTTGATAAGGTTTTGTAGTTATATGATCATAATTAACATATCTTATCAGTTCAATGCTTATATGCATACCTAAGCCAGCTGATTGCTTGATCTTTCCCCATTATACAACATAACCATTTAAGTTACATCACTAGATGTAAAAGCCAATACATGTATCACTATAATCTATGTGGCAACTGTCGTTATGGGTTGACATGACATGATGTATTTTTTACATCATTTATACTGTCACATGCTGTATGGCAATAACAGTCTGGTAATTAAGTTTTATTGATCAGGTAATAGGAAATGTAAATATTGTATTTTATATTTTAAATTTATTTTCTTTGCTCAAATTGAAAAAATGTTCAATTAAGTTAACAAACAACTTCATATGATTATTTAACAAAAGATTACCACTCTGATTTTACTGTTCAAAAGGCAACAATTACAATCTATTCCTCTCTTGAGAATGTTTTATGATAGTGGAATGAACGAACTTCCTATTTATTAAATTAATCAAAACATCACCTACTTCATATATATTCTATATGAAGAAACAAGAGGCCCAATAGGGCCTATATTGCTCAACTGGCGCACAAATTGCATCACGTTTTGTGAAAAGTGGAACAACCAAATATTATTTGGTCTAGTGGCCTTTAATGGTCATTTGAGGACATCAGAACTGTGGTTGATGCAGACATGGTCTTGAAATTAGTAATGGAGGGAAAGTAAGCAAAGATGTTGTGTATGCAAGTCAATGAATAATCATTGTATGACAAAAATAAGAACGGTTAACACATTATTATTTATGAAATATTGTTTATTATTATGCATATTTAGGACAAACAAAACATCTGAGCATTCTTTTTGTAAAATTGAATATACATTGTGTACAAGATCTTGTATTATAAACCATGTTCATATGGAATGGAAAAGTTACATGACACTGATTCAACTGTATCCTACATGGATATTCAATGGGTATATGGGATCATAAGCACAGTAATGAGAAGTACATAAATAAAATTTGGAATCCGTGATAATAGACTGGATAAAGCAAATAGCAAAGTACATTAATTGTTAACTCTGAACAAGTATTTATTATACAAATAAACAACATATCACAGCTGTCACATTTTAGTGGCATGTATAGAAAAATGCATACTTTAAATGTGGTACTTTCTGTATTTAGTGAACAGAACAGTGGATTTAAAATCTACAACTAAACATATCAAGCCATAGCCAATGTTTCGCTTCAGGGAAACAGCAAGAATTCTACGGAATTAGATTTGCTGCTTGGTTAGCTTTTTATGGTGCAGAAAATATATTTTCAAAAAGCTATAATTTGCTAAAGTTCCATCTTGGTCGAAGCCTGGTAAAAACTTTAGTCTACCCCAACTAAGGACCTTCCACACCAAATACAGTTTCAGTTGGCCTAGTGTTTTCAGAGGAGAAGATTTTCAAAGAATTGATTAAATATTACACATTATTTGCATAATTGGTTAAAATCTGGTCAACGAAAAATTTCTCAAAAAACCTGTTATATATGTTGAATGCCCCGCTATTTACTCTCTACATTTCAAATTTGAACAAAAACAGTTAAAAAATGATTCAACAATGGCTATTTATGTAGTTTTGCTATTTATAGTAACAGCGGTCATCTGGGATGTCAGGCCGGATCGCCTGGTACAAACTTTAGTCTACCCAAACTAAGGTCACCTTCCACACCAAATACAGTTCCAGTCGGCCCAGTGGTTTCAGAGGAGAAGATTAAAGTTTAGCAATGCATGCACGGACACACAGAGGCACGCAAAACCATGCCATAAGCTCAGCTGGCTATACCAGTTAAGCTAAAAAAAAATTATAATAAAATAGAATCTTTTTGTTTTATAAGGAACAGATCCAAAATCTTTAAAGACACTTCTTTACTGATTCACCATTATGGCTAATGAGAACTAAAAACAAATTGTGACTACAGAAAACACAAAATTTAATGTATTCCTAGGCTCCTGGATGACTTTTCATTGCTGGATTCAAATGCAAGTTAATAACCATCAACAATTTAAGTTAACTTAATTTTAATCCTAATATTCTCTAGTATGACACTTATCCTGTGTTTAAATGCATGAATCAAAATTGAAATGACCAAAAGAATACAATGACACTGGATAGGGTGCCAGTCTATACAAAGTTAACCCTTGGAAACTCTGGTAGTACCTGTTTATTGATCAGTTGGGTAGACCAGTCTCAGCAATGTGAAATTAAATGTCTTTTTCAGGGACATATTACATAACCTGAATAAGACTCAAAATCATTACAACTTGAGTCAAGTCTCTGGCCATTTTACCTCAACTTATTCACATACCATTTAAAACTGATCAAGTGTCTGGCTTCATAAACTTCTATATGACTATCAATGATTAAGTAGATTCATACATTTTTAAAGCATGTGTTTACAGTCACAATGCCAATGACAAAATATAGTCATTTATAATTCATAAACAGACAAGAGGAGGTAAATAATGAAAAGTGGAGTGAGAGTAATGGTGTTTTATGCCCCATTCAAGATTCTTTCACTTATTTTGAGGAGGTCAGTTCTAAATTTTGGAGGAAACAGGCAGGCCTATAGAAAACCACCAACCTTCAGCAAGCAAACTCACAAACTTTCTCATACTAGGATCTGTCCCTAGTGAGATTCGAACTCAGGTGGTGGAAGGCACTGCAATCTGTAAGCGTGCACTTTAGACCACTCAGCCACCAAGGCCCCAAAAAACTAAGAATAATTTCTCATTGTCAAGAACTTTCTTTGGTCCTTGTTTCAAAACTTAGTTTTCCTTTACTTAATTTTCTTTAGCTTAAATGTAGCTAATTTTTACCATCTTTTTTGTTGCTACAAAACAAATATGCAAAAACAAAAAAGAAATTTTAAATCAAAGTACCATGTTCTCGAAAAGATGTCTTAAATTTTAACATGTTTTGAAAACTACCAAAACCATATTGATTTCAAATTTGCCAAATTAAGTTTCAAGTAAAATCTAGCTTAGTTTAAAAAAAAAAACTCATCAAAATTTATAAAATCTATATTTCACTGCAATAGTGATAACATAATCAGTAACATAATCAATCAAATGAAAAATTTTGGGGAATATTGTGAGCAGGAAACAGGTGCGCAAAGAGAAATCCAACAACCTTATGCAAGTGAATTTTTTTCTCTTTCTTACATTAAGATTTGCCCTGTGGATTTCCATCATGGGCAGTGAGAAACAAATGATCTGTATGTGCATGTTTTACACCACTCAGTTAAAGATGTCCCTTGAAGCAGTGTGCTTGCCACCTAGTAGAAATATTCACTTTAAAATATGGGGCATTGATTTAGCTGGTAGAAATTTCTGTGGTTATGTGATTCACAGTTGATTTATTTTTCATGGCCAAATAGCTGATCACAGTTAAGAGACACAATTAATACATTCTACGTATACTTAATAGGGAATGTACCTGAATGGTAATTTAACATATATTATTGTTAAATGGAAAGATATTTAATTAATGACTTTCTAAACTTCATTATACATGCATAATAACTTATGTAATACCTGTGTATTTTCCAATATTTATGTTGTAATTTCCAGCACTGACATCTTTACAATTGAATTCTTTATTAATTTAACAAAATTTTATGATAATTTCTTTCTGATATTTATTTTATTTTCTTACATATTAAATTTTATATAGTAAGTCATACTACAGCCAGAAAAATGACATCATTAACATCCAACAAACAGACAACTAATATTATTTTAATAATTATGCACATTTTTAATTGGGCAAAACAGATTACTATAAATGAAATGTTCAACAAAATTATGAATTAATACATGAATTCATACAAGTTTAATTCTAAAGAGTCTGATTTAATTATTCAGACTATAAAAAACTAAATATTTCACTGAAAATTTTAAAAATTAGCATAAGAAAAATCATAAATCATGTATTGATTTTGACCTCATTTGAAGGTGACATTTCATCAGGAAACTTAAGGTCATTATTTTATAACATTTTTCACACATTTAGCAGTTTAATGCATATTTCTTAAATTATGCCTTCATGTTGGACATAATAAATATAAACTTAAATATGGACAAAACACAAAGTTCAAATACCCTTTCAGTTTAACCTTATGGTAAAGCCATGTCAAATCTAAAAAAAAAAAAAAAAAAAAATTGAGATGTCTATATTCTGCAGTTTTTTCCTTTCCTTTTTTGATGTATTTTATAATTCCTTGCCAAAACTTTATCACATGAATTTACTTGCTGGAACTTCATATCGATGACCTACCATTGTTTTCCTACATGCTCCAAGCTGATAACTAACATTTTATCGAGTTGTACATGTCCCAACCTTTTAGGATTTCCATTTATTATGGGCTAAAAAGAGTGAACTAATGAAAAAGAATTGCACACATCACAATAATAATCTATATACAGTTGACTCTCGTCAATTCAAAATTGAAGGGGTCAGATGAAAAATTTCGATTTATCCGAATTTCGAATTAACCATTTTGATCACCAACGATGAGAAATGGGAGATAACTCTAATAGTAAAGCGCTTCTCTATTGACGTCATGTACAATGTATATATGCTGTTACATATTATAATGTTTACAACTGAAACTGAAAATTTAAGATTAAAGGGTACCTGTAACCAAAAATTTTTTTATCAAAATTGTTATATATATTATTTAAATATAACAATATTGAAAACCGCATCAAAATTGGTGACAAAATAAAAAAGTTATAGCAGTTTGAAATCCACATTTTATAACTTTCTCTTTATCGCAAAGTGAAACGCCTCGTTTTGAGTTATAAACGTGTGACGTCATTGCAGTATTAGAAGTAGTGTCTAACATAATAGACAGTAGTAACAATGATGATATATTGACGTATGGAGAAGACAGTAACGATTCTGACACGTACCTATTTATGTCAAACAGTTCGTCATTATTTGGGGAAGCAGTAGACAATCTTATAAGTGCTGAATTTTGAGTATAACCGTTATTTATTCGAACCAGAAACGGACGAATCTGATGAACATATTGAGGTGAGTCCTGACCTACTCGAGAATTGTGACTGCATTTGGTTGCATAGCTGTTGAAAATACGTGACGAGTGTTAACTGGTCAGTAACACGAAAATTTATGATATCTTTGACTTTTTAAAATAAATTACTAATATTTTATTAGTCGGACTGGACAGACTTGAGAATTACGATAAGTTGCATAGCTATAACACAAAATACGCAATTAGTTCTAACTTGTCAAATACACGAAAAATTTGTTTTATCTTCGACATTTTAAAATGAATTACCAATATCAGGTCGGACTGGACAGACTACCGGATGAATATTATGGAACTTACTGTGATGTCATGTGCTGATTTTGATAAAAATTCAAAATCAGCACATGACAGTGGCACCGCCGGGCTAAAAATCAATACATAAAAATACAATCTTTTGTGCAATATTTATTGACAGTTGAAATTAAATGACCGTGGTGTAGAAAACTTTTTAAGTAGTCTGACAGCATCATATTTCCTTGATAATTGGAAGATTTTCACACAAAGTTTGTAACATAGTTCTTTTCAACTGTCCGATGGCTAATAAATGCTGGGGTTATTAAAAAAAACAAGATATTCCATCTCAAATTATTTTACACGAAATATATTATAATTGTTTAAAATGAAATGACACGGATTTTAGAATGAGACCACATTTAAAAAAACGAAATAATAATAATAATAATAATTTTTTCGATTTGTATATAAAGAATAAAGAATTCAAAAATATCACAGCTGAATGTATGCCAAAGGAAAAGTGAAAACTTAAATCTAATAAAATTTATAAAATCAAGTACTGTAAGTAGATCAATAAACATGTTTTAAATAGACTATTCTGGTCGTCAATTTTAAATTTTTAATTTTGCCTAAAAAGTTATATTTTATTATTATTATTATTATTATTATTATTATTATTATTGACATGAAAACTAATGAAAAATTACTTTTTCTTACTTTTTAAAATTTAAAAATGAAATATCCATTTTTTCTGGAGTGAAATCTTATACTGTATATGACAAATAACGTTTACCAAATAAAATTATTTTACTTTACTCGACCTGTAAATATATTATTGTATATTACAGGTTGTGAGATAACTTTATCAACCTGCAAATCAATTTTGCAAATTATAAGTGACATCCTGTTAATTACAGGTGTGGGTCTGAATCTAAGGAATGTGTCTAATAAACAAAAGGATTAATAATAATCTTAATTATCAGTACATGTCTAACGGATGTTAATTCCACTTCATTAAATTGTTTTCCCGTAAAATAATCATAGAAAGTTAAACTACGAGTTCGTATTCGACTTATTTTAGTAGTTGGTAAATGATATTCTGTGGAGGTATGTTACTGGTATGACGTCACAACACGGGAGCCTCGATATCGACCTTTTAAATTTGGATTTCTAGAGATGTATTAGAAAATCACCGATATCTACCTTATTATGGAATGGAATTTTATGGAATTTTTGCTACAGCCATATTTAAGTACGACGAATAAAATATGTCAAAACTGAAAATCGTTACAGGTACCCTTTAAGTTTAAATTGAACATTAAAAATTGAAAATAATTTTAAATTTTTCTATGTTAATGTAAAGCTAAACAAGCTAAAGTTTTTTGAACAATGAAATAAGTAAATCAGAAACTTCACTGGAAGCTACAAGGTTCCACCGAAATTGTTAAACACTGACGATGGCAAGGCTCAGTAAAGTTTCTTTTATTCATAATCATAACTTCTTCATCTATAATCCTTAGCGTCCAACTTTTGTGATTATTAAAATCATGGCTTGGCATGCCACAGTAGCTGAATGGTGTATACCATTTGCCTTGACAGATCAATTAAGTTTAAGCATGGCAATTAGCGTTGGGTATTCTTGTGATCAGTGACTGTGGAAGTAGCAAACCGTCCACTTTTTAATTTTACACCTTTGAAATTCTTCCTTTTACCGACAGACAGTTTACTATGACCTGACCAGAAGTGAAAATCGTGAAATTAGCATGGGATACCGACTTACTCTTTTCTTGTGTATTTTTAGTCGGAAATTGATCTTCCACTCTGTTACTAAAGCACTTCTTAAACAAGAGATGGATTAATTATTTCAGGTATTGATATTTTTAAAATAAAATATTTTTTGTGAACATGTATTTTTTTTTTTATTTTGAGGCTTGCTTTCAACTTGATGTGTAAACAAATCCAAACAACGATAAACAAGGAAAGTATATTTCAATTTAAACATTGGAATTTTCATTATATTTTGTAATCTGGACTGAAAATTCACTTTGATTTAAGCAAAATTTCAATATTTCGATTTAAACACACAAATTTGCATAGAAATACATAGCAATCTGACGGGGACCATTAATATCATTTCGATTTAAGCAAAATTTAGATTCAACCGATTTCGAATTAATGACAATCTACTGTATTGATATAATTATTATTTTTTATACAAAAAAAAATTTCAATAATGGGTTAACTTAATGCAGATTTAAAGTCAAAAGGTATGGTATGACATGATAAAAACTCTGCAGAAAAGGATAATATGGAGTGTAGAACAAATGAACATTGTTCAATATATCATATCAATGAATTTCCTTTAATCCAAGGGTTGCAAAACAAACAAGGTTTGAATCATGAAGGCATAGCATAGTTGCAAACAAGCTAATCCTCTCCAGTTCCATTGGAGGTGTCCATCTGAAATGCGCAGATATGCCTTAGAGATCAAACTTTCAACGCAATTTCTTGACGATTGCTATAGAATGCACATTTTATGTTGATGATAAAGCAGAATCTGGCGGACTAATAGTAATACGAACACAAAACCCAACCTGTCACTTGACAGCTGATCAGCCGAACAGGTGTGAAAGGTTTGACAACATGAAAGTGTTATATGGTCATTACGTTCACTACTTAAAATCATGTTCGTTGTATATTTACCTTGATTTCGACTATTAAATACTTACGTATAATTACAATAACCAGAAACCTGGTGAAAGATACTAACTAGCACTTCAACTTGTTGTTTACAACGGTCATCACGCCACCTATACTATTTCCGGTGGACGCAACTTCCTTTTTCCGGTCGGCCATCAAAGTTCGGTATGACTATTTATGTGCTCTATTTTGATCGGGCTATATCTATGTCATCCGTGCTTTTTGGATTTTTATTTAAGACTATTTAAGTAGAAAACTTTTTCTTAATTATAATAAATAAATTATACTTTGCTATATTTGATTTCCACTCTGCATTCAGTCACTAACAGTTGGTAGTCTGATGGACCTACTAGGGTTAAGTTGAATTTGTTGTGTTAATTTTCATATTGACTACCACATGGTTACAAACTTTATATCGAACCATGATCAGGTAATGTCAATATCGTATTTTCATCCCCTTGCTTCGAAAAAAACAAAAACAAATGGTCGACGAAATTAGGTGTAAGAAATGATTATCGGATTGTAATCGCGAGTAGAGGGCTTAAAGAACGCCTTCCAAAACTGCTATTATCAGCAGACAGCACTCACTCTCTCTTTGCAAATGCATTTGTAACAATTAAAATTTAAAAATTAGAGTACCTATGTACATCTGAATTCTTTGTCACACAGTATGTTTAGGGTTCTGTTAATTTATTTTGTAGAGGGAGGGGTTGCATGATTCAAATAATGATGTGCTCAAGATTATGGGTAGCTAATGTATCCCACACAAAAAAAAACAAGAATTGATCCAATGAGATATGGTATTTATAGTCTAATTTCTGCCTTAGCTATTCATGAATAAATGCAGAGCTCTCTCTTAACAAGAACAGAAGTAGAGGTAGTTTATACAGATCTGTGAATTACCTTGTGTTTTGTTATTTTCTTTAGAAATGGCCCCTAAAAGGAACAACATTATTCCCAATGGGCATTTTCACAAAGACTGGCAGAGGAGGGTTAAAACATGGTTTAACCAGCCTATGAGAAAGAAGAGGAGACACGAGAATAGAGTAAAGAAAGCAAGAAGAATTGCTCCAAGGCCTGTTGCTGGATCACTTAGACCAATTGTCCGATGTCAGACCTTTAAATATAACACAAAAGTAAGAGCTGGTAAAGGTTTTACATTGGATGAATTGAAGGTAGGTATTGATAATCTACATTTACGAAAAAGGGAAGTGTAATAATGGTGTTTAGCATCTAAGTCAAGATTCTTTCACATATATGGAGGTTGACAGTTCTGGGATGGTGGAGGAAACTGGAGTACACAGAGAAACTACTGACCTTCAGCTATTGAACTGACAAACTTTGTCACACTTAGATCTGCTTGGGCAGGATTTGTACCTTGGCTGTGAGAGGAACAGGTATCCACACACATTGGATCACCCAGACCCCAAGGCTTGGCCATTCAGTCAGACATTGCACAAAACACTAAAACTTAGTAAAAGGCAGTCACATAGCATAAAAATTGATTATACAAAACGGGTGGTTTTAGTTTGGACTAAGAAGTGACAAAATTATTGATTCACAGTACCTTCTGGAGAGTTGAGTTGAGGATGGTGTTTAACATCCCAGTCAAGAATATTTCACTTATATCAAGACATTGCCAGCTATAGGTAAAAGTGCAGAAATTTTACATGTGTGTTTTGCTGATGACATTATACAGCAGAGTTCATTATGGTGCCATGCCTACCGAGACATGGGACCTCGTTTATTTTAAGTTCCCATGCGAAAGAACAGCGACTTTCACTTCATGATGCTGAGTGCTAGGCGAAAAGAACAGTCTTAAAGTCTTGGGTCAGACCAGGCCAGGGTTCTAACCCACAATCTCCCACTTACGGAGCAAACACTCTACCAACTACAGTACCTTCTGGAATTTATTTAAATGCATTATAAGTTATAAATATAACTGTAAAAAATAAGGCATTATTGGATTTTTCATTTATTTTTACAGGCTGCAGGTATCAACAAAAAAGTGGCCATGACTATTGGAATTTCTGTTGACTATAGAAGAAGAAACAAGTCCAGTGAATCACTACAGCTCAATGCTCAGAGACTGAAAGAATATAAATCTAAGTTGATCCTCTTCCCTAAGAAACTTAGTAAACCAAGAAAGGGAGATGCCACTGTAAGTTGAATTTGAAAAACACTTCCCTTCCTCCTTTCTAATATTCTGTAGCTCCAAAATATTCAAAAAATTTCTGTTAAGCCACTATTTTTTATTGCATCAAAAGGTTCCAGAAGTACAGTCTTGGAACATGGCAATACATTGTGTAAAGGTGTTTTATGATTGATTTAATTAAATTTTTTGTCCCAGTCAAGAATATTTCATTCATATTGAGACGTCACCAGTTATAGGTAACGTGGCAGAAATTTTGACCTTTGCAGTGTGCTTGGGGCAATGTGCAGGTGACATGGGACATCAGTTTTTAAGGTCTCCCTGTGGCTGTCATTTCTAAATTCCTAGTGCTTGGCAAAAGAACAGTCACTACCAACTTTCAAGACTTGGTCAGACCTGTAGTGGTTTATGTAGAGGTGGAACAATAGAGTAAATTCCATATTGCAATATCATGCAGTGTATTTACACTAACAGTACAAATAAATCATTTCTATGTAAAATGTGCAAAAATAGAAAAATTTAATACTCCAAATGGATATGATAATGCAGAACATGTGATGATGTAAATTAAACATCAAAATATTTGTTTGCTTTAACTAATGAATTTTTTAAACTTTGGAAGACACATTTTCTTGTCTACATCCATTTTCATGATAATGTCAAAAGTTTAGTGTGCTTATACTTGCATATCCCAGAAGATAACAAAAATTGGGGAGACTTTTTAAAAGAAATATTTTGATCACTATCTACATACAAAGACATGGGTGATCTCATAAATTTGTTTAAAGTTTTACTCTGACTTGTAATTGATAACCCATTATTAAGCTGGTGAGTTAATGTTGATCAGACACAAATTTCTGTCTTGTGCTACACATAAATTTTGGTAAGACATTGACCACATTGAGTGGTAGTGAAACTAAAGTGACTCTGGTACAAGCTGTACTTGGACAAGACATCAGTCTATATCATCTTGAAAAACTAGACATACCACACTGCTTGACTGTGGTTGTTACATCTTGAATCAAGTTTTGGACATACGATGACTATGCATAACCAGAAATTCTCATTTCTCATTGCAAGGATTTATTGTCCTAATTGCAAATGAAATATCATACATGAGCAAGGTATAAATGATAAACATTGATGAAGATTTTTCTATGTCTTGTATGATTGTTGATAAGAACTTGTTATTCTATCTTTTTTAATGATCATATATTCTTCTTCTTTTTTAATGATCATATACTTTCACTTTCTTTACAGGAGGAACAGCTTAAAATGGCCAAACAGTTTTCTGGTGACGTTATGCCAATTACACAAACCTATAGGTCTGACAAGGCAAGAAAGATTACTGATGAAGATAGAAAATTCAGTGCATTCACAGCCCTGCGTCAAGCCAGAGCAAACAAGAAATTGGCTGGTTACAGAGAAAAGAAAGCCAGAGAAAAGGCAGAAGAAGAATCTGCCAAGCCCAAAAAATAAATTTATTCATTGTAATAAATTAAAAATTAAAAAAAAAGTGTACAGAAAATATTTTGTTGCTTGTGAATGGCCCTTAAAACACAGCAGGACCCAGCTTTATAATAATTTCTTAGATTTTCCTTAACTTAAACCTAGCAAATGTTTGCAATCTTTTAAAAACTATGGATATGCTTTTCAAGAAAAATAAATAACAATGTTATAAGATTAAAATGATCGTCAACATGATGCCTTAAATCCTTTAACATCTTAACAGTTAATAAAATTATTTGTTCAAGATTAGGTAAGTAAAATCTTGGTTAAGGAATGCTTGTGGAAAATGGGACCTGGTTATCTACTCTTAAACAGTTTTTGAGAAATGATTGGGATGGTTACTTTAAGGAGTCCCATTTAATAACATTTTCACCAAATACATATGAAAGTCTATCAGTCCATAATTGTTTGTCATATACGTATTTGAATTCCATATTCTAACAAAATCATAAAAAAATTATTAAAAATCCATGTAAAATTTACTGACCTTATGGGAAAAAATATAACCAGACCTATTAAAACAGTTTCTTTAATTCTGTGTATTTAACAATTTTTAATGATTTTAAGAAGATGACCAAATTCACTATGTCTAAAATATCCCTTATGCACATTCCTAGCTTACCATAATAGAATACAGTATGATGTCATGACTTGAATATTTATGATGATCCCTTGAAAAATTTGAACAACAATGAATACCCAATTATTAATATATAGCTCTATCCTACATTTAATTTGAAAAAAAATTGAAATTTTTTTAACATATCTATTGCATCTTTGGACATCAATTTCTTTTAAATTCAACACCATTAAGTAAGAAAATGGGATTTGCATATTAATTCATGTGACCTTTATTAACCTTAAACTACCCTGATGTAACACTGAATGAGGCCCAATTTGATCATTGAAGTCATTAAATTTCAATTTTTTCCCAAAATCTGTTCAATGTACAGAAGCATTCAGAGAAGATTTTTTCAGTTAAAAATAGAATTTGGTTAGTTCAATGTGGTTTTGTTTTACATAATCTTACAGTTATTTTTATGAGAAAAGTTTTGAATTAAAGAAATACATGTATTTAGAAAAAAAAACAGTGACAGACAATTATGGACCAAGAGTAGATGCCATTGACATTTACATCCGATTGTTGCAGGTGTATCAAACTACCTGTTGATCAATTATTCTTGATTGTCCCATTTTAAGCAATTAATTATGATAAAACATCTATAATGCATCATGATAGGTATTTAACTAGAATAAGTGCAATGGAGATTGCAATAGAGGTTCATTAGTCATTATTCTCCTAAGATCTTGTCCAAACTTTTAAAATCTGTGCTCATGTATTTAATTTTTGTTGATGTGCCTAAGTTATTTCTAAATCGGTAACTACTGGCTAGTATTAGAAACATGAAATTTAGCTAGTACCAACTGGTAAAATTGTACATGTGAAGAAATTTCCTGGCTTCTGTAATATGTTAGCCTCTTCAACTTGGGCTGCACTTTTTATAACAAACACCATTTTATTACTAAAAATTTAACTCGGATCTTGCATAAAAAGATGATTTTGTTAGTTTTCAAGATTTAAGTGATAGGATATTTTAAAGCATCACATCTAGTAATTGAATTTTTGGCTGGAGGTGAGGTTTTGCTGTTTGCAATTTTATTTCTTCTGTTGTCCTTGTCTCTGCCACGTTTGCCAAGCTGTTCGGTACAAGGTCAAAATGACCTAAAGTAAGGTTCTTGTCATGAACAAAATGGTCTTAAAGCTTTAATCTTCATGCGTACATAGCATAAGTACATTAAGCTCTAACAAGTTTGCAACCGCCTCGGTTCAGATGTGGAGCGTCCACCTTTATAGCAGTTGGTTGGTTCAAACCCCGACTGGGTCATACAGACTGTAATTTGAGATAGAGCTTCTTCGCCTGGCAATCAGCAGTAAGAATACCAAATACCTACTGGTTCATTCGGAGACAGAAAAATGTTAACTTGTTTGCTTTTCTGCAGCTAGTACGTGAAAGTCGCCCTGGGTGTGCGGTATTACAATGCAGATCATCACACTCCCATATTCCACGCCTAGTACTCAAACTTTTTCTTGGTTTAATCCTTACAGAGTAATAAACTTATTGCCTCAAAAATCTAAACATTGCTGATGCGACCCTAAACAGTATTGCATCCTACCTTTGAAACTTGGTTATTTGAATTTCGCATATTTTTAGCTCATTTTCTAGAAGGTTTACTTTTAACTGAGATGTACTTGGCGCATTTGAGACGAGCATTATGTATAAAATGAAACAACAGACAGTTGTATGGAACACCTTTGTAACATATACTCAATTATTTGTACCCGTCTTAAATAATTGAACTTGGGTAGAAATTATTTGAAGATGGGTATAATTCAAATATACATGGATACAATTCATTTAAAGATGGGAATAATTGAATTATACTTAGGTTCAATTGAATTATTCCTAGATGTGATTCAAGTATTCCTATCTTTAAATGAATTGAACATTAATGCTTTGAAACTAAAAATAATAAAATTCAATTTAAACCTATCTAAGTCAATAAAAGATGCGTATCAATTACTGATGAAAAGTTCAAGTTAATTATACCTAGGTACAATTGAATATTATTGGGAACAAGGTATAATTATTTGTTCCTGGGTACAATTATTTGAATCTAGATATAATTCAGTTGAACCTAGTTCAATTATTTGAAGATTGGTGCAAATAATTAAATATATGGTAAAACGGCGTCCAATACAGTTGCAAAGGGAATTGGCTTTTCTGTAATTGACAAAAAACGAACCAACTCCCGATTTTTTAGCGGCTCTGGATGTTATGGCAAAATAGTAGTATCCTTACACTACACAGCGATAATGTAGAAAGGAGTGTATTAATTTTGTTTAACGCCCAAATCGATTCTTTCACTTCATTTGAGGCGGCCAGTTCAGGTAAGGATGAAACCGAAGTGGCATGAGAAAACCTTCGACAAGATTTCAAACTTTCTCAATAGGATTTGAACGAGAGGAATTCGAACCTAGGAAGTGATCTGTCAGCGTTCGTTAATACCATCGCCACCGATACCCCAACCCAACAGTGTGTTATTGAGCTGAAACTTTAGCCAATATTAACCAATACAATCGACTTTTACATCGTGTTTGTCATAGAGAACAATATCCTTATTTACTTAATAAAACCATTATTATTTATTATTATTATTATTTTATACAAATTATACTTTTAATGCAATTTATCAAAATTCCAGAAATTATTAATATCCGATTTGTAAGCAACTTTAATTGAAATTGGAAATAGTAATCATTGAATGATCACAACTTGACCCAAATCCTTTATATGATAAAGTATAGTGAGAGGGTTAACAAGAGCACGTCAACTCAGTTTTCTCAGTGTACTCTTGTTGACTGATCTTCACTCCTGGTATCAAATAATGGGACGTTTTTTCAACTTATTAGGTACGTCTTTATAATATGCATATGTTGGATTAAAGAATGAAACCCGTATTACCCTCCAGTGTGTGTGTGTGTGTGTGTGTGTGTTACATTAACAATTCTACCTTCTGTCAGTCATCCTGTCTTATATATATATAATATACAAACTTTGACTAAATATTTCAATTGTGAAAGCCATCTTGTCCTACATACTTATATGTTCTACACAACCTTGGATAACGTATTCCAACCCTCTAATCCATATACATAATTACAATAACTAAAAGATTTTCAAGGATTGTAGCCACAGAATTTTACCATTTTTTTCCTTTTGGCATAATTTTATCAGAGGGACCTAATGTAAAATATAGATGTCAAAACCATTTTTCCATAAGATTGCACACTATACAATTTTCAGTTTAAATTTTACTTCAAACTGGAAATGCTGTATGTCCAACAACTCTACATTTTTAGTCTTATAAGGCATGATCTTTTTAATTATTTAGTTTTTTAATGTGATACAAAGAATTTGTTTGAATTTTATTTGGGATTTTAGAGTGCGTTTTAGTGTTTCAAACATAATTTTACCTTGAAATAGATAAGTTTCGAATTTTATGGCTTGGGATAGTCTCAAAATTTAAATATGACAGATTTATCAGAAGACAGAAAAAAGGACATAATGAAAATTTACAGTTACTACTATTTTAAAAGGAAAAGATCAGAGGACATTTTAATACGGTATATAGAACTGTACAAGAAATAGGCCTACCGATGGGAACAGTTAAGACAATTACTTTTCAAGGAGTTGTGTTTAACGTCCCAGAATATTCCACTGATATCGAGACGTCGCCAGCTATAGGCGAAAGTGCAGAAATGTTGCCTGTGTGTTGCGCTGATGTCATTATACATCGGGGTTCTTTATCGTGCCACGCTTACAGTGACACGGGGACTCGTTTATTTTCAGTTCCCATCCAAAAGAACCGTGACTTTCATTTCGTAATGCCGAGTGCTTGGTGAAAGAACAGTCATTACCAACTTTCAAGACTTGGGTCAGACCCGATCGGGGTTCGAACCCACGACCTCCCACTTACGGAGCCAGCACTCTACTACTAAGCTACCGCAGTGGTACTTTTTAAGGAGACTACAGTGACAATTTAAAACCAAAGAGTGAATAAATGTGACAGGAAGAAAAAAATGGATTTTTTAGCTCACCTTAGCTGAAAGCTCAGATGAGCTATTGCTATCCATCTTCGTCCGTCGTGCGTCGTCCGTCGTGCGTCGTGCGTCGTCAGTCGTGCGTAAACTTTTTACATTTTAATCTTCTCCTCCAAAACCACTGGGCCAAATTTAATGAAACTTGGTAACCATCATGCCTGGGTGAAGCCCTTTTAGATTTGCACAAATGAAGGAGTTATGTCCGCTTGGGGCCCCATAAAAGGGGAAATAGTGAAAAACTTAAAAAATCTTCTCCTCTGAATCTACAAAAGGTATACCTTAGTTATTTCATTTATAACATCCTTAGGTCATCTATTTTTAGATTTGCACAAACGGTAGCCATGGGGCTCAAAATGGGGAAATTGTAAGGTACTGAGTGGGAAAATTGCTAAAAATTATATATTTGTCACAATATCTAGAAAACTATTAACTTTTTGTATAGGCATGTATAATAGAATATTGTAGATATTGACATGATGATCTTTGATATATGGTTCATATGTTGAAAGGTCAAGGTCACAGCTGCAAAAGGAGACTTAAATTGCTAATTATCTTGAAAACTATTAACTTTTTGTATAGGCATGTATATTAGAATATATTAGGTCTTGACATGACAATCATTTTGATACATAGTTCAAGGTCATATGTTGAAAGGTCAAGGTAACAAGTGCAGAAGAAGACTTAAATTGCTAATTATCTTGAAAACTATTTACTTTTTGTATAGGCATGTATTAAGAATATTGTAGGTATTGACATGATGATCATTTTGATTTATGGTTCAAGGTCATATGTTGAAAGGTCAAGGTCACAGCAGCAAAAGGAGACTTAAATTGCTAATTATCTTGAAAACTATTAACTTTTTGTATAGGCATGTATATTAGGTATTGACATGACAATCATTTTTATATATAGTTCAAGGTCATATGTTGAAAGGTCAAGGTCACAAGTGCAGAAGAAGACTTATATTACTAATTATCTTGAAAACTATTAACTTTTTGTATAGGCATGTATATTAGAATATTGTAGGTATTGAAATGACGATCATTTTGATACATTGGTCAAGGTCATATGTTGAAAGGTCAAGGTCACAGCGGCAGAAGATGACTTAAATTGCTAGTTATCTTGAAAACTATTAACTTTTTGTATACTGACTGAAAAATCATTTACAGTTTGGAAAATACCATTATCATAATTTACGTATCCTAGCATTGAATCACCTTCCTCTTTAAGGAAAAAAATGTGGTATTGCTAATTGGTTAAAAATGAAAATTACATATCTAAAAAAAACTTGTGTTTAATATGTTTAAAAGAGGAACTTTTTGCGATTGCAAAGAGAAATCTTAAACCAATTAAATATTGAACAGACAAAATTACAAAGAAAAATTGCCAGAACCCCTGTCCGTCAGTTCATTTTCAATGCTATTGACCACATCTTGGCTCAGATTAATAGCGGTCAATAATAATAAACAAGCAGAAAATGGCGAAAAAATTATATCCGATGCTTTCAGCAATGTGACTTAAACAAATTGGGAGTAGGCAGTTGAACATACATATAGGAAAATGAATACTGGGAAATCGAAGCATTACGGCAATCGGACATAAAAAATTTGTTGTAAGATAAGATTCTGATTCTGATATTGAAAGTGAAAGTAGTCCTGGACAGTGATAGTGATACAGATTACTACTGGTAAATAGATAGGAAATACGTGTATATTAAAATAAGGAATTTAGGTAAATTAATAAAATACTAACAAATTTCTAATAAATAAAGAAAATTTTAACCATTTGTTTTTGCATGTGGGTACATTTCAAAGGAACTTTGAGAAAACAATATAATTTGGACTTGTGTAGGTGTTACTATCAATTTTTTTTTACTATCGGTGTTTTGAGAAAGTCCCTCATGGTTTGGTCTGGCATGGTCACAGGTTTTCAACTCTATTTTTTTTTATTGTAAATAGTTCAGGTAAATGATTATGTCTTCCACATGTTTTCAATCATGCCTTATATTACTTAAAAGATGAAGTTATCGGACATAGTAAAACTGAAAATTTTATAGAATGGGTACACTTTTTGAGTAGAGTTTGACATTGTACTAATTATACTATGCCAAAAGGAAAAAATGGTAAAATTATGTAACTATGCCTACAATATTTGTAAGACGGAGTTATAGTTATCATGATTTAGTAATGCTATTTTGTCCTGGTATACATTGTGTGTACAGTCTATGACAAAGTATTTCAATATTCTATAAAAATCCATCATGCTCTTCTGTGTATGTAATTATGAAATTTTGATAAAGTCAGAGGATGTACATTTGTATTCTGTCAAAGCCACCTTTTTATATTCACACAGAACCTTCGACAAAGTGTTCAAATATTATGTCAAAACCTATATAAAAGCCTTCAAAAGTAACCAAACAGTCTATCAAAGTCATAGTATCCTCTTGAACCTTTGACAAAGTATACCAATATTCTCTCAAGGCAATCTTATCCTCTCATATATTTGATCCATAGCCTTTTACAAAGTATTACAATATTCACCCTAAGGCATATTGTTCCCCTACATATTTCATACAGAACCTTTGACAAAGTATTCCAATATTTATTGCAAGAGATCGTGTTGACCTACACATTTTATACAGGGCATTTGACAAAGTTTTCCAATATTCATTCAAAGACATCTTGCTGACCTAGACATTTTTATAGGGCATTTACAAAGTATTCCAATATTCATTCAAAGACATCTTGCTGACCTACACATTTTTATATGACATTAACAAAGTATTATAATATTTATTCCAAAACATGTTGTTCTCCCACATATTTTATACAGAACCTTTGACAAAGTATTCTATAATTCACTGAAAGATGTTTGTTTTCATATACAACCATCGACGAACTTACATAATTGATCCACAAAAGCATCGTGTATATGGCACTTAACGTGCTACAATAGCTATTTACATGTGTATGTATTGTTTGTTATCAGTCTGGTTCCATTTTAATATGTATATATCAGTTTTATATCTACCACGTCTTTGTACTGAATGGTAGGTACAAAGCATTAATGGAGTAATGGTCATATAAATGCAAGCCTTTTTAATTAAAGTACATATTTGGTAATTATAAAGTTTAGGCATTAATGGCTGAGCTAGGCATATATTATGTTCAAGGCCATTGTCTGAATTAGATTTCAAACGATCTGTTTTATTGGTATAGTTTTTGCCAGATCACTCAGTGACATTTATTTTAAAGCAGATGTGAGAATTCAATGAAACAGATTTCAGCCACCTAAGTACTAAAGCGATAATATTGCCCCCAACAGGAAACATTTTAAATGGGGTAATTTTTATCTATAAATGACGTCTTTCAAAGATTTCGCCTTCCTTTAGTAGTTCAATTGATAAGCAAACTTAACACTGATTTTGACAGAGGTCGTTTTACAGACATTTTATATATCTTCATAATGAACAACGTTTTTGGAATTGGTTTGTAACAGTTATTAGTGATTTTTTAAAAAAAATATATTTATTTTTATGAAAGAGCCAAAGCGTTCATATTACATTTTTATGCATGTACAAGTTTACTTCTTAAAATTCTTTAAAAAAACATCTTTGTTACTTCTGAAATAAAGCCGATAAAAAATTGACCTGGACAGGATAGAGGTATATTTCCATTACAAACATCATTAATTGAATTTATGATTTAAATTCCCGCCAGGTACTTCGAATATTGTCAGAACATTTTTCTTGAAGATATAAAGACCTCTTTTTGTTGGAATATAATAAGAAGGTATTTTATTTCTGCTAATCTAAAGTCGTAGAGCATGCTTTTTTCTGATGACCTGGCTGTTACAGACAGGACGTGTAAGAATTTGAATTAAAACTAGTTGGATTTCTAGTTGACGATAAATCATGAATTTTTAATAAAGAACAAGATTTCTAAGAAATGTTCCTGTAGAAAAGGAAAAAACACTAATTATTTAGTGTGTATTAATTTTTACGCTGTTTTACATTAAACATTATCACACTTTGTAGTCAGTAAATTTTACACAAGACATTATTTTTTCTATATAATATTTATTTTTTATATTTCATTGTAGAATTGTTGTTTCAACTTTCCTTTGTGCTGAATGTTTACGTCTCATCTCAAGGTAATGGACTTTTTTACATACCGCATGAGATAACAAAGTTGCTTAATAAAATGCATAGGGAACAATAGACTGACTTGGCATAAGTCGAGCTTGTCAATATATAAACCACACGTGTATTTTGAAATCGTTTGGTTAACTTTATTGTTTTATTAGCTTTTGGCACTTTATTGCTGCTTTGTAACACACAGTTGTATACATGCTTTTGATATATTGATCCATTACATAATATTTTATTGTGACTACATGTATTTCTAATTGATCAATTAAATCTTTTTGCAAAACAGACACATCAAACACCAAAAAATCTTCCTTAATTCAAAAATTGGTTCTACTAGCGAGAAGTGTAAAATCTTGATTTAATGTAAATTTGATGTATGAGATTTTTTACCTTTGCATTATGACCAATTATAACCAACAATTACAAGAAATCGACGTTGGTGTTTAGTTAAAGAATTAGTCAGTGTTTGTACTTATAATGTGTCCAATTTATTCTTAAAGACATTATTTTTCTGAACTTTACAAAGAACAAATATTCAACAATTAAAGTATGCGCAGTTTTAAATTTCTTAGGAAATTCTTCTTGATGCTCTTCATTCAGAAATCAGAAAAACAGAGCAATATCAACCAAAAATGAAATTTTCAATGCAAAAATATAAAAAGAAAAATATTGAACTGTTACAATTTCAATACTGAACTGTTACAATTTCAATACTGAACTGTTACAATTTCAATCAGTTGGGCTTTCATAGATGAAAAGTAAAGAGTTACAATATATTTTGAGGCCATTTATACTTAGGACCAACATGGAGAACGATTCAGATGGGATCCACAACAAATTGGATAACTATACCACATAGTGTCGTGGGTAAGTATACGCTACATGAGTACAATCTATAGTAAACTTTGTCATGTTTACAGGGAGTGTTAGTGATAATAGTGAGAAAATGACTAATGACACATTTTCATTTTTTTCATAGTAACAATTTGAGATGCCTTTATTACGTTATGTTTTATATAGGTACGTGAGGCTAAAATTAATCTGCATTTGGCCTCAAGTCGATGTTGGATATAGAGGTCTCCTACAGGTGTCTTTCTTGGCATTTTTCCTATAGGCGGATCGCTCGGCTTTTAATAAAAAAGATGTTTGGTATCTAATAACAGTTTGATTAGCAGCTTATATTTCGTGTTAATGTACTTTATGATTTAAGCAGGCTTGTTTAGTTTCAACAGCGACGTAAATTTCTTTTTAAATGTCACTTATTTAAAATAATCAAAACATTTGTCTGTAGAATAAAATCAATTAAGATAGGTGATATATATTAGGATAATAGCAAACAAAATGTCTTCTGCAGTTTAAAATGTAAAATTTCACGCCTGGAATTCATTTTGAATAGAGGATAACTACAATTAATGGTTTAAATTTGTATTGATATTTAAAATAAACCATTAAGGTGCATTTAGTGCTGTTACTATTTACTATTTCAATACATTATTTCATTCTGGCAGAAGAAGACAAGAGGGGTTCGCTCTGCCATAGGAAGCGGCCTCCCTGGTTGAAAAGTTCACGCGTTGTTTTCTGTATTTGCATATATATATATATATATATAACACAAATACCAGTTAAATTTTGCTCTGCCAGATGTGCACATTTCGGAAATTCATTCCTCATCAGTGACACTTAGACCGAAAAGTTTGATAGATGAAAAACATAAGCAAAACAGTTGAAAATCAATGAATCTAAAGTTCCAAAATTATATAAACCCAAATCCAGCTAACGAATGCTTTGCATGAGGGAACAAACCTTAGTTTTAAATAAATTTCAATATTTAAGACGGTTGAAAATTTTGCTAAATGGTACATTTTCTGACAGCACAAAGAACTGCCTACTGAGTTATGGATACCCTCGTGGAGTTTTACTCTACCAGCAGCGGTGCCCGCTCAGAGGTTGTATATATGATTATGATTTGAACGTGGATCGGTATGTTTCAATTCGGTCATTTGTTTTTGCTAATTTAAGTTAACCATTAATAGTTAGCTACAAAAATCTATCAACTCCACTAACGTTTCTTTTAACACAATATTTCATATGTTGAGATTTCCTTACATCAGTTATAAATGGGAGTTCTAAATTTTTAACTTTTCAGGAAATACCGCTGCTACTTTAAACCCTTTCCAATATACTGCAGCAACCAAGTTGTGTGGACCAACTGCCCGATTGTCATTTGTATGGAGGAAAGGTGTACACGTGTCAATCTGTGTTAAAAGACTGGGCAAAAATCTACTGCCGTCATTACTGTGGATACTGCGGTTGGTATTAAATCTTTAAGTGTAACAGGCTGATCATGCTTGATCCAGAGGCTTTCCAGATCACCGGGTCTGACTTTTCTTTTAAAAAAGTATTGGAAAACCATATACTAGTTCTAATCTTTATTTAGGATATTTAAATCTAAGGATGATTAATGATGTTTGAATCCTTGGTAGGTCTTTAAATATAGACTTTCATACAACTGCATAAAAAACTTTACACTGCAATTTGTATCAACTTGATGCAACATGCTTTGATATTTGAAATATTCATAAAAACAGAACAAGCGTTGCCACTGATCATGCGGCGAGATCGTTGCTATAATGACCAAGATTCTCCTCAACATTGCTGTAGGAAATTTAACGTTTTTCTAAACACGAAAGCTTAGTTTACGTTTTTGTATTTCCCCTTATTACTAGTCTTTTTGCTATAGTACTAGTATTTGTATTGTGACTTTTACTGTCAAAAGTTTGTATAATTAATTCATAAAAACTTCCAGTAATATATTGAGCGACAACTAGAAATGAATAAATTTTATCATGAATGCAATAGAGAGAAGGGACGTGTTTTCAGAAAGTCAACGGATTTTTTAAATAAATATTTTCCATTGAAAAAATTAGCTTATTCATGTGTCCTTCGTATTTATTGCTAGTGAATGTATTATTATTTAATAAATATCAAATATTAAATATCCTTGAATTTGGAACACTAGTGAAAGTGGACTCTGAATCTCTGACAAGGAAACTGTGTATTTATCTATCCAATCAAAACTACTTAACATCTTATTGTTCTCTGTTAATTATTTGTCATGTTGTTACATAATTTGTTCTACTCTGTAATGCTATTGTATTGTTATTTGCTTTGCAATAAAGTATTAAATTTATTATTATTATTATTATTATTATTATTTAATAACAGGTATTCAGTATTTGAATCAAGCAACGTCACCAGCAACTAATTCACCATTACAAGTTATAAGTAAGTTGTTTTTGCCTTATCATACGTGTTGTAGCCCTAGTAAATATATAACAAATACCTGCTAAATTTTGATGTGCCAGATGTGCACATTTCGGAAAATCATTCCTCATCAGTGACACTGGGGCCGAAAAGTTTGATAGATAAAAAAAAATACGCCAAACAATTAAAGATTAATGAATCTAAAGTTCCAAAAATATGTGAATCCAAATCCAGCTAAGGAATGTTTTGCATGAGGGAACAGACTTAGTTTTAAATAAACTTTAAAAATTAAGACGACTGAAAATTTTGGTAAATACATGTAGTATATTTGCTGACAGCACAAAGCACTGCCTACTGAGTTATGGATACCCTCGGAGAGTTCTACTCCACCAGCAACGGTACCCGCTCAGGGGTAGTAAATATATAACAAATACCTGCTAAATTTTAATGTGCCAGATGTGCACATTTCGGAAAACCATTCCTCATCATTGACACTAGGGGCCGAAAAGTTTGATAGATAAAAAAAAATACGCCAAACAATTGAAGATAAATGAATCTAAAGTTCCAAAAATATGTGAATCCAAATCCAGCTAAGGAATGTTTTGCATGAGGGAACAGACTTAGTTTTAAATAAACTTTAAAAATTAAGACGGCTGAAAATTTTGCTAAATAGTATATTTTCTGACAGCACAAAGCACTGCCTACTGAGTTATAGATACCTTCGGGGAGTTTTACTCCCCCCAGCAGCGGTACCCGCTCAGGGGTAGTAAATATATAACAAATATATTTGATGAGCCTGCTAAATTTTGATGAGCCAGATGTGCACATTTCGGAAAACCATTCCTCATCATTGACACTAGGGGCCGAAAAGTTTGATAGATAAAAAAAAATACGCCAAACAATTGAAGATTAATGAATCTAAAGTTCCAAAAATATGTGAATCCAAATCCAGCTAAGGAATGTTTTGCATGAGGGAACAGACTTAGTTTTAAATAAACTTTAAAAATTAAGACGACTGAAAATTTTGCTAAATAGTATATTTTCTGACAGCACAAAGCACTGCCTACTGAGTTATAGATACCCTCGGGGAGTTTTACTCCACCAGCAGCGGTACCCACTCAGGGGTAGTAAATATATAACAAATACCTGCTTAATTTTGATGTGCCAGATGTGCACATTTCGGAAAACCATTCCTCATCATTGACACTAGGGGCCGAAAAGTTTGATAGATAAAAAAAAATACGCCAAAAAATTGAAGATTAATGAATCTAAAGTTCCAAAAATATGTGAATCCAAATCCAGCTAAGGAATGTTTTGCATGAGGGAACAGACTTAGTTTTAAATAAACTTTAAAAATTAAGACGGCTGAAAATTTTGCTACATAGTATATTTTCTGACAGCACTAAGTTAATCGGTTTGTAGTTAATTAGATACAACATAAGATTATGAAGTACAATTACACAAATAATATCAATATTTTAACATAATGACAAATTCATACGTTATTGTTCAGCAACTACGTACCATGTTCCAACCAAAACAAAGATCTGTCGAGATAAATTGCCGGACTGTGCTGACTATGGTGATCGTTCTTATGCTTGTCATGGTATAAATGAGCCATGGGCACGTGACAACTGTAACAGCTATTGTGGATTTTGCTGTGAGTTACCAACAACTTTCTTTTTGTGCATATTGAAATACTATGTGAAAGGAGTACAATGGTATTCAGTGGTTAATTACTGATACAGGAGAAATAGTATCTGTAAATGATATTTTTTTATATTAAAAATGAATCAATTAAAGAAATAAATAAACATTTGATATTAAGATGAATAAAATGCACAAGAGTGATTTCCATTAGCATCATGCTACCATTTTGTCGAAACCTCCAAAACAGGTGCCACTTACTAAACACAGATCATTGAAATTCAGACTGAGCATCGAGTTTTCAAACTACTATTTTCTTAGAATACCGATTCTTGTAATAAAATGTATTTAAAGTATCGTTTATGTGAATGCTTTCATTATCAATGGATTTTCGTTTCAGCGGCAACTACGGCCATGCCTACCAAACAGACGACAACTGTCACAACTCATCATATATGTAAAGATCTTCTACAGAACTGCCCTGACTACGGATATCCTTCATATGCCTGTCATGGTAAATTTGAAACATGGGGAAAAGTTAACTGCTACAAATACTGTGGACATTGTGGTACGCATTGTTTAAATTCGTTTATACTGGTTCTTATTTAGCGTTAATTATATATGTCATGAAAGTCATGTTCTATATCCTATTTAGTTAAATTTGAAGCTGTCATTATACATTTTTTAAAAATTTCATCGTTAAATACATTCAGAACAAATGCATTATGACAAAACCATAGGTCCACGAAGTGTTTCGGAAGATTAAAATTGATTCGAAAATGATTTATTTTTCATCAGCAGGCAAGTTTGTTTAAAGTGACATCATCATAATGTCACTCATGGCGCAAGCTTGGATTACTATTACTATTTCTAGCCATGCAATTATAGTGAATTAATATCCACAATATTTACTTAATTAATACGTGCCCAGACACTTTTCTCATTTCGGTGCACCAGAGGCCCCCCTTCATGTGCATACGTGATTGTAATTTATTTATTTAGGGTTATATTCACCGACAACACAAGCACCTGTTCCAACAACAAAAACAACACAAATGGTTACAACTCCCTTTAAATGTGAAGATAAGATAATAAACTGTTATGCTTACGGTCAAACAAACTACTCCTGTACTGGACGATATTCTATATGGGCAAGGGAAAACTGTGCACGTCACTGCGGATTCTGTCGTATGTACATGTTTATTGTATGTGTGTGTGTGAGAGAGAGAGAGAGAGAGAGAGAGAGAGAGAGAGAGAGAGAGAGAGAGAGAGAGGACAAGGTAATCGACATCCACAAGTCTTTAATGGCACGGATAAACCTTATTTTGTCTTGTTGGGGGGGGGGGTGTTCCCAAGAATATCTATTTGGATATTTTAAAATATCAATAAAAGTAACCGTTATGTAAACAAGAAAAGTGTTCCTGTGTATGTGATATCAATTTGGAAACAGAAAAAAACAACAAATGAGTCAGGTATATCATAGGTTGTCATATCAAATTATTGAGGAAAAACGAAACAAGAAATAAATATATACTGAACTGCTTATTTTTGAATGAATACATGTGTCATATGTTACATGTACTATTTTTGAATGCATTATTTCATAAATTCAAAAGTAGCACATGATTAGATCGCAGGGTGATAGTCATAAACGGTGATTATTTAGTGAATAAGTATAGATCAAATATAACATCAAAATGTTCTCTATGGTCGGATATTGACGTCATCCTATTGTTGAAAAATGGAAACAACTCCTTCATGTTGTCTTGCATAGTTTGCAAATTTCCAAATAGTGCCTTTTTTTCTTTTGATTTTTAAAAAAATCTCTAAATGAGTTCGCCAGAACACCTGATCATTACACCTAACAATTTCTGAAGATAGTGAAAGTTTTTGTTTCGCACAAGTGTTATTAAGTGGAACTCTGGAATACTGTAATGCGAATGAACTTATAAGAATTACAATAAAAATATTCTTAAATATTCGGGTTTATATAATTTCGAATTTATATAAAAAAAATCGTTGAATTAATTTTTTTTAAATTTAATATTAACACTGGTGTTAGATCTTATATTCAGTATGGTATTCGGTATATATGTAAATGTATTTATTTGTAGATATCAACATACCTACCACTGCTTCATCGGGGTCATTTATAAGTAAGTAGAATATCCTCAAAATAAGACAGAGACACAAAGAGAGAGAGAGAGAGAGAGAGAGAGAGATTTTTTGGTTTAATCAACCTTTTAGCTATTTAATTACATTTCTCCAAACCTGTCATATTTAATTTTTTTTAATTCATATTTTCAATTTGTAAAATATTTTATATATATATATATATATATATATATATATATATATATATATATATATATATATATATATATATATATATATATTTATATTTATATATTTATATATATATATATGTCATTTTTTGATTTTTCATATTTCATTCAGAAAAACCTGTCATATTTAAAATTTCGTTTAGAAATCTAAATAAATAAATAGATAAATAAATAAGACAATGGTGTTTAAGATTTTTTTCAGATAATTTTAACACGAATCTCGACACTATTTCCAATGTTTATTTGTCAGTGTGTCTAAAGTTTAGATCCCAATGCTTTTCCGATTCATTTTTTCCCGAATATCAATAGTTGTGTTAACAATATTTAATTAATATTATAACGATTAGGTCAGCTCAAAAGACCTCGAACAAATGTACAATATTTCGTTATTTCTATTTTAAGTACGGTAGCTTTGTTACGAAGTGCATGTTATTTGCCAACAAACTATTTTGAATTAAATTGCACCCTCATCAATGACCGTGTCATTCCCAAATGATTACTCATTAAATGTCAATAGTTCTTTAATTATTCGCAGTATATCCGTGCAATGCATTTTCTAAGGATATTAAAAAGAAGAAAACAAACCATAAAATTTCATCGATAACATAATGTAATACTTCCTTAGATTAAACATTTTGGTCTGACATTTTCTATTACATATCAAAGTTGTAAAGATATCCATTGCACTGTTTTTATTATCATTATTATTAATATCATTATTTTTATTATTATTATTATTTTAATTCAAAAAGTTTTAGAATTGAATCATAAGACGAAATACAGTAACTTTTCATTTTGTAATTGTGCGACGACATTTGTTTAAGTTATGTGTACGTCCGGGATGTAAATAGCTGTTCGCAAGCTCCGAAACAGCGTCAACCTATAAGCCGTCTTGACGTATGTCGTGATTAAGAGAGAGGTACGAATATGGCCGCTGTTCAGAGCTGGTCTCGATCGGTAAATAATGTGCATATTTATGGACCACTGGTTGTAAAATAAGTGGGACCCCCTTAAAGCGCTACAGTAACTAGAAAATTAGACTTTTTGAAAGTGATAAGTGCAATATCGGACACATTACTTTCTCTCTTACGAATAAAGACCACTCAATTGTCTGCTAGATACTATAGGACTTAAATGATAAATCTTTTTAAATTTGAAACATATTTGTTAAAGTATTCTAATATATTCTTGATTCATTTATCAAATATTGAACCATTTTAAGTAGAAGAAAACATTTAAAATATGTAATTTCAAAGTTGGTAATGACCAATCAGAATTATAAATAAATGAAATAGTGTATTTGTCGAATCGAGAAAATTCCATTTTACATTAATAAATCTCCAGAAACATAACAAAGTGCAATCCTAGGTTAGTGGTCCGCTGGTTGCTATCAAAGTCAAGGGGTTGTTTAAAATCCCGGTCAGGTGATTTTTTTCACGAACTGAAAATCCAATTTACTAGGAAAGTGTTAATTGTGAGCCCCTTTTCTCGAATATGGAAAATAACTAAATTGTTTTCGTTGCTTACATAACTGTCGTTTTTGTAACACAAATAACATTTAAATGCAATATTTCAGCTCCGATATTTTTCACATTTGCAACACCCTCAACAACTGCTAGAAGTAAGTATACAAACTATACTGATGTAAGTAACTGTCACGTCTAACCATTACGGTTTACCATGAAATAAATAATAGTGTGCACTTCCGTTATCATTACAAATCCGTATGCGCTTTTTTCAACGATTATGGTTGTATTCGAATTCAATTCAGTTAAGTTTTAACAATTTTTACTGGTGTAAAGCTAGCCCGCAATTAATTTAAAAACTGCCAGTCCGCAATTCTGTTTTGCACAGAAAAAAATTTCATTCCCATTTTCATTTAAATCAATAATATTAACATAAATGGAGCATCCAAAAGAAGAAAATACCTTTTAAGAAAGGCCATCTGTATATTAGGACCACAAGACTAATTTTTTGACGTAAAAAACGAGAAATTACGCATCGGGCGTAAAACGCTTTTCCCCATCTAGTCCTTCTGTAATAGCTATGTCATATACCACTTTTTGAATTTAATCATAAAAATACATTCAGAAAGTGGTATATGACAGCTGCATCTATCCAACTGTAAGAATTGGTGAAAACCCAAAGTCTAACAAGAGATCAGAAGACAGATACCCCTTCCGAATAATGAAATTTTGAACAAAGGTTATGGTTGAACTAGCGTATCAGGCGTAAACGGCTTTCCCCATTTAGGCCATACTGTCATGATTCTGTTAATTTTGACATATTTACAAATGTTGCAATAAAAATAGAAAATGTATATTTGGCATGTATCCTTCAAACACTGATGGTATGCTCAATCTCTCTTTTTATTGGAGAAGTCGGGTCAAGCGATCGCCAAATAAATTCAGTACAGTTTACATACTTTCAGTGTATATCACAGAAAGTAATTACGCGAAAACGCAGGATCTGAAGAAAAATGATAGATAAAAAAGTAGGACTCAAAAGTCAGCAAATGATCTTATTTTACCAAAATTAAATTTGTTTGAAACTTTGTATAGAAATTCCATTTGCTTTTAAATTAACCAGGACAACGGTGTCCATGTGGATAGATCTATAGCGCGCCTACGGATCACAGCGCCTCTCGTCGCCAAGGTTCGAACACCACTCATGCAGATACAATGTGAGAAAGTTTGTCACTTGCCGAAACAGTTGTGGTTTTCTCCCGACACTCCTAATTTATCCACAAACCAAGAACTGACCTCCTAGATATAAGTGAAAAAAAAGAGACTTGGTATATATATATATATATATATATATATATATATATATATATATATATATATATATATATATATATTGCAAACCTATGATATTATCCTAATAGAAATCAACTGAAGTTTTCCGGTCCAATAAAGCCTTATACAGACCGGCGCTCTATTTCATTGCATTTTAGAACCATAAGGCAGTTTATGGACCGGCTAGTCATCCCCAAAGCAATATATATATATATATATATATATATATATATATATATATATATATATATATATATATATATATATATATATATATATATATATATTTAGATTGCCACAACCAACCTTTGGATATCCATTTTCTCATCGACGCATCTGGTAGTATTGGCTATAGAAAATTTGATGACGCCAAACAATTCATAAAACGACTTCTTCAAGGATACCGGATAGATGACAATCATGTTAAAGTAGGCGTGACTACGTTTTCAAACAGAGTCAAAGAAGAATTCAGCTTCAACACTTATCATAATATGCATGATGTTGTAAATGGGATACAAAGGCTACAATATTACGGAGGAAGTACATACACTGACAACGCCCTACAACATGTTCTTTATCATTCCTTCACGTCATACCGTGGTGACCGTCCAAATGTAAAAGACGTGTTGATCATTATGACAGATGGACACGAGTCCCATCATCACAACCCTACTCGTGAGGAACAAATGCTTCAGAACAGACATATAACAACGTACGCTATTGGGATAGGCTATTCGATATCAAACAGCCATTTATACAGGTTAACTGGCGACAGATCTCATATATATAGTTCATCATCAACTCAAGGCTTACATAATGCATTGTGGAAGGAACTGGGTATTTGTTGATGTTGCACAATAATATTGTTAAAAATAAAACTAGATGCCCAAATTTTTAATATCTTTTTTTAATTATTAATAAGTACTTATTACAACTGTCCAAATTGTGTTGAGTCTAAATCTCTAAAAACATATATTTCGTGGAGTGAGTGAGTGAGTGAGTGAAATAATGTTTTGAGCCGCATCAGCAATTTTGCAGCTATTCGCGGCTAGAAAAGCGTAAAAGATACAATAGTATCAATAAAAATATAAATAAAGGTAAATCTATTAATTTTGTGTAATAAAATAATAACTTAAAGTAAACTAATAAACACTAGTAATATCACAGACAAATTATATATAAAACACTTAAAAATAAATAGTAAAACAATTTTACCAAATAAGTTAATTTCCCGAAGGAAGTTTAAAATTTTATGTCCATGGGCATTACTAAAAAGATCTTCGATTATGCTGAATAAAAAGCATCCCTTCTATCTGCAAAGTCACACAATCCAGCAATAGGTGCTGAATAGATAGTTGACTTTGACAAGGAAAACATTGTGGAGGTTGTTCACCCTTTAAAATAAATGAGTGTAAAAAATAACCATGGCCGATTCTACAGCGCCGAAGAACAATACTATCACGCCTACTGTACTGGGATAAAGGTATAAATCCCAGACAGGGCTGAACTGAATGAAGCTTAATTTGTGTTCTTGGCTATTACAATAACTTGACCATTGATCATTGATAAAATTTTATCAATGGCTTTAAATCAGTATAAGGAACAAAAGAAATAGTTATTTGTTTGGATAATGCTGCTTTAGCAGCTGAATCGGCTTTACCGTGCCTTTTATACCAACATGGCTAGGCAACCAACAATAATTAATAATTTTATTAAAATCTGAAACAGCATATGTAATAGGTGTATGCAGTTCCAGAATTTCACGATTAGGGGGTGATCTAATTTTCTGCTCTTTATTGCCCAAAGGACTGATAATGAGTCAGAACATATCAAAAAATTAGTATGAGGCGATTTTGAAATATATTGTAAAGCAAGTAAAATTGCTTTAACCTCAGCTGTAAATATAGAACTTTCATTTGGAAAACAAGAATATTTATTGTTTCGTCTCCAACAATTGCAGCAGCAGCTAATCGACCACTATCTTTTGATCCATCAATATATATTAAAAACCATTTTCGAAGTTCCTGTCTAATAACAGCAGGAATCAGTCGTGTATTTCTTTCTTTAATGAGAGCGAATTCCTGCTGATAAACCTCTTCACTTGTTTCTGACTTTTTAAACTTTGTGAGATCCAGATTGACTTCCGGTTTATCCAGAAGACAAGGAGGATAATCATCTGGTAATTTGTGCTTTTCAATAAGGTTGAGGTGTAAACCACATTCCTCCAACTTTGGTTTTAAACGAACACCTAATAGTGCAATAGCCTTGACCTTTTTATTGTAGAGGTCTTGATAAGGAGGATGGAATATATTTCGTGGAGATAGGCTAGATGAAGTGTTAACTTCGATAAAACCGGAGATGCTAAGCTTTTAATTTCTTGTCTTGGCAGTTTTTGTATAAGCTTCAACGTTCCACTTGAATAATCATAACCTTTTGATATTTTAGTAACACTTTATTGTCTAATATGTTTTTTTTTTTTTTTTTTTTTTTTTTTTTTTTGAAAAAAAAAAGTTCTTGTTTATGTAGTAAAATTTATGCCACTGTAAAAAAAAAGTGAAAAATCGGAGGAAAATTTTTAATATCCTTATTATATTTTATTTTTAAATGCCAGATCTATTTAAAAACTATAAGCAAATATTTGGAAATCAATTGCAAGATCTATTTGAAATTATGCGCTAATATTCTAAATGTAATTTTGAACCAGGTATTGTGTTTTGAGAACGTTTTTTTATGTGCTGAAATTATTTATCCATCAAATAACTCGTGCATAAGAAAAAAGAAAAAAATTTCTAAAAATCTAACTGCCAAAAATACTTTCTGTTTATAATTAAGATATGTATTATTAGTGTTTTCCACAAAAATTAAAATATCACTTTGTTGCAATCAGAAGTTTCACAAAGAAGTTTGTATTTCATCAATATACTTTTTACAGATTCATGAATGAATCATACATATAAACACCTGTTTCATTTCCCATTACTTATTACAAAATGAAATACAGTATCTTTTTTTTAATTTCCCTATATCTGTATTATATATATATATATATATATATATATATATATATATATATATATATATATATATATATATATATATATATATATATATATATATATATTGGACTGTTTAAACTTTGCCTTTGAGCTTTTTAGTAAATTATTATCATTCATTTTTAAAAATTTTCCCAAAAGAAATTAAACATGATTCTTATATATAAAAGCAATACGCAACGCTACTACATTAAAAAGAACAAAGAAAGAAGTATGAAGACTTTTGACACTGCTTACGACTGTTATGTCAATATAAGTTTCATTACACGACAATGTCTGACAGGCTTGTAACTTTTCAAGGTGACGTTTAGATGCTTAAAATTAAATTTTCCATTTTCTGCGTAACTTACCTTGTCCGTAATTATTTTATTTAAGTCTACAAACGTTGAAACTAAAGCATTAAGATTAAACTCTTTTTCTGGAGCTAACAGAATGTTTACAATAAGCTTGTTATCGTCTTTGGTGTGTGTGTGTGTATAATAACAGAATAGCCAAACCATAAGACACCTGAAGATTTCCATTTCATTTCCGTTGCCATAACATTAGCCACTTTCAACGTTGTGTCCCCGTCAATTCTCGCATCAGTACTACGTTTTTCACGAATTCTGCTTTTTATATATTCCAAAACCATTTTTACAAAAGTTGTTAATTTATCTTTTCTCTTAGATATTGTCATTTCACCACATTCAACCATCGTCTCTAGAAGACCTTTCAAAGACTCCCATAGAACGCTGGCAAATGCCGATTTTATAGTCCAGAATACTTGATACCGGTCTGATAACGACAAGAAGCAGAATGAGTTCAAGACATTTACATTTTTATCTGGATTTACGTAACATGTTGTATGGAATTTAACGCTCTGTCTCGGATATATTCACAAGATATATTGTCTTGTCGCAGTAAAGGTACGAGCTCTACTTGTAGACATTTTCTCACTGCGTTTATCCATGCTTGTCCATTTGAGCTAAATTTTTGATAATGTTCTTGATAAAGAGTACAGAATTTTTCTGCATACTCAATGGCATAATCTGTGTCTGATCCCAGAACAGGGGTAAGCTTTTTCTAGACATTCTCTATACCAATTGCAAGAATTACCTGCCGGACTGTAACACCAGTCAAGTATTTTTGCTTGCGGAGCCGGAGTTGTAGGATTTCTAGAGTTACATACACAATCTTTATATACAGTTCCGGTATCTTGACTGTGTACGTCATTCATGCAGGCATACCAACATGTGTTATAGCCAATAGCACAAAAATGGTTCTTGTTTCTGACACGACTTTTCAGTTTTGTATAGTCATCTGTCAGACACGCTGCCCATTGGTGATCTGATGGATAATTACCATATATTTTAACACACCTAATACTACCCACCATACACGCAGTTGTTACACACACACACACACACACACACACACACACACACACACACACACACATCATATATTACAATGAATAACACATTTTTAAATATATTTTTCAGTAATGCATCCATTTAAACGATGTCTACCAATAGCAATACTATTCTATAGTTTTATCTCCGAGAAGCTCTTACAAAGCAAGTATTTATATTGTAATGCACACATACCTTATTTCTATACAAATTTACAATATATGATAGCGCAGTAAACAAACACCCTTGTAGAACCTCCATTTCTCAAAATAATATTTCGAAGAGCCACATGTTGTCGAATACACTATTCTATTCACCTATTCTATTATTCATTTAGCAGCTCATGGTTTTGTGATAAAATTCAGAGAAATCAGAAAAATGTAAACTGAACAAAACTGGAACAGTAACGTACACCGCCTTTAATTCCGTAGGTTTTTACTAACATGGCATCCTTTATAAACTCGGTGTGTAAATAAATTTATTTTAATAATAATGTGAATCGATGGTAAGAGAGAATATTCATTTAACCGTGACTGATATATTTACATAACTATAGTGTTTCCACTTTAAACATGTAGAAAATCAATATCAAACCAACAAATTTAAGTTAATTAAAGTATACAACTCCTGCCCTTCCTACCCTAATTACCACTACGGTAGCTCAGTACGTAAAGTGCTCGATTCGTATTTTGGGAGGTCGGTGTTCGAACGTGACCCGGCCGTGTCTGACCAAGGCTAAAAAATTGGAAGTGACTGTTCTTTCGTCAAACATTCGGCATTTAGAAATAAAAGTCACGGGGTCTTTCGGTGAAAACCCTAAAACCGATGTCCCAGTGTCACGACAGGCGTGACAATCTGAAGAACCCTCCCTGTGCATTGCTCTTAGTGCACTGCTAAGGTAAAAATTCCTGCCATTTTACCTATAGCTGAAGACGTCTCGATGTAAGTAAAATATTTTTTACTGGCACGTCAAAACCCATTAATTATATCAATCGTCCTCCAAAACACACTGTCTCGAGAGCTAGAGGTCGTGGGTTCGAACCCCGGTCGGATCACAATAAGACTTTAAAATTTAAGATTAGTGTTTTCTCACCTGGCGCTCAACATTTAGAGGATGAAGTATCGACTGTTACATCCTGGTGCCATGAAAATGTTAGTGTGGTAGTGGTATGTTTTCCTGTGGTAAACTGATTTGATGAGCTAGCACCTTAACAAAACTGTCGCCCTAAGTGCGCGCTCATACAAAAATCCACAGTATCACACCTAACGGACACATGAACATTTTTAATCTGTTGAAATAAATAGCTGGAAAAATCACTAGTGCCATGTTAAAGATCATTACAAACAACCACCCCCAATAGTTTAGTGCGAAAGTTAGTATTAGAAACTTATAACACAAACTGCTAAATAAGTCTTTTGATTTGTGTGAACTTGTACCTGACAACAGTACATTACCCTAGTGGTTATCTTTTTACCTAACATCTAGTCGGAAAAGTATGTGAAGCTAAAAGATTATCTACATGTTAGTGAGTGTTGGTCTTCAAAGAAGCAGGTATTCAATAAATTTTAATTTTTTTTTTAACTGTACATAAAAAATGTACTAAATAAGAAATTAAAATTATAACTTTTATTACGAGTTTTAGAAGAAAAAGATTTGTATATTCCTGTTGCCACATACTATTTTTTTTTAAATTTAATCATAAAATATATTTAAAAAAGGTATATGACAATAAAATACCATTTTTGAGTGCATTTTATTCAAAAATGGTTTATGATACTGTAATGGTTTTATTAATTGAAAAAAAAGTAGCTGACAATTATGACAATAAATCAGAAATGAATGATAAATAATTTATCAAAATGTCACAAGAATTACTTTTACCCAAGTCTTAATGATGATAGCTTTTTATAAAATATATTAGTTGAAAGAAACTGGTTTGTATATTCCTGGCAATGGTTTTATTATTAAATAGCTAGCTGACAATTATGATAATAAATCAGGAATGCAAACAATCATAAATAACTACTAATGTATTTATATATTAAAATGTCACAAAAATTAATGTTACCTTAGTCTAAATGATGATAGTTGTTTATATAATATATAAGTTTCAAGAAAATACCTTTTTTTTTTAATTCAACCAATGAAAATCGTAGCTGAAACACATCCTTGTTTACTGGTTGTTAACAAATTCTACGTTATTTATTACAGTCTTAATTAATTAATTTGATTTAAAAAGTATTTGGTTTCCAGTATGTTTGTCCCTTGTCGTTTGATCATGCCTCTCATTTTTCTAAACTTTTCCTGCCCATAATATATAAGTGAGCTTCGATATTTTTTTTTATGCACGAGACTTCCAATTTACTTCGAGTTGTCTAGGAGACAGAGTTTCGAAATATTTTTTAATTAAAAATATTAAGACAAAAAAAAAAAAAAAAAAAAGATTTTTATTAGTAATGGATTATTACACTATTAATACGGATTTCGTACTAACCACTTTTGTATGTCACAACTTTTAGAAATACAAGAAGACTAAATGCCACTTAGGGACAGAGATAATGTGGCCGTCATATAACTTAACCTTTGTAAGACTTTTGATAAAGTTTTAAACGGGCTATTAAGACTTAAATGAACTTATATATGGAATCGCATGAAATCTGCTAGAATGAACAAAGGACTTCTTATCTAACTAGATATAGGTAGGCATTAATGGTAACATCTTACTTTAGATCAACCCATTAAAAGTGGGGTATCACAAGGTAGTGTGTTGTGACCAATTTTATTCCCCATGAATATCAAAGATATGCTGGAAAATACCAAAAATATAATCATTTATTTCTTTGTGATGTCTGATGTGTGTACTTTTAAATGTACTAAAGAACAACAGAATTTCAAATATGATCTTGATCAAGTTAGTAATTGGACTTACAATTAGCAAAGAAGATTAAACTTGAAGTGGTTAAGTATCGGAAAAACAAACAGAAAATTTGTATCGGGCAAGATGGAATTATCAAAAAACGATAGCGATTTTGTAGGAACATCAAGTACAAACAAGGAAAATAAACTTACTTTATAACAGATTTAGTTAATATTACATCAACACTTTATCAAAACTATGTCGGAAAAATAAAAAGGACATTCCCTTACATAGATAAAGACATATTTTACATTGACAGAACAGATATCTGGTCAACCTCCTACTAAAATATATACATGTAATACAAATAGATAAAACACGCAAAAAAATGCTAAAGGCTAAAAACTTCTAAATTTAGTCACCTAACACACACTTATATAAACTAAGGACTCTTGGTTTACGCACACTTAAATATAGACGTATGCGAACCGATCTGATCAAGAAGTTTAGGGCATAAAGCAACAGCTGGTCTTTACAATATTCTTGAGTTGTGTTGAGTAATGGTGTTTAACGTCCCAGTCAAGAACATTTCACTTATATCGAGACGTCACCAGCTATAGGCGAAAGTGCAGAAATTTTGTTGCGCTGATGGCATTATACAGCAGGGTTCTTTATCGTGCCCGACTAACGTGACACGAGACCTCGATTATTTTCAAGTTCCCATCCGAAAAAAAACGTGACTCATTCCGTATTACAATGTTCGTGGTCATAATAAGAAATTATTCAAACGGCGAATAATTTTTAAAACTAGTCAATGGCACTTAGTGTTAAAAGCATTGTCAATTGGTTCGCCATCTGTATTCTAATCAGTAAATTCTTTTATGTCAAGACTCTGCATTGACTTGAAAAATCACCCCAAAAGATTTTGGCCTCATGCTATGCAACCGGAAATGACAGCAATAGTATCAGAATAAACAGATTTGGTGTTTAAAAAAAATTATTTCAAGTTATTGAAGTTGTGCTGTGATTGGATACAGTATTTATTTATGTGCAGTAGACATAGCTTACATTCGTATATGTATTTTAACTAGATCAGTAATAAACGATGTTATTGTGTGTACATTGTCAAAGCTGGAAGCTGCAATTATCATCTTAATATGCTTTTATCTTATGCCAGGTCTTTATTTATTTATTTATTTATTTATTTATTTATTTATTTATTTATTTATTTATTTATTTATTTATTTTGTTTTATGATATTACTTGCTTTGGCTTTTTTCAATATTCAACAAAACTCTATATTTAATAACCTTTAAAACTTAGATAACAAGGAATAGATAGTTTTTTACAATGCTGCATTCTGTATTTAGATTTAAACTTATTTCAATGCAACAAATTTCTTTTATCATTACCTTTCCATTTACATAACAATAAACATCATACAATTTTATTCGTTCAATGTTCACAACTTAAAGTAATGGACATCGTTATTTAATTATATATATATATATATATATATATATATATATATATATATATATATATATATATATATATATATATATATATATAACCGTGTACGCAATAGGTAATGAATATCATGTATGTAAGAGTATGTAATTAATATATATTTATTTGTTACGATAATCAATCAGTGAATGATTATGGCATTTTACATTAAGCAATGATATTAAAAGTATGCCTTCGAGGGCAATGAACATATTGATATGGATGTATATATGTAGCAATGAATCAGTAAAAACATATAACTAGGAAGAGTAAATATTGTATGAAGAGTTCCTTAATATAACATATAGAAATATGTAGATTGAAAAACACAACAAATACATGCAATGACAAACGAACGAAATCAGAAGTGAAAACAATATCGGCACAATCGAAATCCTCGATTATAAAATAGATCGACACATATCGAAATTCTCATTATAAAAACAACAATATCGAAACAAATAGACATCCTCGATGATAAAACAAGATAGAAACAAATCGAAATCCATGATTATAAGACAAGATCGACATAAATCGAAATCCTCGATGAAAAAACAAGATAAAAACAATTCGAAATTCTCGATTATAAAACAACAACGACACAATCGAAATCCACAATTATAAAATAAGATCGACAGAAATCGAAATCCTAGATTATAAAACGAGATTGACACAAATCGAAATCCTCGGTTATAGAGCAAGAGCAACACAAATCGAAATCCTCAAATATAAACCATTATCAAATGGTCTGTTGCAATAACTTTGGATAGGGCTGTGTAATCAGTGACTCCTTAGTGACTCTAACAATTTTTTTTTTTTTTTTTTTTTTTTTTTTTTTTTTTTTTTTTTTTGTTGTTGTTGTTTTCTAAACAATCCGTGGTCATCCATCTAGTTGTGTGGTTCGGGTACATTTCAAAGGACCCAAACAGCCGTAACAGTTATGTTGCTAGGTTTTAGAAAGACTTCAGAAGTACACTTTATATTAAGCCTTAGGAGTTTAAAGTGCAATGTCAAAATATCAAAATGTAAAAAACACTTTTGATTTATCCAAAGTGTTTAAACCAACTTGGACTTTCCAAACATAAATACAAAAGATAAAACACAGAGCGATCTCAGTATTAGATACGTATCGTAAGTTTTAAATCACGAATTTTGTAAGTTTTGATATTCTGCGTTACTAAAGAAATTAAGAAGAACTCACACCAGATCAAAATAGTTCAAATAGAACAAGATCAAAATAGTTCAAATAGAACACTTTATATAAATGTGTTTGGTCCATCAATAAAGGTTATATCGGGTATAATCAAAATGTTATTCCTAAGATTATATATGACGGTGACAGGAAAAAATGATCTAAAACCGCTATAATCAGATTTTTATATTTTTCAAAAGCATTAGGATCTTACAGCATCTACTGAAAAATATGGAGATTAAACTCTCCATTATTCTCAAAATTCTAAACATATTACTGTTTTTTTTTCTGACGTTGTTTAAAGGAATTCTGAACTTAACTAACAAGAATGGAAATAAACCGAATTTACTAACTTCGCTAAATTTAAATGTCGAAGCATAGTTTAAAACGTCTTGCATTGACACCAAATTTAAAACATTTTATGGCGATGTTTTGAGTGTGGATTTAATTAAAAACTTGTCTGTCCAGGTAATTGATTATAATAATATATTTTATGATTGATGACGACTTTTCATTTCACTACAAAATTCATTGTTTTGTCGATGGTGGTCACGTGATCAGGGTACAAAGATCAACTTTTCTGCTATATGCTGGTACGGACTCCCGAACCCTATATATTGTTGTGGTCGTTACAGGCATAGAAAAAACACAGTATCACATAAAGTCTTCAGTTATATAAAAATTATAAATTTGTTTTAGCTGCTACCTCCCTTAGGCTCGCTTGGTAACCAAGGTCAAAGGTCAAAGAAATTTATCAAAATGGGTTTTACGAAGGGAATTTGAAATGTCTTTCAGCAGTTTAAAATGTAATAGAATGAGATGATATTAATTAGGTACATCAGAGTAACATACATGTACTTGTGTCTTAAAAACGTGTCATTAAATTACTAAAAGTAGGTCAAGACAGGTAGGTCGAATGAAATTAAAAAAAAAAAAACTACATGTATATTAACAGAATTAAGTATTCAAATTCTATCAAATTATCTGGCATCCATTGACACCATGCAATGATAAAAACTCCGCATCCCGCATGAATATACAAAAAGAAAATAATTAATAAACTAAATTGGTACATTTTATCTAGTCGCAACTTTACAACTCCATCATGGATAGGTCTAAGGTGCTATCTAACAATACAATACATGCTGAGGAAGCTTTATCAGAAAATTTTTATTCATCATTAAATATCAAGTTTGATCTGAAAACAGGATTGAATAATGTTTATCAATTTTGTTTTAATTAACAATTAAATACATTTTCCATTGAAGCTGCAAGTTTAAAAAATTCATACTTAAAGCTGCATGCTTAGTTTAATGCTTCAATATTCGTAATACTTGTCAAGTAAAAAAGAAATAATCCTGCAAAAATGACAAACTCAGATTTAAGCATCTTTTTCGGCTTAGTGTTTGTTTTTTCTTAATAATTCAACAAATTATGTTCAAATTTTAAAATTAGCAAAAAGTTTTAATTTTTCAAACTTCACCGTGTTAATAAATATAGATATTATCATCATCGTCATCATTATTATGTATTATTATTATTATTATTATTATTAGTTATTATTGAATTTAACTATCAATATAGATGTCCAAGTTTTTTAGTTGCGATAAACAGTCCAAATAAGCTTCAATAAGGGTTAAGTGATAGTGTTTGTAAACACTGGACAAACAAAGATTTAAATAAAAATACACGTACACATTTAAATTGGTGTAACATGTCGTTAACAGTAAAAATGAATGAAATACAGGATACGAGTCTTCAACCAGTCATAAATATCTAAAAACAAAATATTTTGTAAATTTTTATTTCAACAAATTAGTGTTAAAATCAAGACCAAGCGGAATTATATAAGTATCATGTAAATATTGCATGTTGCTATTGGCTAAAAAGGTTAAAAAATTCAAAACAAAATTCAGATTAAAATAAAATTTACGACAAAAAAAAAAAAAATATAATGTCCCACTTCCTCGTGTATTTTCCTTATTTAGCACGCACGAACGCACCAGGACATGTAACTATATTTACGGTAATATTCTTGATGTATAAAACAGGTCAACTCAGTTAATACTGCTTCAGAGTGATGTATATAAGCAACGCAATAGGAAATAACATTTATTTGTAATAGTGTAATAATACCAAATTGAGAAATACAATTTTCGTATCGTAGTCAAAATGCAAAGGATTTATAGTCATTTTATACTGATATTAGCATTCAGAATAGGTGAAACCGTACAACAACCAATAGATTGGAAATTAAAAACGTTTGATAATGAGACGGTTACCACAACAGAAAACAGTGCAACAATAATAAAACAAATAAAACAGGGGAAAGAAGAAGATTTCATAGAACCAAATAGTCCGTCAAATGTAACAAAGCCTTCAACAAAAGAAAATAATTCCGATTTGCTACAGAAACAGCTAAAAGTTAATGATACGAAATCTGAATTTTATTTGAATGAAAATTCTTCAAATGTGGGCAATTTTGAACACTTAATGCAACAAATCAAAAGAATGGGAAAATATAGTGTAAATTTTGATCTAACAGATTATTACTCATTTAAAAAAGTAAATTTTGCTAATGGTGATGTGTTTGTTCCAGAAGCATGGGGCAGTTTTTGTAATGTTAAAATAGGAAAATACAATATGCAGATTGAAAACAAAAGTCTAGTTTTGATAAAGTGTAATGTTAGCAGTAATGACGAATGGGATTTTGTTTCATACAGGAACTTCACTTCAATTCTTAATGATACAAATTTAGACTTTGCGTTAGACATTGAATGCAGTCCAAAAGCTGTAATATCGTTACCATGGCCAATGAGAGCAAATCTTTTGAAGTATATATCCGTGAAAGATTGTACGATTGAAAATTATAAGAAGGAGATATATGATCAAACACTCAACTCTATACCAGACACACTGAGCTATGTGAGATTTGAGAATACCCAAGCATTGGTGAACATGGATGAGCTTCTCGAAAGAGCCAAGAATCCAAAAACGATTACACAAGCCGCCGACTGTGGCCCTGCGGTCGCTTATATAACAATCATGAAAAACGTAAGTCATAAATTTGATTTAACAAAAACTATTCCATCGTTGAAACATTTTCCTTTGTTGGCAAAAAGCACGAAAAAGATGTTTAGAGACCTATCCCGTGTAAAATATACATGTACTTACAGGAATATGTGGATCTTAGATCGTAGTTTCTGCACAACAATGGGAGTACACACAGATATGTTCCTAGTGTATAATTCAAAGTTTCCGAAATTAGAAGTTTTGAATTTGACACATACACTAATGAATAAAATACCAGAAAAACTGAAAGAATGGCGTCTTCATTTACCAGCTTTAAATTACCTGGATTTGACCCACAATAAAATCTACGACTTTTCTGTTCTCAGGGATTATGGTGGAGAATTGGAAAACCCAGTCATCGGCACAATTGATTTAAGGTATAATGATATAAAACTGATTACCGCTAAAGATTTGCGGGTTCTGGCTCGATCAAAATATTACAAGGTTGATTTACGAAATAATCCTTACGATTGTGTTTGCGAAATGCGCCATTTTGTAGATTCGATAAGAGTCAATCCAAATTTTACATCAAGGTATAATGCAACATCATATAACTATTTTAACAATTTAATTTGTACAAGCCCAGAGCAACTAAGTGGTAGAGTAATTTCCCAGTTAACAAATGAAGACCTTGGTTGTCAGTTGAACACAACCACCGTGCTAATAGGGCCTATTATAATATTAAGTGGATTTGTAACTATATTGTTGCTTCTGTTGTTATTTATGGTGCGTTATAGAAAAGAAATCACAATATTGGCATTCACAAGATTGAACATTATATTTCCATGTCATGGCGGTTCTTTGGGAGAGAAAAAAGAGTATGATGTTTTTATAGCATATAGCAAGTTCGATATAGAATGGGTTCTTAAGACACTGGCACCGAAGTTAGAAAACAGTAATAATCCAAATAATTTCAAAGTATGTTTACATGACAGGGACTTTGCTCTAGGCGCACCTATTTCAGACAACATAATTAAAAGTGTTGAAACAAGTAGACATACACTGTTGGTCATTTCTAAACAATTTCTGAAAAGTGAATGGTGCTTGCTTGAGTTTAGGACAGCTTTGCAACAAAGCTTACTGGAGAAAAAACGCCATTTAATTATGATTTTACTCGAAGATATACCAACAGACGAAATTGACAACGACATCAAGCGGTGTTTACAGACACTAACTTATGTCAAAGCAGACGACAGATGGTTCTGGGATAAACTTATTTACGCACTGTCGGACAAGACAAGGAAAAAGAAAAACAGAAAGGAAATAAACATAAACCAACAAGCAAGAAGGGACCATGTTAATAGAGAAGAAGTCGTTAGGTTTTGATCGTGAATTCGATTGAGTTTTTGATGTGCCGAACTGCTAGAGCATCAAAATTTAATACAACTTTATTTTTATGCTCAAATTATATTTTTCTTTAAGAAAACAAACTTACTGAATTTATCTGATTAGATAGCATATAACTGCTGGGGTTTCTTTTTTCAAATTAGTAAATTTAAAAAAAAGTTTATTCTTATCATTACTTATTGACTGTACTTTCATTGTTAGTAATATGCATCATTAGCAATGCTGTGTTATATTTTCTTTCTTTCCTTGGATATTGGTGTTTGGTGTTCATGTTTTTCTAGTTTAAAGTTTCTATACTCCATTTACAATATTGCATGTAATTATGTTCACAATAAATACCACAATCCTATAGTTTACTATTTTTACACATATTATTTTACTCAAACAATGTCATACTTTGAAACAAGGCTATATAACTTGTTTTTGACTTTTCCGAATTTCCTCTGTCATCTGGAATAGAGTATGGTAGGGTTAGAGGAAATTCGGACTAGTTTGTGACATACAACAATACATCCTAACATTGTTGACAATATAGAATTAGAAACTGGCTGATAAACTGTTAAGTAGAAAATTACCGGTATATCTTTTTTATCTAACGACCATATATCCTATATGTGCAATGCCCATTTTAAAGACCATGAATGTAAAAAAGAGGATCCCATGCATCGGTGAGCGTTGTTGTCGTCTGGTCAATCTTGTTTACATTAACAAAAGAGTAGAGGAATTATAATAAGAACATAGTTGTCACTGACTAAATGTTTACCTAAATACCATATTTGTTCAAATTTAGAAGGTCATTTAGCATGTCAGGACAAAGTTTCTGCAAAATTGCATCACTGGAATTCGTGGCTGAGAGGGAAGGGCTTTAGCTTTCAAACCCAAGGCCTATCACCGCTGTAGATTGAACCCGATCTATCTAAGATTTGGAAGATGTTTCCTTGTCGTAGTCCTGTACTGATTGACTCTTTACCGGTATTATGTAACAAGTGTCTGTGGTGTTTATCTAAAACATTGAAGTGAAGTGTACTAGCACTTTAAAATTTGTCAATAGTGCGTAAAATGCAGATCAGAAACACTTGTAAAAAACTCCAGCACCACATGCGTTTAGATTAATAGTTTACTAACAAGTTTTTTGTCTCATCACAAAAAGCTGAAACATGGCTAAATGTGATCTAAAACAGCATTCAACCACCAAATTTCCATTATGTTAATTCACTCTTTCCTTTATATGTTGCCATCTCTTCCTTTTATAATGGCATTAAAATGTTTTACACACGTACCTTTACATATTTAACACTGAAGAGGCTTAAAATAAAATTGTAAGACATCATCTTTTCATTGCTTCCGTCAAGGAGGGACCTGAGTGGAGAGTAGTCTAAATGCTGACAGATCACAAATCTTATCAACAGGAGGATCCCAGTGTGGAAAACTTGTAAGTTCACCTGTCGAGGATCAGTAGTTTTTTCCATGGACTCCAGTTTCCTCTACAATTCTAGAACTGATCACCTTGATATAAGTGAAAGAATCTTGGCTGGTTTGTAAAACATCATTACTCCACTATAATCTCCTATCAAGGTCAAGTAAATCTTTGGCTTTGGCAGGACTAACTCAAAAACTGTCATGTTCAGTAATACCGAATGTGGTAATGTTATGATTAATGGTAACTTACATTCATTTGATGAATATATGCTAAAAAGGAGTGGTAACTTATTACTGTTTATAATACATCATGTCATAAAACTTATCTGTATTGCAGAGAAGGGAGCATTTTTTTTACAATATGTAATATAAAATAAGATTTTTTTATTATCAAGAAAAGGATAGCAGCAAATACAATATCTTTATAACATAAAGTAACCAGAGCTTGGAGAATATTGACAAAACCATTTTCTCCTTAGAGAAAAAAAACTATCTGTTACAAAATTTAAAGGATATGAAAGTCTTGATGTGACCAAAACAACTTGTGTTTTCATGGACAATGAAAATGGCTTGACTAGAAACTATATTAAACCCCATACAGCAATTTGTATTTTGATGTAACTAACTAATGGTTATATATAATCTACTACATCAAAGTGTGAGAAAGGTTTATATCTGGGTGCAAAATAAAAGATTTGAGATGAGATCAACAGACCCCAATGGCACACCAGACTAGTATTTATAGATTTTTATGGCAAAGTAAATGAGAGTACTACTCTCCTTGTGGGATAGGATACTTTATTATAAAAGGGTAACTGCGAGCAACCATACAAGTAATTGATATCATTTATTTGGTTTGACTTGAGCAATGAGAATTGCAGTGTACTGATTAACAACAAACCTAACAGTCCAACTGGGATGATCGAACCAACAACTCTTAAATTATCCTTGACTGTGACCACATGCCTTCTTGTAAAATTATCCAAAAAACATAGAAATATTTAAGAAATATTTATTCTTCATAAAACAAAATTAAATAATTCATAAGGGTCTATTAAATGTCATTCCACTAGAACATCTCAACACACTGATAACTGAGCAGTTACATCTTCCTGGCCAATCTTCACTCTCATAAATCTTTACGTACACCAAATCCCGGTCCTTTCGGTTCTTCTGTTAATGATGTCAATCCTGTTTTTGGTTCACATGCAAATCTGCTGTCTTGTCCACTCCTGTTATTAGATATATAATAAACATTAAAGTACATTCATACATATATTAATAGCACCGTTGAAGAAAATGTCTTAAAAAACAAAAACTATACCAATGGCTTGATATGCAATATTTTCAATGAATTGTTAAACTTTCATATAAACATGCATTTGGTTGTATCACTTATTGTATGTATATCCAGGAAATAACCATGTCCTTGAACATACCTTCTACTTGTCTTGTACAATTTATCCAAGAAATATCATATTAGGAAAAAGGTACGGTTGATTAATTGATTAATTATTCTAACACACTTTAGAATGCTTCATGTATAATGAGATATCATAAGTCAAGACTAAGTGAAGACAAAAAAAATGTGTACCGATATTGTTTTTTTTTTCAGATGTGTAAGAAAGAGTATAGGTATGTAATTTTTAAGCACTGTAGGTTATTTACTGTGTGTAACAGGTCATGCCAAAATCAGGATTATCAATTAGATTAAACAACTGAGCCGAGATAAAGAAACCATATAAAACATGAAACTTAAACTGACAAATTCAGTATAACCTGCTGAGCCCATCTCTATATAAAGACCATCTGCCTATGGCAATCAGTCTCCAATAAATTTTACAGTATAATGACCCTCTATTTAAAGTCCAGCTGTCTATTAATCCACTTATGTTCAGTCCAATGGGTGATCTTTATATGAGGCAATACATGTACACTGTAGCATTTTTATAACCACTTTTTTGTTTCTGTAAATAAAATGGTATTTGAAGAGTTAACATAAAGATATAATAACTTACTGAGGTCCAGCTTCTGGTACTTTTCCAGCTTTGTATTCATCTAAAATTCTGTTTATATCAGTTACTGTCAAGTCCTCCTGAAAAGTTACATGTAATAAAAAATCAGACTTAAATATTCATAAAACTAAGATCATATATGTCATATGGATGCTTAATATGAATTATCTAATGTATGGTTTGTGTATGCTCAACACAATGGAAGTCTTATTAATTTCTAGGGAACCCTACACAGTTTCTCGTTTGAGGCACCATAACTATGGTCTGTGTAAAACAAATACCTTTAGCCCTGAGAATGGTCCATTTAAAATCTCTAAGATCTCAATATTGTGCATAAGTCAGGTTCAAAACCAAGGTTTGTGTGAATTATTTACTACATCTAGCAATGCTATAGCTTGGATCTAGCTAAGTCATCTATTTTTTAAATTCTCATTGGCACTCTTCCTTTATTTCTCCATTTTTGGCCAGATAGTCAAGATCTGTGCAAATTCAATACTACTTGTTCTGAGGATGGAACATTTACAACATCTAAGATCTTGTTATTGTATATTCAAAACAGATGATATTAAAGTAATTTATATAGGCCCTAAACAGTTTTCACATTTAGAGCCCCATAATAAAGATTTGTAGAAATTTTAAATACCGTGTCATACATAACTGATGCTGAAGGGTCTCACTACGGTATTCTCATCAAGAAGGATTTTTTTAATCATATATATATATATATGTACATATACAGAACAGAACTTACATAGTAATTATCATTTATCTGCACCATAGGAGCATTTACGCATGCACCAAGACATTCAACTTCTATCAAGGTAAATAATCCATCTTTAGTTGTCTCCCCTACATTTATACCTATCAAATGTAAAATAGAATAATAATTAACATTTGAATTATTTAAAAGAACAATAAGTCAAATGTTAGTCTTTAACTAAAGATGTATGTCTATATACTGTACATGTATTATTTCTTATTTATTATCAAGAATGGAGAAAAATCAACAAAATTATACCGTACTTTTGATAAAATTTGTTATCAGTCAAATATCAATTGTTAATATAAAAGCAGTACTTTAAACAAATTTAAAAATTTCAATTTTTCTTTATCCAAAATATCATGCCAAATAAAAATTGATGTTAAGTCCCTTTGTGTATGTAAACAGTTTCCACTGTGCCTTTCAAGCAAAAATTAACTTCTGGTATGCCATTGTTCTTATTTTAATTGTAAGGAATGAATTTAAACCTTTACTGATATTATTATCAAATATATATCAGATATATTACAAAAGTCGATAGTGAAAGAAATACATATTTTTTTCCTGGGTAACTCAACTCTTACCTAGCTTTTTCTTAATAGCATCTAATATAATATCTGATCCCACACCTCCAAGCATACATGGCGTTGTAGTGCAAATCTGTACAAAATATTTACCTACAGGTTCTCTACAAATCACAAATCAGACAAAATTACTAAACTATATTTTATTATTATTATTATTATTAATTTATTTATTTATTCATTATTATTATTAATTTATTTTTTTTCCAAACACAGATGTAATAAATATATATATAGAAGAATAAGTGGAGTAATAATGTGTAATGCCCCAGTCAAGATTTTTTTTACTTATTTTGAGACAGTCACTTCTTGAATGGCAGAGGACGAAATGCCTTGAGAACAACCCTAACTTTCAGTAAGCAATGTGACAAATTTTTCTACAAAAGAACCTGCTTGTTACCTAGATGGTGACAAGTACTGATCAGTGTGTTCCTTAGGAAACCTGGCCATAGAGTCCCATGTGTATAGAGGATATCTTATGGACAGGTGCCCTCATAATAAGGAAAAACATAAACACAATTGTGGACTTTAAAAACAGAGCATAATTCATTATTCTCTAAAATTTCTTTCAGCAAATTTCTTTAAAAGCAATTATAAGCTGAAAATTTCACCAAAATATGATCTTCTGGTTTGAGGATATCAAGATTATCCAACTGTGTGAGACTTGGCATAAATCTTTTATTGAATTTTGTTATTCTGAACTCATGCAAATATTCACAAACTACATGTACATGTATATCAAACAAAATAGTATTCTCAAGCTAACCATGTAAACATGATAAAGATATAAGACAAGCTGATATGAAAAAATAATTAATGACTAACCACTGCTATATATAAGTAACCGGGACCCAATCTGACAGCCATTTCTTATAGCAAATTTGGTTAAGATCTGTTGTTAGCTTTCATACAAATAAGGAGTCGTAAATAGTAACTTTATTTTATGTTTACTCAAACTAATCATGTATTTGTTGTAAATATAGGCAAAGTTGAACTGGAGAATTAGTCAATGACCAACCACTGTCAAGCTTAGATACTTTAGACCTTATTTGACAATCATTTCTTAATATAAATTTGTTTAACTTAATATCGTAATTATGTTATTGGTTTGCAAACTATTCAGGAATTTTCAGTGCTATCTTGAAAATCATTTAAAATATAAAACATCTATATTCTAGGTTTGTCAAACATTTTTGTGTAGTTGTATAAAAAAATTTGCTAACAAGAGCACCGCCGAGCGTAGCATTATACGCCCGTGTTATATTGATCGAGTAGTACTATTTACTAGTGTGGCGACACCTTTAGGGGTTTCGCGGGAAAGAATGGAACAATCTAGAGGATTTCTATCAGTAGAGCTCATCCATAGAACTTGCCACTCAAAAGTTTGACACAGACCTAACAGATAAGTGCCAAACTACCAATAATTTGGTAAAGAATTGGTTACTTTAATATGGGTACGAATTCAAAACGGTACGTTAAATTGTTTTTGGATGATAGCGCCGACTTTAAACAGTTATTGTGGATTTTATGTAAAAGATAGAAAAAATATAAAAATACTGTCTTTTCCGTCAGATCTTAAACATTTTTCGGTCAATGGACGACTTTTTCGTACAATGAACTGTTATTGAACAGGAGTGCGTTAAACGTAATTGTTTTTTGGAAAAATTCATTTTTTGCATGTTTGACTCCAAAATTAAGTATGATACCGATTTTTCCCAAAAATTTCACCAAGTTAGATAGCTAGATCGCATTAGACTCCATAACCTCAGAAATTTTTAGCAAAATCTATCGAGGAGTTTTCAAGGTCCCCAAGATGCAAATATATGCTGCTAAAAAGGAGAAAGTTGTCGCCTTTATCATTTCACATCCAGAGGATGTTCCGAATGAATTCGTCACTAATCCTCTAGATTGTTCCATTCTTTACTGAGAAGTATAAGTACAACTAGGATATATGTATGTAAAAATATATTGCTAAATGGATAGTGGTAGACTGCTATATAATTCATATTCATTTCCAGGAAGGAAGAAGTTTAAAATATAATGTTAGGTCATGGCAGTGTTTTCATGTGTTAAGCATTGCATGCAGGAAGATTTTAGGAAACAAATACATTTTTTGTCTGAAATGTTTTGAGAACCTTTTTTTTAACCAACCTGAAATAATTTATATCTATAAAGCTTAATTATAATTTGAACTGTTGTCGTGATCTGTGCAGTATGATAAAAAGGTGTTTTAAGTTAAAAAAAGGGGCATAACTCCTCCAAAAATAATCTGAAAAAGTTGTAATTCGAACTTGCACCAGATAATAACATCGTAAATGTGTATACCAAATTTCATTTGAATCCATAAATAGTTGTAGGCTCTGATGATCGGAAACCACATGGTCATACATACAAAAATTTCTAAGTTAAAAAAGGGGCATAACTCCTCCAAAAATAATCCGAAAAAGTTGTAATTCGAACTTGCACAAGGTATTACCATGGTAAAGCTGTATACCAAATTTCATTTGAATCCATAAATGTTTGTGGTCTCTATTGAACGGAATACAAATTGTTAACAGACGCCCGCCCGCCCACCCGCCCGGACGGACAGCACCGTAACATAATACGTCCCGTCATATGACGGGCGTATAAAAAACTAGTTACAACTGAAAATCCTTACTAAGGAATGATCGTATAACTTATGTATGTATATATATATATATATATTTTAAGATAAACCGACATTGATATTTACATGTATTAGTACCCTCAAACTGCTACATGTGTACATTGATTTACAAACCTGTTAAACATTGTGTAAAATGTAGCTACTTCATAAACTCTCATCTTGGGCATTTCTAAAATATCTGCAACTGCATGCATGGCAGAAATAGGCAACCATCCTAAAAATTCAGAAATAATATTCTTTAGAACAATACAAACAATTACTGAAACTACAAGTAAGACTGAAAATCCTTTATATGAAATGATATTGGAACAAACGCAATCTAATGTTCTCTTCTGAAATCTGATGTGTTTTTAGCTATCAAGACTTTAGTGTCTCTCCATTATTTTGATATAAATTACCCAAACAAAAATAATGTTCTCTTCATTGTACTAAACTAAAACTCAACTATAATTACTGGCCTTGTGATAAATGTTGACTCAAAAATGTGATATTTGTTAACCATATGATTTTCAGATTACTACATTGCTCATCAATTATGGCAAGGTCATTATATGAAACTCTCCTACCCAACCCCTTTAGTGGTCTGTCTTTCCAACCTAGCCTCTTTGGTAGTTTCACCTGACCAAGGGTAAAGGCAGGGAGTCAGGGCCTTGATTTAATGAAATGACCTCATCAAGGATCATTTATTCTTTAAAAATGGTCCCATTTTTTTAAGTATGGTCCCTAACTCACCACATTCAGGGCAGACTGACCCTATTTACTTCAGACAATAAATTTGTAAATTGTTTACTCTATTAAAATGCTTCCGTATTGAAGGGTAGATTGAGCAGTGTGGCATATCAATTGTTTACAATTAAAGATTAATGGGTTCAAATTCAGGTTTTAACTGTGAACCTATCAATCATTGGGGGAGATTTCCTCCATCTCATGTCTGAACTAGAAATATAAAAGGCTTATAAGATGTCTTTTAGACAAGACCTAAACTATTTAATCTTTTGTCTCTTAAGTCAGTCCTGGTTAGAATTCAAATGTTAGTCCACAATGGCAGCTACAGAGAATACCTAGTGCTAGGAGATACTTCACAGACTGAGAAAAATAAACTTAAACAAAATACTCTAAACTGAATGCAACTTTACCATGCTGTCTTTGAGCCAGATCTAGTAATGGTATAACAGCTGCTCTCTTGTGGCCTTCAGGGTAATTAGCCATAATAGTCTCAGCTCTCTGTATATATACAAATAATGATGATGATTTAAGTGAGGACAATTTACTGGTATATACATATACATTAGTAATATATATAATGCTTTTAATACACATGCATTCAAAGTACAAACTTCAAAATTCTACATGTATCTGGAGCCATGTGGTCTAAAGCATGTACTTACGGATCACAGTGCCTCACATCACCTAGGTTTGAAACTCAATTGGACAGATCCTAGTGTGGGAAAGTTTTTCAATTCACTTGCTGAAGGTTAGTACTTTCATAGGGTACTTTGGTTTCCTCCACCATCCCAGAACTGACTGCCTCTATAGATGTTATAGAATCTTGAATGGGATATTAACACTATTACTCAACTCAACTCAAATTCCTTTATTCCAAGCTACAATCTATAATATTTTCAGATGTATTTGTATTTGTTTCCATGGGGTATGCATGTTATCAACATGATTTTCAATATCATAGGAATGTAGTAGGAGTCCTGTAAAAGCATTAATATTTTTTGGGTTAAAATCCTGTGGTTCTGCACTTTAAAAAGATTTTGTTGTGAGAAAATTCTATGATATTGATTTTTGTGAAAATAAATCCCATTGGGGTACTTGTTAATTACAAATTTTCACCAACTTTAAATGTTGTGGCTTTCACTACCCACTTAATAGCAAAAATCCCCCACCAACATTAAAACAAATGTGATTTTACAATATTTTATATCAATCCTGTTATACTGCATGAATTTGTTTTTATTTTACATACCTTCAAATTTTCTTTAGTGAATTCAAATGGAGTATCTGGGTTATTGCTTGGTGAGTCTCTGTGCTGAAGTTATATGAATGTACACTCATATATTAATCAAATTGTCTTCAAATGAAATCAAAGCCAGCAATATACATGAAAAGTATGGTAACTATTTATAAAATGTCTTCTTACCAAAAATGTGTGTGGTTAACCTTACATTATGTATGCAGTATTTGAAAGTGTTGTGGGTGAAATTGACCTTTAATATTTTAATTTTGCAAAAACTGAAATTGCATTTAGAGGATATATATTTCAAATATAAAGTACATACAAAAAATTTACATCTTTAAATGTACATGAAAAGAACAGTTCAGGGAAACAAAAAATTTTCTCTGTTTTTTTATTTTTTTTTTTTTTTTTTTTTTATTTTAACCAGATTTATTTAAATATCTGTATAATTGTAATAAATATTTATTAGTGGATTGATATGATAGCTAGTATATGTATATATAGAATGTATGTATCTTTTTTTAACTAACAGAGAGAAAAATGTTTACTGTATATGTTTATTTTTAAAGTTTCACATATATCCAAAAGGAGCCACATTTGCTGAGCGGTTAAAGAGTAAGCCTTAAAAACTCAAGGTGTCTCTCCATTGTGGGTTCAACCCTGGTTGACTGCAAGTAAAAATGGTTTTCCCTGCCACTGACCCTAACTGGTTGATTAAGTAACAGTATAATGGACAAATGGTCTGTGATATTAATCTACTAATTTATGGGTGTGTTTGACAGCACTTTAAAGGTCACCATAAATGACTAACACTAGTGTAAGCATATCAGAAAAATTTGCACTCAACATGAACTCGAGTTGTCATTAATCCTTGAGATTAAAGAAAACTATCTTGTTACTACAGGGATTTTTCTGGCCATTTTGGGAAAGGGACCCTGGGAAGATATTAAAAAAATCATTGACAAAATCGACATTTTAGGAAAATTTTTCATTAAACTTTAAAAATTTTCACATTGTCAGCACATCAAATATTTTGCCTGGAATATTTACTATTTTGATACATTCTGGTAGTCACTCATTTGTACCAAATCACTCAGACATTAACACAATATCTTCATAGACTGGCTTCAACACAAACATCTGAGAAAGTTGTTTCATGAGTTGCTCCTATTCTACCAGATCCTCATTGAGTATAAATCAAAATGTGCATAAATACAGGTTATTATAAAGATATACAAGCTACACCAAAAATATAGTTTTTTACCTTTTCTTAAGTTTCTCAAAGCATGATCATTTGGAAATTTTTACCTACAAAATTGGGAAAAATGTATGCTTTTTGGCATTGGGAATGGGTCCCTTTACTGGACCCTGTGAGTGGCCAGAAAAATCCCTGTTAACTAAGAGTTTAATAATTGCTGATGTGACATAAAACATGGAGTCATGGTGGTAGGAATAAAAATGCCAATTACTAACACTATAGATCTTATACCTCTCATAAAAATGTATGAAGCAACAACATTTTGCAAATAATGCCCAAGTGAATTGGTTAATTATGAGCAAACCAGTTTACAGAGGTACTCGAATATTCTATATTGACTTTTACATTATACTAATAGATATACAAAATGTAAAATTACTAACCACAAATAAGTTATTTCCACATGCTGGTGCTGTCCTGTGTAATGATCTCACCTGACTTGCCTGAAAATCATAATAAATATACATGTATACTTATATTTTATTTAATGAATTGTATTTATGAAAGTACAGAATATCAGGAAAAAAAACACGTAGGGCAGCAAGTTGGAGAACAAGCTTATAAAACATATAGTCTGAAAACTATCAAACTGTTGAGAGATGCATGTAATACCTTCAAATGAATCGAATAGATACAGGTTTTTCGACTTTAAATAAAGATTTATTATTATTATTATTATTATTATTAGGTGTTTAGTACAATACATACAGCATTAAGTGGGGCAAACATCAACATCTCGAGACATTGTTTTTTTTATGTATCCAGTATTGTTGTTTAGCAAATAATACTGTTCATCTAAAATTGTGATAGAATGAAGAAGAGGGATTACAGCCATCAGGGACCCACATTACAACACTTCTTTTGTGGGACAAACTAGCAAGATTTAAAAAGAGATGGAAAAACTTCCACTGGCTGAACCAAGACTCAAACTCAAAATCTTAGCACACTAAGCCATCATTTGAACCTGCTTTCACAACTCTTTCTTAACCAATATTTTCCATAATTAAATCTGGGGAATCTGAAATCTTCATGGTTTGTTAGTTTTCGAGATATCGCTGAATTTAAACAACCACTGAAGTCTCAAAATTTTTAAAGATATTTACTAAACTGATTAAATCCAGATTCTAAAACTGTCAAAAAATAGTTTTGAATACGATAACAGGTCGTCAAAATTTACACGATTTTAAGTAAAAAAAAAAAAAACATGGTGAAAGAATGCTTATTTGTTAAACTTGATTTTCAGTCTCAAAAATTCTGAAAATGGGAATTGGATCGTTTTCCGTTTTGTGACCTTGATGCACATCAATAAAAAAGCAATTGATTTGGCCTTCCAAAAGACACACGCACAACTAGGAATGATATTTTGCATTGGATGCATTTAATAATCACGTCATGTTACTTACTGCTGTAGCAACAACCCTTTGACAAAGTGTTCGAATCATGATCTTTCCCTTTCACCTTCGACCGGAAGTTGATTTTATGCAACACACGTAACGCACACAATTTGTATCAAAATGAATTTTTATTGTGAATAGAATGTAAGTTGTTAGTAGTTTTATCTTTTATATCTTTACAATTTATATTATTTTTCCAAGATTTAGCTTATATTTTATTATTGACAGAAAATACTTTCTCTGCGGTTCTTAGATTTTCTATGGTCACCTGTGTAAACAATATGGTGGTCATCATCATACTTCCGCACACCGATGTTTATGTTTGATTTACATAGAATATGTCGTATATGACTTATTTTGAATTTATTTTGGTGAATTAGCATGGTGACTTAGGAAAGGAAAAAATTCTTAATACCGAGGATGAAGAGGTTTTATTTAATTCATATGGTTTTTGACTAGTTGACTTGAAATTGACAATTTTAGTAGTCTGTGCAATAACAATAATAAGCGGTATTGGTTATAGAAATTTCAAAGATGACGTCCCGAATAAAAAGCAGGGGGAATACAGGTGGGCGTGAGAAAAACCACTTTACGATTCACGTTAAATTATTTACTAATGAAAAATTCCCATTGAAAAATATTGTAGGGGACATGAAAATTTCAGAGTTGAAGAAATACATGGAGTTTGCAACAGGGATACCTATTCACATGCAGCGGGTTAGCTATCTGGATGAAGGTATTTAAGTTTAATAAACAATGTAAACAAAATAGTCTAATATTTCAAACGTTGATCATTCACCTGTAATTTGCAAGGCAAATCATTAACGATTATTATAAGCCACTAACAACCCAAATTCCTTCCTCTTATCCTACTTCTATTTCACCCCCCAACCCAATCTCTTGTATTATTATTATAGACATTGTTAAAATCCACCAATCCTCCATCAACAGCTCTTATTTCTCTAATCATTATTTACCCATCTATCTAGATCCTTGAAAAATTTCCCACTAGCCTATTTCTCATCCATTGTCACCTGCTTTTACCTCAACCCCATCTGGACACATTTCCATTCATTCCATTCATCTGTTTTACACTTTTATTTCTCTTTTCCAATAATCCATAGTCTTTTGGTTAAGGATTGTTTATTTTGTAACAGAAAGCATATCAAAATTTAAATTGGTTGTGCATGATGCATATCATGGAATGGTCTTTTTGTGTTTGAACTTTCACGGATTGAATTAAAATAGTGCATTTCCAACATCGAATTCAAACGTAGAACTGAATATAATCAAATAATTAACTTCAAACTCAACATCACACTCGAGATTAACCTTAAAAATAATATTTCGCTGGTTTTCAAACTTATTATAAAAAGACACCTTTGTCAAAGGCACCTTGAGTTGCTTTTTTATCATTTACACTATTAGTTAGCAGTGCATATATGAAATATAATTTCAAATCTGTGTATATTATTATTATTATTATTATTATTATTATTATTATTATTATTATAGGTGAACTGCTGAACCATACTGATGTAAGATCTAACGACATTGTCCCTGGTGCTACTCTACACCTAAGAGTGTGGCCAATGTGGAAAGAAATAATAGAAGCTGCTGCATCAAATGACGCTGACTGGGTATGTAAAACATAAAAATACATTATGTTTCTGTAATGGGATAATCTGTCATCCACTAAATATCGATTTTGTAGGCAAAAATTTTCCGAGATTTATAAGCAATTCAAGTTTTATTCAAAATGTTTGTCAACACAATCGCTTATGGATGGAAGGTGTACGTAACGACGCGCGGAATTATCCGAATACGATAGTGTTCTTATTAATTTGACACAAAAATCCACGCGTTGTTGATAGCAACACCAGATTTATTAAATGATGAGATTGATACGCAACACAACTATATTAGTTCGGAATTATCCGAATACGACAGTGTTCTTATTAATTTGACACAAAAATCCACGCGTTGTTGATAGCAACACCAGATTTATTAGATGATGAGATTGATACGCAACACAACTATATTAGTTCATTCTTTAAAAATCGCTGTACTGTCACATTACATCTTCATGTTTTTTAAACTGAACATGATTAAAATTTTGAAAAACATATGTTTTTTCAGGTTTTTAGTTTAGGCGTTACATACCCTACAGATTATAAGACGCCACACAGTGACTACATGACTAAAAGGGCACGTAAAGCCTGGATTGAAGAAAGAGCCTTTTTAGCGTTGTATATAGCGGCACACAGAGGCTATCAGGGTCTGGTGAAAAAACTGATCGACGCTGGTAAATAATTTTAATTCGTTGCTCTTATTTTAACATTTGGTAAATCAACGCCAAAGGAAATCAATCAAATAATTATTTTTAAACATTTTTTAGATGGATTGAGGTATAAGTTGGTGTCTGTGTAGGTTTTGTGAAATTTAGCTAATTCTATATAAAAGTTACTTATGAACTTTATGCTGCATGAATCGATTTGCAAACATATTTTCAGATTTTTGCGAATACTTGTACCAATCATTGAAGTTATTTAGTAATGTTATGACCGAAGTCAGTGGAATATAAAATATATATGATTGAAAGTTTCTTATATTTTTATTTATTGATTATATTCTACTTCAAACCTTTTCAACAAGATCGATCAATGTTTACACTTCAGACGATAGTACAAAATGTCGTAATTAACGTATAATAAATTTGTGATTCTTGCTCTGTAGTGATTTGTCTGATAACATTTTAGGAGCTGATGTAAATGCTAGCACACCGTTTGGTAGAACAGCCCTCCATGTTGCTGCTGCTCAAGGGAGAGGAAATATCGTTGACGCACTACTGGAGAGAGGTAAAAGATCTAAACCAAATTAAGTCTCCCACCGCGCCAAGATAAACTTTCAAAAAAGTTTATAGTGCGTCATAATATGCCATATACAAACATCATAATTTCAGAACAAAAAGCAAAACGTTGTTAGAGAATAAATCCTTTGCAATTGCAAAAGGAGACACAAAACATCCCAGAACACTTGTTTTAAGGAACATCTGGTCCTATTGTCATGTGCTGATTTTGAATTTCTTTTAAAATAATGCATTCAAAATCAGCACATGACATTATTTTAATAGAAATTGAAAATCAGCACATGACATTTTGCCGATTACATGCAACCCTAATGCTAAATTATACCAAAGTTATACTAATGCTGGTACAATAAACTGTGACTTTTTTAAAATACAATTTAAAGATCTGAGTTCGATTGAAAAATCTTATGAAAGTTTATAAAACTTTATTATTGATTTAATCAATATTAGCGCAAAGCATCAAGAGAAACAAACCAATTTTATCACCAAGTATCGAGTGATTTTCCAATAATGATTCCTTACTGTTTTCAACATTTACTAGTATTTTATCTTTCAGTAATGCAGAAATCAAAGTGCACGGGGGACGTCTGTTGATCATTTCCATTTTAACATGACTTAAAAATTACTTATTGGAATTGAATGTTAACACTTTTTTAGTTCTGGAAGTTTCTTAAAGTTATGGAAAGTGTACTATTTCTTTCATTTATTAAAAAGAAAAATATATGAATTAATTTCTCATAATTCATTTTAGATAACATATTAGGGCATTAATTCTAGGGCTGGGTACCTCCAGGAAATTTATACCACGGTATACCACGGTTTTTTTTACTATTTACAGCGGTAAATACCACGGTATACCTCAATTTTACTTTTTGCCATGTCCTGTACGGCTATTACTGATAGTCATTGAAATAATGATAAAATTTTCAGGAAATTTTTAGACCTATTTAAGTTTGGGTGATGTTGACATATATGAGCCGCATATTGGATGTGCCACCCCCCCTGCACCCCCTACACGCTTACTTGTACAATTGCACTGAATGCACACAACAACATTTTCTTCAATAACACCATATGTAATTCGTTATATTAAACATAAAGTTATCCCAAATTGTTGAATTGGTTTTACTTTTTTAAACCAGCGTGTACTCGCCTGTCGACGCCATATTATTTCCAGAGACGCTTTGAATGCACTCGATTCAAAATATTTTAACTCCGTTAACAAGTTACTCGAGTTGTTATCACTAAAGTAATCAAAATCATTGATAATTAACTTTTATTCATTTGCTAAAAACTTTTGGAGCGCGTCTTATACAGTTCGCGGTTAAGATTCAAACAAACACACCCATGACGTCACTGGTAATTATTGTTAGATTGAAAATCACAGAAGTATATTTTTGTTTTAGTTTTGTCGTTTAGAGCGTTTACCTTCATTAAAGTAAAAGCACATCATTTAAGCATGGAGTAAAGATTATGTCATTAAATACCGGTATTTCCCGACGATACCGCGGTATGGTACCGCGAGATTTAAAAAAAAAAAAAAAAAAAAAAAAAAAAAAAAAAAAAAAAAAAAAAAAAAAAAAAAAAAACACGGTTACCGGTTTACCGGTAATACCGCGCACCTCTAATTAATACATTAACTAATTTGTTGATTTAAAGAAAAAGCATCGCTATGGCACTGGAATATGCTTTGTATGCGTCACCAATTTGAACATGAGATCATCAGTTAATTTTTTATGCAAAAATAACTTTTAAAAAAAGGCTTGGAATAAAGGAGTATAAATTGTTATTACTTTTCAACACAGGTGCTGATATTGATGCAGAAGATGAGGAAGGCGAAAGTGCGTTGTCTATAGCTGCCAAATTCAACCACAAAAGTTGTGAGCGTCACTTGTTCTTGTTTAGGTGGCAGGAACGTGCAAAACGAACGAATCCCAGTGAAGAACCTGACAGAATGGCACATCAGTTTTTCGATTCCGCTTTTCCAGTTTGGTTGAAAGGGGGTCAGTGTCAAATGTATTATACCAATATTCTACCTCCAGGAGAATTCGGTGGCAGTCGATTCAATTCCCCGAAAAGACGACCTCATACGACAGCAGTTACTAAAGAAAGACTGCACTCTGATGGTGCAGACCAGTTTGAAGATGACGAAATGGACTATGACTATACAGAAGATGGTAAGACTTTGATCAATTACCGGGTCTACCCAGCATTGTTATAAATAAAATAGTGTTTTTCAAGAAATAATTTTAATTTAAAATAGGTTTTGGAATATTGTTCAGCTAAAATATAGTTTGTGATTTATATTATTCGTCAACAAAACCTCTTTATTTTCTTACAAACATATTGACAAGAAGTGACATAGTTGAGCAATTTAAAACCACTGTACAAAATTAAGATAAACTATACTTATAATGTTTTACATGTAGCAAGTCTGTTTTACTCTATTTGTGTATACTCTTTAAAGGTTGCTAGAATACATTAAGAAACTAACAATCATGATTTTTATGCTGTAAATAAATTGTCTTTATAGATGAACAATAGAAACTGAAAAACTATAAACAAAATATTTTCAAAAAGAAAAGACGACAATTGGGTAAAATTTTTAATTTGTTTTAAAATGTTTTCAGGCGTTAATGTACGTCTACCTGCCATTCGCGAAGAAAGGAGGAAAGCCCGCACGGCTACTGGGTAAATATTTAAAAATAATTTTTTTTATACATTACTACAAGCAAGAAGATGGAACAACTCCTCTCTGGTGTATTGCATACGTCTTCCAGTATTTTGGTCCTATAATGTGAACAACCCTGGCTAGCTAGATGTGTATGCTTCTTTTTAACTTGAAGTTTTTGTTTGTGACGCCTCTGTTTATAGATGTGTAATGCAAGCTTGTAAATGAAACGGGAGACCTTCTTTAGCTTCCAGTCGTATCTCCATTATTTTGATTTGCTCACACTCAGCCAGTTGTCTTTCACGGCTTTGTACGACCGTGTTTGGTTTTACTTAGCCTTTCTAAACATGAAAGTTGATCGCAAGCTTTGTCAATATGATTACATCTTTTTTTATTTATGATGTACCTTTTTGTACCTCTGCCTTTCAACACTACATTTCGTGATAATTTACGCTTTTTTATCCGATATTTTTCAATAAAATAGATACTAATAGCTTTTTTGTTAAGTGGTATACAAGTTGTAGTAAAGGCTTTTACAAACCACCAATCAATTTCTTCAATACATCAAGGATTTAGCTTTTAGATACTGTTTTGCCTTTAAATCGATCCAAATCCCAGGTGGGAAAATGTCGAATGCTTATAGTGATGTGGGACACACAGAGTCAAAAGTGCAAAATTAATGTAACGTCCTAGGTCATTAATATACCGCATACGACGAAGGAAAAGATAATTAGTTATGACATCGAAAGCTACGTCTGTAAATGTTATTGACAAAAAAAAAAAAAAAAAGAAAAAAAAACATTCCCCTAGGTAATCAAACGCTACACAACTATCTACAGTTTTAAATTCAACATCTCGTGATATTTGGTAATGATGTTTTTTGTTTTTTTTTTTTTGGACTGATGATATTTTGAGTTTACCAATGAACATTTTTGATTTAGGAATCGCCGATTTCACGATTGCGCCGACGTTGATTGCCAATGAAGTTTGAACATCTTTACGGATACGCATATCTGTTGCAAAAAGGTTTCAAATGCTAAATTGCCATTGTGTTTGTCTTTTGAACAATGTTTATAAAATAAACGTGATAAAACAATATATATTTAAGGCAAATAAGTGGACATTCTCTTTTTGTCAATTGTTTTAATTTCAGTTGTATTAATTGACAATTTTGACTTTTATTTACTTATAGTAAAGCTACACTAATTTTAACATAAGAATAAGCTATGCAATCGTGCAATCGCCTTCCAGGACCTAAAATCATCTTTGTTTTGATTGTAAATGTCACTGATCTTAATTTACTACAGAACTGTTATATTCAGTTTCGCAAATTACTAAGATAGGTATCTTGGATAAAGACTGGTATGTTTGTTTTATAAGATATGACAAGACAAAAACGAAAATTGAACTTCCTTCAAGCAAGCACGTTACTATTTGTAGATGTATAAATAACGGATATTGTTTTCGTTTAGAACGGAAGAGGTTACGAAAATTAAATGCAAAGGGTAAGAATGTCGATAATGCATGGTATAATGTGTTAAAATCAGTCATCGATCACGTGTTTAAAAGTTTTTCACATCAACCTCAATCAATACTGACAAGCACTTTCAGTTTTGTTTTTGTGTGTTTAAGATTTTTTTTTGTAAGTTCCAGTTGTATTGTTGATGGTTGATCAAAGTAAAATAAGACAATATTCTAATTTTTGTTTAGTTATTTTAATGAAATAAAATTAATTGCATGTAGACATATACCAGATAAAACAAATAAAACGTGTGATAGAACAGAAAACTAGAGCATTTCTCACGTGTATTCTATAGAATAATAACAAATATAAAAGATACTAATAAGCAAACTTCACTTTTCACGTGGATGGTTTTACTGCGTGGTGAAATGATATTTTTTAATTGAAATAATTAAAAAAACCTTCAAATTGAAACCTTTTTTCATTGTTACATCAAACATTTTTTCTAATACAACGCATGCATTTTTTCACAGCAACAATATTAACTGTACTCATTACGCATGGCATACTAAACTAATTGCTGATTATAGATTTAATGGCGTAAAAATAATAAATATTCCTGTAGACTAAAAGTAACCATATTGTTTGAGTTGTCTATCAACTGGCCGGGTAGATAGATGCCCGACGCATAGTACAATATGTCTAATTTATTAAAGGAACCGTATTCGTGGACCGTGATATAAGTAAAACTTCTTTGAAGTTGACTTTGTTGATTTTTTTGGCGCCTGCTGTTCTGCGTTACCAATAGTGGTCTTTACATCTAAGAAATGATGTGTTTGATAACATAGAATGAATCTTGGAAATAATTGAGCGTTGTCATATTTTTGCCACAAATTGTTACTGTATTTTAATTTTAATAATATAAATAGACTACTCAGGTTTAGGTTTCATAATTTTGTACTATGATTAATGTACACTGAACATTTGCATAAAAGTCTGTTACTTTTTTAACCATGCAAAGTAACTGTTGAAAGAAGTGTGGTGTACCATTGTAAGATTTTATTACTCATATTAATTAAACAATCAACATTTAAAATTTCTTTTCTATAATTCATTTTATTTTTATCATAGACGGAAAAGAGCCTTTTCCTATGATCAATGGCTAGCTAGAAAACAGTCTATAGAACAGAGGGCTATAGATATAAAGAAAGCCGCTGAGGAAAGGAAGAGACTTGAAGAGGAAGCGGCGTAAGTAACCACATCTATTAAAATACCAATCACGCACCACTTTTAATCAACTTTCAGCAAGTGCTTTATGTTGGCGATATTTTACAAATGTTGTTTAATAAACGACAAAATATAATGCGCGAAAATTAAGTTAAATGAATTGTTCATAGTCGCCATATTTGTTTTTGGTTAATTTAATAATAGGAAGTTTCAAAATTCTTCTCAAAAAATTGCAATACGTTAAAACTGTCTGTTACATTTATTCTATTAAAAATAGCTTTGACATTGGTAAAGAATTTAAAAAGATATTTAGGTAACAAACGAATAAGGGTAAAACATGTTGTATTTTTTCATAAATACTAAATTATTCATTATTTTATTACTGAGTATTCCTACGAACTTATTTAGATATAGACGAAATTGAAATATAATTGAAACAAATACATAAGGATCTATCGAATGTTCAGTTGCTATTCAGATTTTGTCTGCATAAAACAGAATATTATTATTGGTATCAAAATTTCAATAAAAGCACCTTTTTGCAATTTTCTTGATCATTGATTTTATGATAAGTTTAATGGAGCAATTTTCAAAATTTATGTATTTGAAATTATTATGCATATATTTGTTGAATATTTTGTAAAAATTTAACATTTTTAGTTGTTTCTACATTAAATTACTTTTCTAGAACCATTGTTCAATTTTTTTTAAATAATTCAAATTAGGTTGACTTTTTGCTCTTTTCCCCGATGTGAAATTTAGGCATCGCATTGAAACATTCTAAACCAATTGTTAATTTCTACCACCAAACGAAATATCTTTTCATGTTTTGTAACCTAATTAAAACTTTTGTTTTCAAAATAGACTATCAGAGGAGTAAGTATTTCATGTACCATTAGTTTATGTTATATATTAGTTATTTTTTGTTATAATTTCGTTTGCACCTTTATCCGTTTATGGTTATTGGGTACATTCTTGTAGTCAGTAATAAACAGTTTTTTATATAACTTGTTGTTTTTATATCTTGTGACTATGTAAATACGAATTATATTTCAGCACTAATACTCTCGAGGCTTTTGTCATTTAAATTTGTTCAGTTTGTCATCATCATGTATTTATATATATATGGTCAAATTGTTTATTTTTGTGATTGGATGTTGCATCTTTAGCAGTCATCTTTAACGTTTTCATTTATTCATTGGGAAGGGTGCTATCAATGCTATGAATATCAACCTGTACAGCGTTAAGAAAAAAAAATTAAATTTGGTTTTCATGCTTTTACATTCTTTGCTTTTGTTATCTCTTTAGTTTATATATGACATCTGTTTATTTTGCATCTTTAGCAGTCATCTTTAATGTTTTCATTTATTCATTGGAAAGGGTGCTATCATTATATCTTGTTTAATTGCTAGTAAAATTGATGTAATAAATCTATACTATTAATTAATCCTATATAGTTTTATGAATATCAACCTGTACAGCGTAAGGAAAAAAAAATTAAATTTGGTTTTCATGCTTTTACATTCTTTGCTTTTGTTATCTTTTTAGTTTATATATGACATCTGTTTATTTTGCGCTTTTTCTGAATTATTTAGTTTCTTTTATCATAATTACTTTTAAGTTGACTTTAATTATGTTTTACATATTTTCTTATCATCTTCTCTGATTTTCTAACCATTAATTTTGTCACAATTAATTTCAAAAGGCTGTTTATCTGCTTTTTTGGGTTTTTTTAGAGTTATGAACAAAATAAAAACTATCTATTTCAGTTTGTTACACCGGACCCAGCTGCACAAATCAAAATCAGTGAAATTGAATTTTGTTGTAACCATAGAAACTAGAGTTAATTAGAGTTATTTACACCGTATTTAGAGCAATTTTTCTGGATTTATTACTGGCTACATTTAATTTGGATCGGTAAATTTGGATCAAGGTTAGATGCAAGGTTTTTTCGTCAGCCCTAATAGAAGGAACATGTATCTTCAACACCGTATCTTTATTTCCATGTATACGAGCCAGGTTTAGTTTTTACTTGATCGTATTGAATAAATTAATCAGTAGAAATGCAGTTGAATTTCAGTTACGGATACTCTTTTGATTAATAAAGCTTTGATAAAAAAAGTTTGATAGATCAGAAAATCATATGAAAAACTGAATTGACTTATAGCCATTAAACGTAGTTAAAATTGCTTTTTATGAGTAGGCTTACATTCAGGCGAATTTTTGGCACTTTTACTTCAAGTGTCACAACTTAAAATCCTGTCTCTTTACTTTGTTATGTTTTTAATTTTTTATTTATTTTTTTAAATTTTTTTATTATTATTATTTTTTATTTTTTTTTTTTTTTGAAAAGTTTTTTTTCAATTAAAAAAATGCTTTTGAGTGCCTGAGTAAACTCAGAAAAAGCAGGATTTTAAAAAAATAAAATTGACGCTTTTGAAATTAATCGCAAAATTTATCTCAAACAATAGCACTAAAAGAACAATTTTTATGCAGTTGTTTAAATAAAAATAATTAAATACAACACTACATCGGTTTGACCTACATTTCATAATTTGACATCAATTTTTCGTGCCATTGATGAACGTAGAATGGTAAAAGGTAATATTTTTGTAATTACATTATGTGTTAGATCTCTTCCATTATATTATAGACAATTTACTGGCTGATGCCAAGTACATTTATTTAGATGATAATTATTTTATTATTCTACATATATACAATATTTCAATTTCATCTTTAAGGGAAAGAGAAAACGAGAAGTAAGTATTTGGTGATTAGCGTGAAATGTACAGTTGCCTTCACTAAAGTAATGTTATTATTTAGCACTTGATTACTAGGTTGTCATGTTTGATAACATAAGATTAACTTTGTGTTATATATTTGGAAGCTTGGTTAGATTAAATTTGCTGTGTTATTTTTTGTTTAATCTTAATTTGAGTGTATTAAGGTGATGTTTGCCTCCTTTTTTGATACGGCATACATCTAAACCTGATAATTTTTAAGTTAGTTTTAAAGACTTCTAGCTTCACCAAAATAGTTATATAAAAAACCAATAATAATAATAAGCACCAAACATCTCAACTCGAGGGTTGATACATTTGGTTACATGAGAGCAAAATGAACACTCGTGCGTATTGCCATGTAAATAAAATACTTTGTTATTTTACTTTTTTCGTAGTAATATTTTTATCAAATATGATTAGAATAGATTAAAATAATTTATCCCTGAAAAACATGCATTGACAAAAACAACACTTGCGAAAACTCGACACAATACAAGTCAAGATAAAAAAGTGTAACAAGACAAATTATACACGCTGGGCATTTACCCCACTAACTCGAAAATATTATAATTATTGTGTCTAATATGTGTTTGTCCTTTCTTTCCTTGTCTTTTTTGGCTATTTTTTTTACATATGATATTCAAACTTATTTTTCTTTGTTTATAAAACGCAATATAAATTTTGCTAAAAATTCAGCCTTTCAACAAAATGTCAAGACTTATTTGTAAAAAAAAAATACGGATTATTTTTAAACTATACATTGACTTCCATTTCTGACACCCATCAAAATTAGTCAACAAGTTGTGTAGCAGCAGTAGATATCTAGTACATAGTCGAACCTTTTTGAAAGCAGCAATTTATAGTTTTCAGCCACTTTATTCAACAAAGTCGGTTCATTTAACACTACCGTTGTCTAAATTTAATTATACAACAAACATCCTTTTATATGTATATAAATGTGGTTATGTGGTTATTGTTTAGTTTTTCAGTGGGTGTTTGGTGTTGAGGTTTTTGCATTGTTTTAAGTTTGTGTTTAATAAAAGAGTTATAAATTTTCACCTTTCACCAAAATTAAAAATTGCAATCACAAATCACTAAAATGGATATCCACAATGCATTGCTTAGACAAAAAATGTCAAAATTTGTTTTATTAATGCCTATATGCTGGTATTGGAAAAACAGCTTTGCAGGAAATGTATTTACATCTTTAAATTCAGAGCAATGTTTTATATATATATATATTTTTTTTTTTTTTTTTTTTTTTTTTTTTTTTTTTTTTTTTTTTTTTTTTTTGTCAACTGAATTGATGTTTATTGTTTAACCCATAGTGGGTTAAAGTTGTGACAGTATATTGAAAAATTAGAAATTTTTTTGCTCGACCATTAACACGTTCTTTATTTTAAATGAATGGGATAAACGTTTACAGTTGTACTGGTCAAGAAACAAATTAGCTTATGCAAGGCCAGGTACATCTGTAACAAAATCGGTTGACTTGATTTCTAAATTTTTCCCTACACAAGTAACAAGTGTGGTTAAAAATAAATCGATTTATTGGATCCATTAGTATATTTCAAGTGTGTTTATTTATATAAGGACTAATATTGATTTTCTTTCTAGACATTAAGATAAAAATACAGTATAACCTGTAATAGCGTCCAACTCTATATAACGTCCACCTGTCTATAGCGTCCAGTCTAAAGTATCCCCAATCTATTTTACTATATAAAGACCCCCTGTATAGTGTCCACCTGTTCAATGCGTATAGCGTCCACCTATCTTGGTCCCGATCGGCATTAAATTTGTGTATAACTTCCACTTTGTACATTTAAGTTCAATTTCAATCAGTTTCATTTGTTACAAAGTGGCAAAATGTTCGGTTCAATTCTAAAAATAATTAAATTAGGAAGATCTCGAAAGAACCCACAACAACTAAAATGTAAAACAAACATTTTGCTATGTTCAGTTTCATTGGAAATGTTCATCTAATTGGTTACTGTGAAGTTTTTCAAACGCCTAGCTACACTCCATAATATGCGACAAGCCACCTTAAGCCTTTCAAATCAGGCGGTATTTTAGCGAAAATTAAAATAGTCTTGATGCTTTTGTGAACACTCTTGTCTAATAAATTGAAGGTTAGATAAATGCTTGATAAGAGCAAGCGTGTAACTAGAATACAGGATATTTAAATATAGAAATTTTGAAATAACAGATGCGAATTTATTTTGTCTTTTGCGCAAACCCATGAAACAGATTTCATCAGATTTAATCATAAGCTCTTTAAAAAGTGTACACGGGGAACAGTTTTTCTGCTTCACACTGCAAAAATAATAAAAGTGAAATAAAATAAAGCGATTTTGTTTTCAGACCTATAAAATACGTAATATATACCTTAAATTTCAGCAAGAGGATAATTATTTTTTATTTAAAATTTAAGATTGGTATTTGCATTATCTTGAATGTTTAAGAAGTCAACTATTTCTTTGTAGAGTTGATTGTTATTCCATTTTTCCAGCTCTTCATCATTTTGACAACAATATTAACATGGTATTTTTGTAAAAATAATGATTAGACATTTTTTATAGTTTCCAAGAATCAAAAAAGTTTTTATTTTCCTTCCAGGAAGCGACTGGAAATGGAAAAGAGTCAATCAGTATGAAACGTGGTTAGCACAGAGAGAGTCAGAGAAGAAAAAAGTAGAATTTACAAGACAAAGAATAGAAGACAGTCCTATTGAAAAACCAGTTGGTGCTTTTAGAGCTTATCTCAGATCCTTAGGAAAGACAAGAAGTGGAGACACTTATGAAGAATGGCTCTTAGATAAAGAAAGGGAAATAGCTGCAGAAAGAATAAAACTCCCAAAAGCTGTGTCTACATATTGAATGTGAATTTGTATATAAACAATGGAAACAATTAATTTTTCTAGGTGTACGAGACATATTGAAAAATTCACTTTTGGGCGAAAATTCTTTCAGTTTTTGGAACCAAGGAAATTATTAGCCATATGACTAATATGTTTCCAATTAATTTGGCTGTATCCTAAATAAGGAAATTTTCGTTCAATGCACTTTAGACTACATAGTGAGAGAACAAATTTTACAACATAGTCGGTGATAGACAACAATTATCTAGAAAGAATGACTTTATAATTGCCTACCTTATGTGTTTTCAATGAAGTTGAATAAAATCTTATGATTTCTTTCTGTTGAACGGAAACTGCACGACCTATAAATGAAAACTAGTTTCCTTTCCTAAATTTATGACATATTTGTGTATATTAAGATCATTTGCATTAAGCTATCTTAAAAAATCATTGCTGTAGCCAATGGTCGCTGTATATAATAAGGTAAAGAGTGTAGTTTACTCAGTAGTACTAAATAGATATGTTTTTATTGCTAGAAATAGTTATTTGATTTAAGCTCAAAGGCAGTATATTGGGAAGTCATAAAATGTTATTCTTATACAATGTATGCTTTCTAGCGAAAGAATAATGGCGGCTATATAGGGCTTTTATTGCACTAAGGTATTCCCAACAGCTGATAATAAATTATTGGCGGTTTGATTTAATTTTAAATTGGCACATTTGGTAAATTATTAAGCTTTAGAAATTAAATATCTATGAATATTCTTCGGATGAGTAAATATATAACACAAATACCAGTTGAATTTTGATGTGCCAGATGTGCACATTTCGGAAATGATTTTATACTTAGCATACTCGTTGCAGTGGCTTTTCATACCTACCGTTATATCTTAATATCTACTAGTCATACCCTTTGTTATTTCTATCTAGTATATGAGACCAAATCATATGTATTTGGTTTTACTGTTGCATGCTATTGTATTTTTTTGTCTTTGTACTTGCAAAATAGCTTTTCGTTATTTGTCGCACAAATTCTTCTATTGAAGTAACTTGGTGCTAAAATGTCAAAGCTGAAAGTTTCGTCCAAGTTATTTGTATTTGTAAACACTTTCAATCAGTCTTATTTTTATTGTTATGCACATTGTTGATGTATATTAATATTTAAGAACATAAGGTGTAGTTTTTTTTTTCGATTTGATCAGACATGATGTTTTTTGTGACAAGTCAGTTTAATTTGATTAAATGTGTTTTTATAAATAATGCTTACTTGGTTCTTTAAAATATTCATAACATTAAAAAGTTATAAACATTTTTTATGATATAATCATAATATATTTTTTCAACAATAAATTATGGAATGATTTCATTTTTTTCTTTAAAGACGGATTCTTTAAGTTAATAAAACAAAATCAAATTTCGTCTAATATTGATGTTTCAGTGATATTTTTATATAAGTACTGATTTGATTTTTTAAATTATATTTTCTATCTATATTTTCACTTTTGGTCTCTAGCTCCAGTAAACAAAATGAAATTATACCTCTTTGTCATTGCTGTTTTAGATATTGCTTTTCAAATATGAAAATATGTGTACTCACAGGTTCTGCCGTCGTTATCATTTACCATCAGTGAAGTATCATGCTTTAGTAAAGAAACCGTCGTTTAATTTATGGCATTGTTGTCAGTAATTTGTATTGTCTTTGCTGTTACAAGGTCCTTAACTAGATAGCGATGTTGTTGAATAAAATTGACGAGTAAATTGTACACGTACTTGTTTTTATATTTTAATTTAACCCTTGAAAAGTTATAACGTACTGTTCCATTACTACGCATTATCTTATATGCTGGTAAAATTTACTTGATTTGTTTCAAATAAATTATTTCATTAAAATTTTAAAACAAAGACGATATATATACTCAGGATTGTTAGAACCATTAACTGGTAAACAAGTACCCTACAAAAATACCACGTGACATAAGATCATTCTGTCCTCAACACTAGAATAAAAAAGACTGGTGGTTTAGATTGACAAATTCTCGTTTTCGTTGTTGCAATATAAATTCATTTTTTCTCTCAACCGTCATATTTCTGAACTTATATCTTCGGAATAACTGTAACATGAACTTCTCAGGAAACACTTAATAGACATTATGAAGCAATTATGTATTAATGATTAATTATGAAAGATGTATTCAAGAATGTTAAACGAAAAATACCTGTTTAATTTTGCTGTGCCATATGTGCACATTTTGAAATTTTATTCCTCGTCACTAACACTAGAGTTCGAAAATGTTGATAGATGAAAAAGATAATCCAAACATTTGAAAATTATTGAACCCAAAGATCCAAAATTATATAATTCATATCAAGATAAGGAATGCTTTGTATGAGGGAACAATCCTAAGTTTTAAATAAATTTAAAAAATAAGAATATCAATTATGAAGAAAAATGTTTAAGTGATTTATTCTTTTTTCCTGCTTTAAAAAGTATTCAATTAGGTGAAAGGATAACAAGAAATATAAAAAATGTTTAGATATTTTAATAGTAAATCAGGAATTATGATCTTGTAGCTTAGTTTTGTTTTGGATTTTGAAGACAGATTTATTCTGATTTTGCGTTATTACAACGTGAGACAATGCCTTTGCAACGTAGCTAATGTTAGAATACTGTAATGAATCAAAAGCAAACGTTTTGCTACAATAACTCAAAATAATTGCTCATAAATTGTGACTAACAACGCCATTTAAATGCACCTAATCGATATGATAGTTTCCTCTGAATAATCTGAAGAAATTTTGACCAGACTTGCTGAAATGGTTTTGTCGCCACATGAGATGAACTCTAGCATTTCTAATATACGATGTATTAATCACAATCAATAGAAAAGAAAAACATTAAATCATTTACGTAAAGTTTATAAGGCGAAACATGTAATAAAAAATTAATAGTTCAACAAAGCATATAAGCATTAATATCTATCTTGTTTTAATTACATATCAGTATGGTCTGTAAATCTCGACATGTGATAAGTGTGAATTTTTGATTTCCGATAAAAACGATGAGATTAGAACTTGTTTATATGACGTAAAATTACCAATTTTTCTGATTTTTTTTTCTAACCAACGAAAACGATAATCTCTAACATCAAATTTCGGGCATTAATTTACATTCATTGCAAAATCAGAAGATTTTAGACAACACGACGAGACTTACAGAACTTATTTACAAATGTATCTATTTTTCATTGTAATGAAATACAAATACAATTTAAAACGAAATTTTAAATTCAAAAATTTTGAAAAGAACTAGACTACATTTTTATTTATAAAAGCATCTCCAGTTTTTACGAATTTAAACATTATACTTTATTAGAATTACTTAACATTTACCCATACCAAGAAACTAAATTGTAAGTTGGGCAATAATTTTAAAAAAATATAAACGTCTTTAAGTTATTTTAAATCCTACCGTATTTCAGAAAATAGAAGAACTCACTAAGAAGTTATAAGCTATCTTTTTTGTAAAGTACTAAGTAGAATAATACAATCCGATCAAAAAAATAAAGTGGTAGCGTAAATGTTTCATTAAAGTGAAACACTATAAAAACTTGCTGTAGTAATTGAATTAAATAAGGAATAATTTTGAAAGTTTACTGAACTAACAGACCTATATGTTTTTCTCAAATGTCAAAAATGTTTTAAAGTCTTTTTATTTTATGATTTTCATTTTCATTTCTTTTCAAAACCTTTTATCATTTCATGTAATTGTTTTGTTTCGTTCAAACTGTTTATCAACAAAGAAAGTTTCTTTTTTACTGGCTTGTAACCTTTCCCCGTTTTAAACTTTTAACAATGAAAAAGAAAAGTTCAAAAATGGAAAATCTTGCAAGTCCGTGATACGTCATAACAGTAAATGCAATTTGGTATAAAGTCAAGCTGTGTGTTGCTAGTGCGTTGATAACTAGATTCGGTGGCATAAAAGTTGACAATCAAAATGGTTTTTAACAAGGATCTTTACATGTTTAACTTTAACCTGTAAACGCTGTTGTATGGTAACTCTTAATAACTTTTTCAAAGATCCAGTCTCTGTACAAATTTGTCATACTTTTTGCATAAAGGTAATGAAAGTAACAATATATAGAAGTAAGATTGAATACCTTAATGTAATTGATGTTCATTTTATTGGACGGTATAATGAACACGTTTTCTCGTATAATAAAGATAGGCTATTTAAGCGGGTAAAAATGGAACCTGAATGGTCGCTGTATACATTTGCGTCATTTACTTCGCTTTTTAGGACAGCGTACATTTAGATTATTTTTCATAATCCGATCGTAACTCAAATTCGATCCGTCTTATTGAATTTTCGATACCAATGGAACATGTCCCATCATGTCGACAATTTAAATTATTACTTTTCGAGTATCAAAATAAAAAAAAAGATTGCATGAAGTTGCTAATAAACTCTCTTGACATACCAAATGTCAATTTTGATAGTATTGTCCTAGATGTCGTCGAAAACATTTTTACATTATTCAGTACCCAACATGGGACCAATTTGCGTTCTGTTTTTGAGAAAAAAATCTTAACTTTTTTACAACCAATATCGTATACAGAAGTGTGTCAAAATAAATTACTTTAAGTTAAAATCTTCGTCTATATTCATGTTAAGCAAATAGAGCACAAAGCAAGTGAGACCACTCTAAAAAGCAATCTTCAGTAAGTGAAACAAACCTGTGAATCAAATACATGTATATGACATATCGACACATTCATGAACACTGTAATTAAATTACAATGAATATGGAATAGCTTCCGCTGGTGTAACTGGATTGTTTGTCACTTCCATCATCATATATCCCATAACACCAAAAACTAATATGGTACCAATAGCGCAAACCTTATACAGCAAAGGCATGAAAATTGACATTAAAAACACAACAGTTAGGCCGACGCCTTGGCATATCCTAAAACCTATTACTGCTGGCTCTTTTCTTGTACACGTTGTTACCAAGATATCTGTGAATGAAATAATTAAAATAATTAATTTAACAAAACATTGTAATAAAACATACGGTAAAGTGTGAAAGTAGTTGTTCTGTAAATTATTTCCTCACACTTTTTGCTATTAACTGGTATTTTGTCCTTTATTCCTTATCCATCAATAAAGTTCAATATTCAGTTAATATATTGCTGAACTTTTACACACTTAAACGATTTACAATGTGTCAAATTTCTGAACTGTGAACAATAAAACATCAAATCGTACAGAGGTATGCAAAAGAAACTGCGATCTTTTATTTTTCTGAGTTTGAAGAATATATTATTGAAACAGAAACGTTTGGCTTTTTGGCTATTGCGATTAGAATCCAATAATATAGATGTTGCCAATTAAAGTTGCACTCCATTTTTGTGTCACTGACGTGTTTTAATGATTTGAAAATTCACAAAATTTGTCAAGTTTGCAGTAATTTTGTCATCTGAAAATAACTTTTTCGAACATGTAGATTATACAACAACATTATCTTTAAGAATTATTTGTTCAGTCATGCAAAAAAAATGAAATATCAATATTTTTTCTGATTTATAAAGCTATGGAGTGCAGTTGTCAATACTTGTCGGAAATTACAACCAAGCAAGTGGTCCGATGAAAAACAACGTCGACATAATGACAATTATCGCTTGTTATCCGGAGACTCCAATAGCTTAACAAGACGATGGTGAGTTTATTTCCTTTCTCTTTTATCGATTTTTTTTGTATGAAGGTTAAAGCTCAGAGAAAATGGATATAAATTTTAAAATCTCAAACAATTTGTTGCTAATGGCAACAAGGACAAGCAGATGAGAAGTTAAATGGATATAGTTGAATTCATTGGATTTGCTAGTGTTTTCGTATATTGATTATATGACATATGCAATCCATCATTGTCTGCATGGTTTACTGCTTAAAAGTTAATGTATATGTAATACTAGCTTTTGTATCACAACATAGGCTAGATTAGCGTTCAATATTACATAAACAGTACTGATTTTATCTCTAATGACTGTAAGGCTTTTTCATTATATTGTAAAAGAATAATGTAATAAAGTGATATGCGTGATTTAAATCTATAACAAAGTAGTGACACGATAATATGATTAACGCCTTGATGGAAATGACATAATATGATTGATGACATTGATAAAAGTGACATAATAATATGATTAATATCTAAAACAAAACAGTGATTTGATAATTTTATGACAAAATAGTGGCATTATACAATGATTAATGTCTTTGATTAAAGTGACATGATAATGCGATAAATGTCTGAAACAGTGAAATGATAATTTTATCAATATATATGAAAAAAGTGACATGAATAAGTTTTTATTACTAGGTTAAAGGGGAAAAATAAAATATTTAAAGAAAAGTTAAAAGCAGTCGAAACATCCAAAAACTAAGATAAAACAAACAAAAGAAACAAGAAAGAATAAATTACAATGATGAATATGTATTATTTTGCACTTGTTATTAGACGGGGTCTTATTCTGAGCAACCACTGAATATAGCCAGTAAAAGCAAAGCGAAAAAAAAATTAAAACAACTGTTACATATTGTTTGTACATTGTTTTCTATATTTGTGAATGATTGATGATATTTCTACTTACTCTGAACTTGTGACTGCCATACTGCGTCAATAACACCCCAAAGTGCCATAAATCCGAATATTGTATAAATGGAGTTGTTTTTCGGTTCCCATATATAAAGAAGGACGAGTAATCCAAGTGTTATCAGGAATCCTAAAACGAAGATAAAACTTTGATGCAACTGTTTATTCTCAAATATAAAATATTTATACATTTTTTAAAAGTACAAAATGAAGATGTCATTCCTTCTTTTATTTAGTTTCTATATTACAATTTTTGATGTAAATTGATTTTATTCTAGCAAAGATTTTTAAAAAATTTTATATATGTGCCGAACATTTTTTTATTTTATTAATTATTCTTATTATAAAGCATTTGGTTATTTAATTCATTCTTTCAACAATTTGAAATGAAATATGACGTCTTCTTCCCTTTTTAGTTTACTAGAACTCAAACCACAAAAAACGATTACAAAACTTCAATTTAAGATACAAAACAAAAATAATAAAGCAACAACTAAAAACTAGGCATAATTAAGAATTTATACTAGGATTATTTCTTAATAAACAACATATGCATTTTTTCTTTTTATTTATATTTGGCAAATTTTATAATAATAAATCGAGGCTGTAAAACAAACAGTAATTAAAGAAAAGTTATATTATCGTTCTTTTAAAGTTCTAAAATATATGCAAATATACAGACAAATAATAGAAGTACACGTGTATAACTAAATTTGCTTTTTTTTAGTTTGTTTTCTTTTTAGTTTGTGATTTGGGCACGGAGTGTTTTTTATGTTTTTTTATTAAATTTATGTATAATTTCACCAAAATTAGATAAAAAAATATATATTGTGAAATATTTAGTAAAATACACTCTATCGTATTCATAGCAACGTTTTGACAAACAGAACACAGTTATTTGTTATATAAGTGGCATGTAGATTAAGATGTTAATGCTACTCAATTTGAAATGACCACACTCCAAAATTCTCTGATCAGTGAGTATCGAACAACTTGATCAATATTCCTAGCAGTCTTAGTACTTTAGAAAGATACTTAAAATTACTTTATTGACACTTTTAAATTGATTGATCAATTTTCAATGACATTGGGGGGTTAAGAGTCAATTTAAGGATTTTAAAGTAAATTAATTTTCTTTCAAACTTTCTTGACCTTTTTACTTTGATTTATATATCTTGATTGTCTAGATCTATCGTCGACATGTGCAATAATACCGTAATGAAACCCGATCCTTATGTGATGGAACCAAGTAATTAAAACGCTTACTAATAAAATATTAAACAGACTATTAATTTTTCATGTTTAAGTAAAATGTTTTTCTCTCAATTACATGAATAAATTAAAAGTGTTATTTCAATTCTTATTTTTTTTGCCAATTTTTTTTTTCATTTTGGATGATGCAATGTCACATTTTAAACTAATTAAAAAATTTCAATTAATAAAGTATCTCTACTGTCGGATTAGTTTTGTTGTTAAATTTCAGATCTTAAGCACTGTAATATACATTGAATTGGAAATGATTTTTTACCTGAAAAATAAGAAAATGAATTGAAGGTTCTTTGAGACCACTGTATAATTTATTATATATTTAATGAAGACCACCTTTTTGAAAAAGAAAACAAATTTAACATAAATCAAATAAACTAAAATGATTTGAATTTTAATTAAGAGTTCTTGTAATTTATTAATAAATTATAGTTTTGAAGTTAAACATGTGTTACTACATTATCTTTGATAATGAGTTCGAAGAAAAACTGTTACGCAAACCGTGCTCATCGAAAGTTACAGATTTGACCTTTAGTAGAAATTATATATTTTCTTTTGTTTAATTACTCAGTGATGTTAGTAATAATCTTATGATTTTTATTGAATGTAAAAAGTACAGTTATACAGATTTAAGTAAGCATTTTTTAAAAGGACTTTTTTATCCAAATATCAACCTTCATCGATGTAACAGACAAAAAAGTCAACTGGTTAGGCGCAATGATTTTTTGTGTAAAATTTAATTTCATTCAATTTGTTAACTTAAATCATGCAAAAGTTATCATCCCTATTGATCTGTGCAATTGGGCCAATATGACCAGTCACCTAACAGTGCAATAAAATAGAAAAGGCTATGATTGATATTTTGTCCTCGGTTTCATTTTAGCAACACTTTCTTTCTTACAAGACATTGTTATCTTATTGTCTAGTTATCTTACCGACATGAATTAATACGTAGAACATGTAAAACACTATTTTTATTTACGTGTTGCGTGCTGTAAATTTGTTAAATAAATAATGTAAATTAATCATTAAGAATATTTTCGTGCCTTTCACTCGTTTGCATAGATCAATTAAGCGTGTTATAGTCTCATTGTTTTTAATTGTCTCGATAAACTTTAGGAGTTTCATGGCATTTTCCAATTTTCTCAAAAACAATCTGATGAACAATATGAATCAATAAAATTTAATCTGTCAGCGCTCCAAATTGTCTGACAAGTTTCGTGACTTGATTTCAGTTTCTTTTTCTTTAAAAATGAATCGCACTCTCTTAATTATATTTCTTAAACTTAGATATTGTATAAATATTTAATGAAATAAATATCCTCTTAACACAACAAAATTTTTTAAAAACATTATTTTACTTGATTTGGAAATAGACACACATTTTACAACCAGACTCAACAATAAATGCATAATAATAAAAGGACTTCGTGTTAATTTGTAAATATCAAAATATCTAAGTTGATGTATATCATCATAATTGTCTAGGAACATTTAGTAGATTATCTAAAAAGACAAACGAATTACCTTTTAAAACAAACACTATCGGTTTAAACCTCTTTTGTAATTTCTCGAGTACCAACAATGTTGCCAGTTGACACGTCCCGTAACTCATCATTAGGTACCCAACCATTGCTAAACCAAGTGTGTCTGTTCCGTAAATCTTTAAAATGAAAAAAAAATAGTTGATTAGAATGGCTAAAAATTTTAAAAAAAAAATCATTTAGTTTTTGGTTCTGTTTTCAGAATAATTCCTCAACAAATGTTTCCTGAACTTAATATCGCACAAAATATTTGTGAGTTTTAAGTGATATCAAAACATTTTAAAATCATCTCGAGTGCTTACAATCATATAAAGGATTCAAATTAAGAAATAATTTTGAAAAATACTTTGGTCAGTAAAGCGTAATTTTTTTAGATCTGGTTAGATAATTGACATCTTTTATAGCCTAAAAATCTTTTTAAGATTAAACAACTTACGTGTGGCGTCATTGAGCTGGCTTTTCAAATGACTAGAAGTGCATGTTGTAAGTAGTAGCATTTTGTTTTTCAGAGAGTAAAATAGCATAGCATATCTTAAAAATTTCGAAATGCAAATATAATCATTGAACACTCAAAGATAGATGTTAATAGCGCGCGTTATTATTTTTTATGCAGTAGAAGATACAGCACTATAAGCTCCTTTTGACACATCAATGACCAAATACATAGGTTTTTAGATTAAGTCATTTCGTAATAACAGAATCTGTAACAGAAAACTAATAAAACCTTCAATCTTAAAACATTGTATTTGAGAAAAACTTTACCTTTGTGACATCTGTTATGACTACAGCCTGTTGCATACCGGTAAACACCATTAACAGTCCAAGCATCAGAAATGTTTTACTTGTAAAAAATCCAATAACGTCATACAATTTATCTTTTAAAGGTGTTTTCCTTTTATTCAGTAAAATGTCGGGTTTTCTTAGGCAGAAACCAATCGTTGTAATGGATAAACAGGCAATTCCAAGGTAAATAAATTTCAAAAGGTTAATATGACTATTCATCCTAATGACAGTCGTTCTTTGGAACTAATCTCTGTCCAAACTGAATTTCAAAGCCCGTATTAACAAGAGAGACGGATGTATTATATATAGATGGTGTTGAATTAGCAGAGTTATTTGAAAGAATATACTGTTCCATTGGATTGTCTTTGGCAAGTGTTAGGACAGCAGACTCTATCAAATTGCCAAATATTTGGGCCGAATGGCAAAATATGACAAAAACACTTTGGAATTGTGGGAATTGATTTTTCCAATTTCATCCTAGTGATAACTGAATAACTTGAACCGTAGCTGGCAATCAGAAGTTCTTGAACTGACCATAGTGGCGCTTGAAAAAATCCAAAGACGCACGAAACGGGAATAAGCGAATAAAATGATGGGAAAAAATTAGCTGCTACGAATAGCACATGGCTAAACATGGAGATAAGAATAAGTCCTTTAGGTCTGGCATTTTGAACCAACCATGGAGATACTACTGAACCCACTAAAAAGCTAGAATATATACAAGCAAGTGAAATGCATCCTAAATTGTTTTCTTCATATAAACTACTTTGGATATTACGAAGAGGCAAGAAGGACATAAAAGCAAACATCAATCCTGTGCAAAGCGATATAAAATTTTTCCATATGGATTTTCTTGTGCCAATTTTGTCACCTGTGGTGTTAACTGAGTCAGCTGATGGACTTTCTCTGAGTCTACATAATTCATTCCATTCGTCGCTCAAGCTAGTAGGTCTACACGCTCTTTTGGTTCCAGATGGTTTGTCAGTGACTTTATTATTAATTTGTTCCACATTTTGCTTATCAGTTTGTAAAACCGATGAGACAAAGAGTTTATTTCTCCCCCATAACATAGCTCTCATTTCTGCATGAGATACCACAGATTCGCGATTTTCTAACAACTTGTTTGTGTCAGTGTCATTTATTCTAGGCTTTTCGTCCATGTTATCCATTGCTGCCGTATTTTCTAAAATAGGTGTTTGAATGTTGCCCGAAACATTTTGATGAATCTTTGTTAAAGCCGATGTTTGTTCGTTATCTGGTAAAGACAATGACCCGCTATCAAAGCCATTATGTCGTGTTCGCCATTTCATTGCGTGTATCTCATCATCCGTCATTTCTCTCTCCTCATAAGGATGAGTCTCAAATGAATTAGTAATTTTATCCATACTCTGTTTATTTATACATCCTAAAATAGAAAACAAAATGTATTTGAGATTACCTATAATAAAAGTATCGAAACAAAATGCACTTGATTACCTTCAAAAATACATCGTAATATTGGTACCTTCAAACAAAGAGGGGAATGTGATTTTTTCTTTGTCGTTTACAACAACAATAAAAAATGTAAATTGAAAATATGTGGTAAATGAGCGTGAATGGATTTACTTTAGTGATTTATTTTTCTTCAATCTTGTCAAAACGTATTTAAATGTGGTTCTCTTGTTTGATTAAACCAAAGTCATATGAACAAAAATGCAAAATACATTAAAAGTTATTTATAATCTAACGTTTAAAAATACATTTTAGAGAAATTTATTTTCCATTCGACCTGACAAGGTGAAAAAATATTGTCTACCAAGCACAAATAAAAATTTCAATTTTTTTCTTTTTCTTTTTTTTTTCTTTCTTTCCATCTTTCTTTTTTTAAAGCAAATTTGATAATGATTGCAACTGTACAATCGAATACATTTTACCCACTTTGAACTTAAAAATATTTGTAGAGCATATGTTTTTTATAACTATTTCAACAGTCAAAATAATACTAGTTGAGCAAGGTGAAATTAAAATTCCCTTAAAAGACTGACTGCCAACTTTAATATTCTATTGGCTAGGTTTGGAATTATGATGACTGTTAAGTAAAATTCCTTGCTTCATACAAGAGAACAATATATTATATAACATTTTATACAATGATAAGCATTTTCTAATAGTGACACAAAATCCCAACAATCTTATCTGACGAATAATGAAAAAGAACCTTTATACAAATACATTCTTTATAATCATAATTTATAACTAAATTATGAACCGTATATAAATTGATATGAATTCAGATTGAAACCGGCATAATAAAATCGATAATGCCCACGCTTAGATGCAAACTTATAACGGAATATGAATAAAGATGTTCATATACGGTAAGGTTATTGCAACTTAAACAACATTGTTGTATACAAGTTGAGTGCCTTTTTGTCCCTTAAGTGTCATTATTTCTATGGACGGTTCATTTCTTAGACATTTACAATTTCTTCATCGATATAAAGCCGTCAAATGAAATATGTAGAATGCTGAAAATAACATCTCATAAAAACATTTGTAATCAGGGATTGTGCTTATATAGAGACCGGCCAATATTTGGCTATAAATAATCACAAGAGAGCATGGCTTGTGACATATTAAAATTTTTTACATAATTTAAGCAGTTTGTGTTCACTCACACTGCACATGCTTTACTTTACTTATTTATCGTCTATCCTGACACTTATATCTCTTTCTAAAATATTACAGAGATTTGGTCTTTTTTTAGAATACTTTACTATATTTCTAAGACAGGATTAGGCTGGCCTGAATAAACCGATACGGTTGTTACGCTAATCAAACTTAAACATTGTATTTGTTTTAATACTGATGAACAGTTTAATTTGGGTTTATCATTAAATGGGAGTAAATCAGTATGTTAAATATCTAAAAAAAATTATTCAAATAAATTTGTGATACCTCAATGAAAAATGTGAGTATATTGCAGTGATAAAATGAATTGTTCACAAATATGATTAAAGGTTATTTGATATATACTAAAACGCTCACTCTTAAAATGGTATTTGGTGTTTTGCTTCAGTTTTAATCAAAATTGTCGATATGTATAAATCATCTTTCATGCATTTTCCCTTGATCATTTTATTAACGAAGTTAATATTAGTGTTTTATAAAATGTTTTCAACCTTTACTTCGATATTTTTCTGAAAAAAAAAAGCAGTAACCAAGTATCTACAAATATATTTGGTTTCAAACCTCAATACAAGTTTTTTTTTTCCAGAAAATAATTAAACATCTAAAATCAATACAAACCCATAATTATATTTCGAAAGCCAACATATATATAACAGATATCTCACCTTGGCTATTAACGTATAATTTACATGTGTTCGCTTGGCTTAACCTAGATCCATACTCAAGTGATAATGATTACTTATTTTTCTGAAAAGCCGTAGATTAAACCATCCTACACAGTTTGTTATAAGATTGAGTGTTAGCGTCAGATATAATACAAATTTGACACTTAAGCACTGATGATGTTACTTTTATTACCCATGTGAAAAGTATTACAATAATTCTCCTAAATGTGGATATGTTCATATTTAAATACTAGTGAAGTAATTTGAAGCTGAAGTATATACTTTAATACAGTATTTGTCATTAAGCAAATGTAATGAAGAACAAGAACATCAAACAAAGGAAACATAAAGAGAACAAAACAAGATAAACCATTCCATACTTTAGACGGACATTGGATATAAGGGTAGAAAATATCCAACGGTGTTATTTTTGCTGACTACAACTATACCACTTGTTTTCAAACGCATATGTAATATAGAAAGGCGTATATTGCCACATGATAAAAAATTAATGTTAAGAACATTTAATTAGTAACAACTGTAAGATAAACAGACATTTTGGCATGTAGGGCTGCTTTGTTGTCAACAAAACAAAAACTATTTTAAATTGAAAGCCTAAACAAACATGTGTTTACGTAATTGTTTAAACTATTAAGCAAAATACTTGAAAAATGAAAAAAAAAAACAAACTTTAAAATTTACTAAATCGGATAATGATAGCAACATTTAACTGAGAACTTTGTAAATGAAAAATGCAAGCAAGAGCATTATGTTACAGAAAAACACGACAGGATAGACACATTTTAGATAATAACTCAATTTTTCGTCAATTTTAATTTTGAAACAAGCATTCAGAATGCCAACATGTTTCATAAAAGCACACCCAGCGCATATTTTACTTTTTTCTTTCTATCACTATCAATTTCATAGTTAACAAATAATTTTTTTTATAAGATTAAGGGAAACTGTGAAGGAATTGTAACTTTATACAGCCTTATAGATCAATGACAAATGAGTAGGTCATTGGTGCATCGTTGTTTAAAAAAGTGGGTTATTAACGTTCCTTTTAAGTGTTATGTCAAACTTCTGGATACCATATTGGCATTTTATATTCAGTTTCAGGTATTATAAGCAGTGACCTAAATATGTGTTTATCAATTCTTGTTTTAAAATCTCTTCCATTACTTAATCTTTGTGCGTGTTTGAATAATACTCGCTGAGTACATACATTTCACCCACAAATTCAAAGCAAGACATTACTCATATATATAAAAAACGTAAGTCTAAATTGCATTAGTCATTATTTACAGGCATGCCAATATTGCATTACATTTATTACTTTCGGACATGATTTCCGACCTGGAAATCCGTAAAAACCGTTAAATATTTGATAAAAAGGAGAGTGTGACGAATGAAATCGATCAAAAATTAATCTTCTTTAAACCGTTTCGACAATAGTCTGAATTATGCAATTAATTGTCATGTAATCACAAGAATTAGTGGGTACATAGAGTGCAGTAAATTGCTTTTTACGTAAAATTTAATAAAAACAGACTATGGCATTGCTTCTTGTATACTTCCTGCATTTTTCATAATCATATAATAACAAGAGGCCAATGGGCCTTAACGCTCACCTGAGGATATGGCCAACCTGAGGATTTATCCAAAATCATTTGCAAAAAAACATAAAATATTCTATTATACATGCCTATAAATAGTTAATCGTTTTAAAGATAATTAGCAATTTAAGTCTTCTTTTGCAGCTGTGACTTTGAACTTTCAACATATGACCTTGATCCATATATCAAAATGATCATCATGTCAATATCTACAACATTTTAATATATATGCCAATCGAAAAGTTTATAGTTTCCAAGATAATAAACAATTTCAGTTTTTTTATGCACCCATGACCTTGACCTTTGAATGTATGACCTTGTGTCACATATTTAAATGATTGTCATATCAATACCTACAATATTCTAATATACAGTAAAACCTGCTGTAGAGTCCACCTCTATATAAAGTCCACCTGTCTATAGCAACCGGTCTAAAGTATCCCAAATGGATTTTACTATATAATGAACCTCTATATAAAGTCCACCTGTCTAATGTGAATAAAGTCCACCCTTCTCAGTCCCAAATGACTCCAGAACCTGTCTATAAAGTCCACTTCTTTAATATAATTTTTTATTAAATTTTATAATTTCCCAAATTTTGTGCAGTAAATATCAGCCACATTTCTTTGATATTGTGATGTATGAAGATAATTGGCAATTTATATTTTAATATAAATTATTGATCACACTAAATACAATGTAGTAACTTACACAGTTTTAAAATCTACTGAAAAGTAAAGACTACAGTATTGACTGATATTAAGTAAAATTTTGAAGAAAAATATATGAAGTCATACTTATCATGTCAACAACTGAAGCCATCAGATATAAAGGTAGAAATACCCATTGATATCTATTATGTTTTATATATAATTGTTTAATTTGTGACAACTTTGCTGCTACTTATAACAACATAGACACAATAAGTCAAGTGTATATAATAGGAAGAGTTTTACCATATAATCTTTTCTGATGTACAGTTTATCAAATTTAAATACAATTTGTTTTTTTTTTTTTTTTGTTTTTTTTTTGAATAATTATTTCTGAATAATCTGTTTTTAATAAATAAAATGGATATAACTTTATTAACGTATATATTAATAAGTTTTTAATAGGTACTGCATATTTTCACTTTTTTAACTATTTTAAACACTGTATGTTTACTCGTACATAGAGGGGACCCTCTATATAAAGACCACCTGTCTATTAAGTCCACTTTTGCTCAGTCCCCTCGGTGGACTTTATACACAGGTTATACTGTATATGCATATGCAAAAAGTTAATAGTTTTCAAAATAATTAACAATTTCAGTCTTTTTATGCATCTATGACCTTGAACTTTAAATGTAAGACCTTATATCTCATATCAGAATGATCGCCATATCAATTCCAACAATATTCTAATATACATGCCAATACAAAAAGTTAATAGTTTCCAAGATAATTAACAATTTCAGTCTTTTTTTCACCTATGACCTTGATCTTTGAACGTATGACCTTGAGCCATATATCAAAATGTTCATCATGTCAATACCTACAATATTCTAATATATATGCCTATACAAAAAGTTTATAGTTTTCAAGCTAATGCACAATTTTAGTTTTTATTAGCAAAAAAATAACATTTCAGGGGCAACAACTCCTACATGCATTATCATACAGTTACGAAACTTTGTACCTTTTTACATTTTGTTATGCTGAACGTTTTAACAATGTTTTGATATTATATATCTCTTAAAATTTTGAAGAAAACAGCCTAAAAATGCACAAATTACAAACTAGGTCATGACCTTGAACTTTGACCTTGACCCCTATTTGAAGGTTATTTCAAGAAAAAGTCATAACTGAAAACTCCATGTCAATAACTATTCATATAGTCAAGTTATAAAAATTTGAATCCATTTTACGAAATTTTTAAAATTAAACGCAAAAACGCGTAACCTAATTTTTTACCAAATTTCACGAAATGAACAATTTAAAAGCTTAAGACCCTAGAGAAGCCAAATATCACATTAGATTTTTTCTTCCATCATCGCTTTTGGAGAAGAAGATTTTTTAAGTTTTTTGGAACCATAGGTCACCTTGACCTAGTTTTGGGAGCCAGGACAACGTCGCGAACAAATCTGAATTGCACTGGCCCATATATGCATCTGACCAAGTTTCATTGAAATCTACCTTGTAGTTTCAGAAAAGAAGTCGAAAATGTAAAAGTTTACGCCGCGGACGACGACGACAACGCCGACTACGACGACGACGACGGCGACGACAGACAAATTTTGATCAGAAAAGCTCACTTGAGCCTTCGGCTCAGGTGAGCTAAAAACGATGGCCGTTAACTCGTGGTGTGACTTGTGTATGGCCCATAACAATCATACTTTGTAAATCATACTTTGTAAATATAAAGGTTCTATTGTTCAAGAATAATAATATATGCTGGATGTAGATTGGGATATATCGAGTAAAAACAAATATTGAATAAAGAAACTGAAAATTGTAAATGCAGCTAGTAATATTCTCCAAAAAGCTTAATATCTCTTTTTCAACTTATCATTGAATCAAACATGATAAAATCATCATTGTATATCAATGCTGATTACGGTAGGCTGTAAGATGTCTACTAATGTTAACATTTCTTAATGCGGAATTATATTATACACATGTTGAATCTTTTCTGAAGGAATTGCCAAAGTTTTCTCCTTCAACCTGAAAGAAAGTATTCTATACTAGCAATATTTTATATAATATCTATGAAATTAAACATGTTGACCTAATTTTAGAGACATTTACCCGAATTGTTCCAGAAGATAATGAAAATTCTAATGTTACAAAATGATGCCAAAAAGAGCTATAATTAAACTAGTTAGCTTTTATATCTTAGTAATGAGTATATGAATATATGAATCGTTATAATAAATACAGCTTTTGCAACTCCAAAAATCGATATTTTAACATCATTTAAATGTTAAATGTCAAATAATATTTTACAGGAAGTAAGTTCACTAATTGGAAACTAGATTGCTTCTTGCTTAGAGATATAATCTTGCACAAATATTTCATACATTCTATACTGTCCTAAACTTGATTTCCTGGTGAGGTGACTGATTAATATAAGCCTGGATTTTTTTACCTCTAGCTCTCGTTTCTACCATTAAGAAAACGCTTTAAATTGCCGTTTTTTATTATAATAGTTTTTTTTACATATAAGGAGAAAACAGTTTAAATTACGAATTATCATATAGCTGAGTATTTTGCGATTTTATAAAAATATGTTCTCTCTCTCTTAACATTCAATTTACTAGTTTATGAAGAGTACTTTGCTAATGTTGTGAAACTACGATAAAAAGACTGGGCCACACATTTGTGGTAAATCAAGAACACCAACTCTAGGTATTTTGGGGGTTTTCTTGGATTATGTTTTAAAACTTAAGGCAATGAATAACAGGTTTATTATGGGGGAAAAACTATAACCTCAAATAACTTAATTATACTGGCGTTTGTTTCACAATCGTTAACTAAGATTTTCCTTAACTTGAAATCTTAAAAACTTTGTTAATTTTTAAAATATTAATAAATTTAAGGTGGCATTTTAAAGATAACTTCTATTTTTACCATTTGTATTATGTTTTGACCAGTAGCTCCAGAAAAGATTGCCAAAATTTTGTGACGAGACTTTTGTCAATCATATGGTAAAACATACTAGTGAAAGTGGAATAGACAGAGTAATTTGACACCAGGATTCTTAACTGAGAAATTCGTGCAGACATTGAAATTTACATATTAACTCCGAGCACCATTGAAATATACTCATTCCCTGTTTTTATAGATTTGTTAATTTGTCAGAGCTGTGTAATCCAATACAATCCATCCACAATTTCTTTTTTCATAGTAGTATCACGCGGTTAATATTCGTGTTATATTGGGATTCGACTCTAGGACATTCTACAAAGAGTTTAAATAACATTCGGAACCAATATTGCGTCTTTTAAATGAACTAATAGTCCGTATCTAAAATAAAATACGTTTTCCAAACAAAACTAGATGTTCTTTTCCTAGCAAAGAAACCCAATGTCAGTCGTGTGAGACTTGTAATTTCTTTTAACGTACTTAATAACAGCCACGTAAAACGTTAGGAAGCTATATGGAAGAAAATTCTGTTTTCACTGGATTTTGTTACGATATCTGAGAGTTCTATAGTTAAGTTATTTCATATATAACCATTAAAATGTTTTGACGGCAATGTCATGTACTGATTTTGAATTTCTATTAAAATAATGCATTCAAAATCAGCACATGGCAGCAAGATTCAAGGTAACTTGTTGCTATTTATTTAAGGTTTAAAAAAGTCAATAACATACTGATTCACACATTTCTTTAGCAAAATGGTTTGCGTTAAACAATAGAGGGAGGGTGATTTATAAAATAAATAAGGTAGTATGTAATATTTTATTTTCAACCCTTCAGGTGAAATACTAGGTTTTGCTGTATAATTTGTAATGTGCTATTGTTTTGGGATGAACAAATTTTGTGGTTTCTAAATATATATATATATATATATATATATATATATATATATATATATATATATATATATATATATATATGAAGTATCATTAAGCCTGAAATACTTAAATACATTGCGTTAGATCGCAACTAAAATAATTTTATTTGCAAAAAATGGATATTTTTTAAATTTAAGTTAAGACGATATTCACTATAAATGGAAAGTATAAAATCAAAGTTTTTAAGAGCAATTTGTATATCAAAAACACGGGATTTTCCGATACCAACTGTTCTCAGAATTGATACCGCCTCATTTTGATTTTGACGTAAACCGCTCACCTATCGATCGTGGTAAGTCATTTTTGTAAGGTTCCACTAAAATTTTCAGTCCTTTGCGAATTGAGGCGACACCACTTCCGTCACCAGTTAGAATCGGAAAATCCTGGATTTCTTATAATAATTCTGACCTTCCACACAGCCGCCAGGCATAAGTGTGTTAGCGTCAGAAGAAATTCAGACCAGAAACGCTTACAATTAAAAGAGATTAAAACTGATTGTACAAGAAAATAAATATGTTAATAACTGTCTGTTAAAAATCGTCGATCAGTCGTCTGAAGAAATTAATTTAGTCTTATTTTGATTCTTTCTTTCGAGTTTATGTTGTTTTTTTAATTCATAATTAAATTGACTTTTGTCAAGTACGTATATTTATTTTAAAAAATAAATCCATAAACGGAATCATATTTATACGCAAGGCACTGCCAATAAAAAATTACATGTTTAAAATCTAGTTCACATATACCGTTGATTCAGAATACATATACATGTATATAAATTAAAATATTAACAGCATAAAATCCGTGCACATCTTTTCACTGATTCAGGTAAACACCTAGTCCGAGAGTTCTGACGTCGATTTTATTTTACTTTTCGACTTAAGTAAAATCGACGTTGTCGATTTTACAAAAGTCGAAAAGTAAAATAAAATCGACCTCAGAACTCTCGGACTAGTAAACACCAAAACGTTTAATCACATGATATACCAAGCACTCGGCGTCACGAAATGAAAGTCACGGGGTTTTTTTCGGATGGGAACTTAAAATAAACTAGATCCCGCAGTCACGGTAGTCGTGGCACGATAATAAGCCCTGCTGTATAATGCCATCAGCGCAACGCATAGGCGAAATTTCTGCACTGTAGTTGGCGACGTCTCGATATAAGTGAAATATTCCTTACTGGGACGTTAAACGCCATTACTCAACTCAACTCGTTTAAAATACAAATAGGAAAACTGAAACACTACGCAAATACGTATGAGTAACAAACAAAAAAAATCATCCATCCTTGCATCTTACGTGGCATATAGTTTGTTCATTGGACCGAGAATGCTAATCGAATCGAAACGATTTACTCATAGAAATGTTACATGTTTTGTAAATGCGTCTTTTTACCGGTATATAAAGATTGGATTGAAATAATACTGTTTTGCGCCTCTGTCAAGATTTTTTCACTTGCATGGAGGTGGTCACTTAAGGAATGGTTATGGAAACCACAAACTCGGAGAAATTCACAGAACTTCGAAAATTGAACTTAAAAACTATCTTACACTATGATCTGCCAGCATGATTATGTGTTATGTAACGAAGCATTAGTAGCTCAGTCTGTGTGTGAAATTCTTGCTGAGGGTTCTATCAGCAGTACCTCAGATCATTTGCCAATACAGTGCTCCCTCGTTATACCGCCGCCTTTTGCACACAATGAAATTTGGCGGTATATCGAGTTTGGCGATAAAGTGGGGTTACCGGAAACCGGAAGTTGCCCATTAAGTTGGTTCCGCTATAATAAAATATACAGAAGTAAATGCTTACCTTATATACGTAGTTAATTCCCAAATAAAATCATACTGTTACTGTTAAAAACTGTTATTCAAAACTACTATATACCAAAAAGTAACTTTTTTACACATAATTCCAACATTAATTACTTTCTATCCAAGGAAATACGCACTAGAAATATTTAAAGTCTAGTACTGTTTCTTGAAAAACTGGTCAAGGGTTACCTGCTTCGTACGTTTTACTTTAATTCTATTGACTTGATCCTTGTAATAAAATAATTTGGATATGTCCAATTCTGTAGTGCTGTCCTCCATCTCAAAAAATTTAATAACAGTTGTCAAACATTTTGTAACGTCAGTAAACGATGGCTGCGTTTCCTTGATATCATCATCGTCGTCATCAGTATCGTCATTAGATTCCGACATGTCCTGGACGGACTCTAAGATACTTTCATCCGATACATCCTCATTGGTTTGAATTTCATTGTCGATGTTAACGAATTCCCTGATAGTAAGTCGTAATTCTGGGTCAAGATCAAGACTGTCCTGAATCCTTTTCAATAAAGTGTCATCCTCCGTGGATGCGTTCGGGACAGTTTCAACGTCAGTATCATCTTCCCGTGACTCATGAACTAGCCCAGCGCGTCTCCAACAGTTTTTTATAGTGGTTGGCGTGACTTCATTCCAGCCCAATTTCACAAACCGTATGGCATCTTTTAACGATAAAAGAGGCGGTCGGTCATCGTCAATACAGTCAACATGGTGCTTAAGCTGCTTTCGACGATAATGCCCTTTAAAACATTGAATTATGCCAGCATCTAGTGGCTGAAGATGGCTTGTTGTTGACGGAGGTAGAAAATGAACCTCAACATTTGACAAGTTCGGAATTGCATGACTTGGAGCATTATCCATGATCAACAATACCCTGCGTTTCTGACTTCTCATTTTTGCATTGAACGATCGGAGAAAGTCAGAAAATATCGCCATTGTCATCCAAGCTTTTTTGTAAGCTGTATAGTCCACATAAAGGTTCACGTTAAAATTACGGAAACATCTTGGTTTCAGTGACTTGCCGATTACAAACGGCTTCATTTTTTCAGATCCGTCAGCATTACAACATAGAGCAACAGTAATGCGTTCTTAAGCTTTTTTAGTTCCTTTAGTAAACTCAGCAGTAGACAGTGATTTATCAGGAAACATTCGAAAAAACAAGCCTGTTTCATCGATGTTGAAAATGTTTTTCGGTTCAAATGACTCCATTTTTAGGATAGCCTCTTTCCGACCTCTATCAATTAAGTTTTTTGTACTTACAAGTTTTAAAGTATCCAGGATGAACAGATTAAAAACTTCATCCTGTAAGCATCCAGCATTACACCGTGCGACAGACCAAATAAAAGATAATTATAGTACAGTTCTTAGTTCCGCGTTATATCAACTCTCTGATGAATGTGATATGACTAACATAGATGTGTTCAATGATAAATTGGTAGAGGTTTTACTTCTATCAGCTAAAATGACTGTTCCATACTCAAAATATAATCCCCATGCTATTAAACCGTTTTGGACATCAGATGTCAAACTTGCGCATAAAGAAGAGCGACAAAAACGAGCATTGTGGATTGCAGAGGGCAGACCAAGGGGAATACAATATTAATCTTTTGCAGAGTATAAGCGAGCAAAGCGTCATTTTCGCAAAGATTGGATAACGCAGCAGCTCAATATTTTGAGAGTACATACCATGATATACAATATGCCGCAGAATGTGATATCAGACTATTTTGGCGTATGGTTAAACGTTTGAAACCTCGTAAATCCAAGATTTACCCAGAAATAATACATAACAGTAAACTATGCTCCGATCCTAACAGCATTGCCAAAGCTTTCGCTGACTATTATAGTGAGATATATACACCTTCATAAGTGGCGAACGAATCTCAACAGGAATTCAACGCCTCAATAAACAGTGAATGTAACAACATTTCTTACGAGGTATTAAATCCAAACGAGATAATACCAGGTGGCGTAATTACAACACAAGAAGTTTATAAGATTACTAAAGATCTCAAAGTAAAAAAAAAGCTCCTGGATACGACGGGGTACAATCAGAACACTTAAAATTTGGTGGTAGTGCTCTGACGTTAATAACTACACAATTTTAATATTATCGTGCAGCAAGGCAGAATTCCATCTGGATGGAAAAACGGCCTTATAGTGCCTATCTACAAGGAAGGGGGGAAATCAAAATCATCCCCTGATAATTATAGACCGGTGGCATTGCTGTCTACCCTGGAAAAAGTGTTTGAAAAAATTTTGATTACACGTATTGAACAAACCGAATTAAACAGTGCGTTTCCTAATAGCCATCAGCATGCATTTCAACGCGGGCTGAGCTGCTTGACTGCTTCCTTTTGAAACTATAACATACATTTTTTTTAAAGTAGGATAGCTTCGAGCTGACGTAAATGGAGATTTTTGCAATAAATTTTTGGAATTAATTCTGTTATAAGTTACCTTATGAAAAATAAGTCATGGTTAATGTAACGATACTGGGCAAAAATATACATATTCTATATCATATTGATCATGAAATTACTTCTCTATAGATAAAGTAAAGAAATAATTACAATAAATTACAAATATAACGTTCATAATTGAAGTAAAATATACATGTATTGTACGAGCCAACATGCAATCTTGACTCATATTGAAAAATTGCAGAATACACTGCCGATTTGAAGCCGATTATATCATAATTGTAGATGTTACGTGTTGTCTAAAATATAACATTTTTAAGATGGTTAACATGCCTATACAATAGAAAATATGTTTGTTAACGCGAATATGACCTATAGATATAAAAATAATTACATTCTGTATAACACTATACCTGATATAATAAACCATCGTAAACAACATCAACATTCCTCCACATTGGCGCTACATAGTATAAATACCCAATAAATCAATAAATTGGTGCAATACACATGAATAAATAATCCATGGCGATTATAACAAAAATGTAACATCTGAACAAAATTCAAATTATGCAAAGCATACCTTATTACACCATACTGCATGTGTCGTCTGCCGACATCAAATTGTATTATCTGCGCACTGGTCCTTTACTGGTATAAAAACATCTATTACAGTAACATTTAGGCCTACCTCGGCTTGGAATAACGAGATTTCTTCTGTGCATAAAACCGATCGATTAATTGTAGAATTGATCTCTTATCGTCTGCATCAACCGCGTGCTAGGACCACGAGGCCCCTACGTACTGCAATCACATGAATTATTTAGATGCAACTGTGACTAAGAGAAAACGATGCTCGCCGATGATACTGCTGTTCATAGCTGGTGTAACATTGCGATATTACGTTACCAACAATAGGGACAATCTTACAACACACAAACTAGTAATGGTGAAGTAAGAACTTTCATCGATTTTTCGATTCCTAGGTTAATTCTGGTTCAATAAGGAATTACCCCATACTTGAAGATAATATAAGAGATCATTAAGAAATAAACACACGACAAATATTAATACAGTCTAGATACCAGCTACATATAATACAGCAGTCATTGAAAGTAGCTGAAAATAAATGTATATGAAATCAAATACAGAAAAATTAGAATTAGATTTTAAAAATGAAAACCATTCAGTGTTATTTACTTATTTAATAATAATAATAATATTATTATTATTATTATAATTATTATTATTATTATTATTTTATTCATTATTTTTTTACTTATTTTTTATTATTTATTTAGTTATTTATTTATTTATTTATTTTGCAAAACGAACAATACTGTATAAACATTATCTTACCTTGATTCTACAATATTTCTACTACAGATCTATGTTAATTATATTTTCTAATAAATTTCAAACTATGTATAATTTGATTTAAGATTTCCTTTTTTAAAAAATATATTGGTCTCTTTTTTTTATATATAAAATGTCTTCAAGTCACATGATAATGTGTATGTCCACTATTACCACCTAATTTAACGATTCCTTTTATCTATTTAACTTTTCTATAATATAAGAGTTATCTCCCTTCCATTGTAACCTTTGTAATTAACAATGTGTAACAATAATTGAAAGCCAAAATTACGAGAATTTCTCACGCTACCGTCAAAATTTGTTTCTGTTTCTTACACAAAACCTTTGTTAATTCCGATACGTATATGTAGACTGAAATCCATTACACTGCAGTTTTAGTATTCCGTTTGTTTTGTTTTTTTTTTTTCTTTTGTTTTTTTTTTTTTTGGTTTTTTTTTTTTTTTTTTTTTTTTTTTTTTTTTTTAAAAACAAACAAACAAAAAAAAAAAAAAAAAAAAAAAAAAAAAAACAATCTCCATATTAATCCTACATTAACAAATTAACAATTTCAGCAAACCCAAAGCTGTTAAGAAGGAAACAAAATTATATTTTCTGAGAACATCGTAGCTGCATCTCCACGGATCAGATCGCCTCTTGTCGTTTAGGTTTTAATCGCACTCTGGAAGTCTGAGAAAGATCAGTGGTTTTCGCCCGACACTCCGCTTAATTCCACCATCTCTCAAGAGACGCCTTGATATAAGTGAAAGAATCTAGTCTGGGGCGTAAATAATCTGCAATCCAATTTAATGAACTCAAGAGTTGAGCAGAAAGAAAATTGATAGAAACTAACTGCATCTATGTTTCGAATTATTGTCAGCGTCATTTAAACAATCCTAATTGAATATATTTCGTATTTCGTATAAACTTTAAAAAAAAAATTTAGAAAAAGAAAAAAGTCTTGATTCTAACCTCGATTTAAAAAAAATATACCAAACCTTCAATTAGTACCACTAGGCCGCCTAGTAATACGCCAGCCTTTACGTCCAATCAAATTTAAAGTTACAAGTACGTACATGTATGACGTAATCATGAAAATTATATATATATATATATATATATATATATATATATATATATATATATATATATATATATATATTGATTTATTTAAGAAATAACTCTGAATCGCGAACGGATTATGTTAAAGTTTGCACACCTTTTTTGAGGTTAGACATGATAAACCGAAATAAAATCAGAGTTATTTCTTATAATTTAATTTCGTTTTATAAAATAAGGAGATAAATTCAATTATTTCGATAATTATTTTAATGTCAGAATCAATAAAACTGTAACAATTGTGTGCGCAATAATACACTGTGCACCAAGTTTGTTGCTAACAGCAACGGCCGACAACCACAAGTTGGAGCGAGCGAAAATTCAGTCTGTACATTGAAACTGATTCAACGACAACACATGTTACGGAATAATTTAATTTTTAAACTGGAACACACAGTTATTGAATGAGGAATTAGATATAAAACCGGATGATATGAAGTTGCTACTATTAAGAGAAAACGGAGCTGGATGTGAATGATAAAATTCATTTGTTTGTGCAAGCTTTGTAGCTTCTGGTACAGATGAAGATGTGGATATGGATGGACTAGTAATGGCGTCGATATGGGATCCAGGGTTATTATTATTTTCACTGGTATTAGATTTTAGGGAGAGCAGGGTCTCGCTCAGCTTTCTTTTTTGACAAGTGGAGCATTCTCTGTTATAGCTACGCACTGAGCTTTCGTTTTTATGACCAGACATATACATTATATGTCGTAATTCAAAACCGCTGTCGTTCATTTTTTGAATGGCTGTAGCTCGGAGAGAGTGTGCGGTGTAATTTTTGCTACATCCAGAATTTCTACTTATGTCTGCCATAAACCGGGTAAACTGATATTGCTTTACAGGTGTATCAGTAAACCAAATATCCTCAGTGCTTGGGGAAGACAGCGCGGGTTTGGAGCAATAATTAAAAAGGGATTTTGCATTTTTGTCAGTTTTTGAAATCAAAAATTTCAGTGAAGTAACTGGACAAGTCAAAGGATCGTGCGACGAGTACATTCTTTTGCCTCCTTTTCTTGTTTTCTATACAGTTTCGTGACCTAAAGTGACATATTCAACGTTATTTTCATCCCTGTTAAAGTCGAAGGAATTAAAGCTGCATTAAGTTTTCCAAAGAAAAAATTAAAACGATGCTAATCTAATAACTGATGTTCCTAATGAACAATGTTACATTTGGTTCAACGATAAAAGCTCGAATAAACACAGAAATTACAGTATTTACCCAGCGAGATGCAGCATTTCGGATCTAATATTAGAACATGGTTACGTCATCAAAACCCGGGTCATTTAAACACAACTTTCAAAATGTTGAAATACGATAATTAAACACAGAACTTCATTGAATTTGTCATTTGTGACTTAGTAAGGGATAAATAACACCAGTTCAAATACATCTGGATATTAATTAAGGACAATTAATGCAATCTGTCATGTTTCACTTTCGATTCTAGGCTTTTCCCTACATCCGTGCGCATGCCCCAAGCTCATAATTATCATCGTAGAACTCTGACCAACCGGTCAGAGGATTCCGTTTATTTACAGCTAAAAGAAATGAAATTTTAGAAAATGAATGTCACGGATCGTGGTTAGAAGATATTAACTTTTAAAAAAATATATTTTTAGAAAATAAAAAAAAATTCAGAAAATTGGTAAACTTAATGCAGCTTTAATATTCAGCTGGTGGTGGAACTCAAGACCCCTGGTTACAAAGTGTATACTTAAATCATACCAGACCCGAAATCTAAGAATAAAAGGATTGATATCACCGGACTCGGGATAAAGGTAAGAACTTATTTTAATAAGATCTCCAGTGGGTATTACAGACTTGTGTTTTGTTGGCCTAGAAAGTCCATCTCTCAAAGTTTGTTTAAGTTTTCCATCCAGGACATTGTTTGCAGGCTTGAATATCCTGTCCCTTACTATGTCAACATCTCTGTCAAGATCCTGTAAATGTCTATTCAAAGCAGAACGGATGCTTCTTAAAGAATTTTTGTGGTATTCAGAAGCTTGCTGTTCATTCATTTCTTTTAAACGGTTTTCGTTTTCTTTAGGTTGTGCCTCCGCATAGAATTTTCTTAGATAGCTGTTGAGGTCCTCGGTCGAGATTTTTTCAAAATCTACTTCAAAACCATTAGTTTCTAAACTACATTCTAAAATTAGAAAAAATGTGTCGGTTGTGAGCTTGTACTATTTGGACAATTACTGTAGATAGAAGTTTAAAAAAATCGCACCTCCGTTCGTCCGCTCATTCATTCATTCACCCGAGTCAATCTTTTTTAAAAATATTAAATACTGATTTACGAATTATAACTGTAGCTCATTCTCTTTGTTTCCACTTACACACATTCATTCAGTCACTTGTTCTCATTCTCTAAATCACTCGTTCTAATTCAATGACATTCATTAATTCCGTCACTTTTATAAATTTTTATTTTTTATTTTTTTAATTTTTTGTGGTTTCAGTATTGACAGATATAATCTGGGTAGCTTAAGGAAAAGCATTACAATGTTTATTGTAAATATCTGGGTTCGAATCCCAGTCTAGATAATGAATTTAAAGTATTAATTAAAATGCAATGCTTACTATATCATAGTTTTTATGCTTTATTTTTATTAATTTTTTTCTTATTTTTTAACCATGAAATACTCAAACTCCCCATTTTGTACTTTTATTGTGGACTTGGATCTTCTGCTGGTTTCCATTTTTTTTTAATTCTTCCTCTGTTATGCTCTTGAATCTTTTTTATCACTTTTCTCCAAACAATCTGATTTCTCTTCCGCCATTGCTTTATCCAATGCAGCGACTATTTCCTTAAAGCATTTTCGGGTGACATTGAGGCATTTATGGTCTGTAATTCAGTGCCAACCTCAAAAAATCATGTTCAAAAAATCAGTGTCCTCCATATTCCTGGTATTTTCTTCATCTGAATTGAAAATTTCTGAATAGCTGCCGATGTAAAAATTTCCGAGCTCCATATCGTCTTCCATTTTCAGATGCAAAGAAAACAAAGCGTTACTCCGAATAAATCAAGCGATTTTTCTATCAAATGAAACAAATAAACAAACCAAAAAAGAGCAAATCATCTTTCATTTATCACACCGTAAATGTTGCAGACGATACTTTTCTTTTGTAATTTTTTACATTAATTTTGTTTCCGATCAATTTTATTTGACTTTTAAAATAAAATCACCCGCAAGTTGAAATGAAAAATAAAATAAATACATAATAAACAAAGATCGCAAGAAATTTTGGCGTCATATTTTAAATAAGGCGCTACATTGTATACTTTCTTTTTGCACAACATGAATAAAATAAAGTAGTTCGGCATACAACGGTATACGGTCATGTGATGAAGTTAGGTTATACAAAATATACCAAAACTTTTCATAATGAAAAACCATTGAAAATAAATACACGCTTGATTTATAGGTATATATAGCAGTGTAACGCTAATATACACAATACAGATGGACACACGGTCAAAACAACCTACCGTATGCAAATTAGGTCACACGGGCATTAATTCTTTATTTAATTTCTAAAGTCCAATAACGTTAACTCCAAACCGAATCTGTTAACAGTTTGAGATCACAAATGTTCGTTATTGTAAAGTATCACTGGATATTATAAGTACGCAATGTCAATAAACAAAATAAATAAACATTAAGTGTCACAAGCTGATAAAGTTGTAAAAATCCCAGGAATGTCCATAATTTACGACCGTTATTAATGTCAAAATCGACGATAGATAATATATAACAAACAACTATAGCTACTTACACTGATAATGTCCTGTAATATCAGTGAAATAATATACACAACCACAAAATTAATTTGTTTCAGCACATCACGTTCCTAACATAAACAACCGGATGTCCCTTTCACTTCCGGAAACGGAAACACTGTAGATCAATCCATCTTGTTAAACCAGGTGAGAACCAACATGGGCGTCATTTGCTACACTTAGGTTCTGAACAAAAGATTGACATCAATTGCCATTTTGAATCAATATTTATTTGTAAGTGTAAAATCCTTCTAATCTAAATTCATCCCTGTTTCTACAAATAGAAACAAAGTACATAAATTAAAGGATGGATAACCTGATTAACAGAGACATAAAAATTACAAATTTTAACAGTAATTTTTATTTTTATGAGAGATACTTACCTAATTATTACATTTAGGAGTTACCCCACTACCCCTTTAATTACCAGATTAAAAACACCCGTAAAAAATTTCCGGATTATTTCAGGTCCGTTCCGGATCCTGACCACATATTATACAACCGGAAGTAAGAAATGAAATGTGCCATTATTTGCCACCTAAAAGTAAAATAAATAAAGCGGGGGTGACGAGGAGGGTGTTTTGTGTGTAATAATTAGGTAAGTATCTCTCATAAAAATAAAAATTACTGTTAAAATTTGTAATTTTTATTTCGTTCACTTACCTAATTATTACATTTAGGAGTGAATAACACCCAGATGGTGGGTGGAATACACATTACATAAAGTTTTTTGTTTTCAAAAACATCCATATGTTCACTATGTACATATATACACAACAACATTATTAAATAATAATATACTAAATAACAAATTATAAAACAAAATTCAACTGTTCAATTACCAGATGAGGTAAATAAATAAAATGAACAATCACTTAATGTGTGATTGACTGGGCAACTGACAATGGAGCTAAAAGATGTAAATTGTCAGACTGCATAGACATGTCTCTAAGATAAAACGTAGAAAAAACTGTTTCAGAATTCCAATAAGCAGAACTCATTACATCCTGTAATGATGTCTGATTAATGTAAGACCAAGAAGTAGCAAGAGCTCTAACCTCATGGGCAGTTATTTTATGAAACATCTTGTTACTATCCGACAAATTCCTGTATGCCATTTTTACTACAGATGCTATCCAGTTAGCCACTGAAGACCTAGTTATATTATCTTTAGATTTTGTGATAGGAAGAAACAGTCTTTTCCTACCACGTCTAAAAGTTTCTGTTACTTTTATATAAGTTTTAATAGCCCTAACTTCCTTGATAGAGCTTCAGAATCAATTGCCGAAATAGACTTAATTACAACTGGCTTAGGAGCTACACATGGAAGTTGGTTTTTTGCTAAGAAACCAGGCTGTGTTAAAATAGTTACTTCCTTAGGAGATATCCTTAAACAAGATTTATCAATAGAAAAAGCATGAATCTCACTTACTCTCCTTGCTGAAGCAAAAGCAACAAGAAAAGCAGTTTTGTAAGTTAGGAATTTGAGACCAATATCATTTATTGGTTCAAATGGTGGTTCCATTAGGGAATTTAGCACTAGCGACAAATTCCATTTTGGAGACAGAGATCTCAAAACTGGTCTCTCCAATTCAAAAGATCTTATCAAATCTGACAGCCTATTCTTTTATTGAAAAAAGACAGTGTTCTTGAAATAGTAGACCTATAACCCTTTATAATGATGGGTTTCAATTTTCTAACCTTAAACAGATATAAAAAGAAATCACTTAATCTGGGAATAGATATTTTGGTGGGATCAATAGATTTGTCTCTACACCATCTGTCAAAAATTAGCCACTTTGCGTCATAAACCTTAGTTGTTGATGCCCTCCTACTTGTTGCAAACCTTTTTGCAACTTCTTTTGAAAAATGTTTTTGTCGTAGCTTTGACCAGATAATGGCCAAACGTGAAGTTGAAGATTGGCAGGATTTTGCTGAAATTCCTGCTTTCTTGGTTGCTTCAGGAGAGTTGGAAACACTGGTATTACTCTCGGAGCATCGAATAGAAGGGATATCAATTTGGTGCTCCATGACTGAGTTGGCCACCAAGGAGCTATTAATAGAAGTCTGCAGGGATTGACCTGTATCTTTTCTAAAACCACTGGTATTAGTTTGAAAGGAGGGAAAGCATAAGCAAACATTCCTGTCCAGTCCACATTGAAAGCATCTATTGCATATGCCTTCGGGTCTGGACATGGTGAAATGTATGTTTGGAGTTTTGCATTGTATTGTGTTGCAAACAGATCTATGTGAGGAGTGTCCCAAATCTGACAAATCTGGTTGAAAATTGTCGGATGCAGAGACCATTCTGTTGATAGAATCTGCTTTTTCCGGGACAAAGAATCTGCTAGAACATTCAGACGACCTGCTATGTGTTGTGTTTGAATTTGAATATTGTTGTTCTGTGCCCTCAACAGAATTTCCCATGTTAAAACACATAAATCTGGAGACTTTGTTCCTCCCTGATGGTTTAAGTAAGACTTGACTGTTGTGTTGTCCGTCATGACTAGAACCATCTTGTTTTCCAGATATTTCTGAAAATGCTTCAGAGCTAAAAACACTGCTGTCATCTCCAAATTGTTGATATGGAGAGCCAACTGTCTGTGTTGCCATTGACCTTGAACCAGAATATTGAGAGGGATTAAATGAGCTCCCCAACCCGCCAGACTGGCATCTGTTAGAAGAGTCATTGCTGGGCTTTTCTCCTTGATAGGGACTCCCTCTTCTAGAACCCTGTGATTGGACCAGAACTTTAGATGGAAATGAAACTTTCGTTCAAAAGAACCTTGGACTCCAGAGAGTGAATGTTCTGCTTCCACTGAGACATCAGAATGAATTGTAAAGGTCGCAGATGGAGTCTCCCGAGATGAACATAATCTGCGACTGAATTTAGAATGCCCAACAGTGTTAGATATTGTCTTGCTGAGACTACTTTTCTTCTCATGAAAAGCTTTACTATGTGAAGTAATTTTTGCATTCTGTCGTTGTTTATTCTGACAATAAAGTTCAGAGTGTCGAACTGAAGTCCCAGATGGATAAAAACTTGGGATGGAATTAGACTGGATTTTTTTAGATTCACTACCCATCCCAGATAATCCAGCAAGTTCAAAAGTAAATCTATTGCTTCTTGAACTCTTACCTTTGACTGATCCTTGAGCATCAAATCGTCCAGATATCCTGCCGTATATATGTTGGTTATCTGTCTTTGAACTGCAAGAACTTGGTCCATAACTTTTGTGAACAGGTAAGGTGCTAGATTTATTCCGAAAGGCAATGAACGGAATTGGAGAACCATTCCCTGAAAAGCGAATCTTAGGAATTTTCTGGAATGGGTATGAATTGGAATATGCAAATATGCATCTTTTAGATCCACGGATGTTGCAAAATCCCCCTTGTTTAGGGACAGACGAATGGACTTTACAGTCTCCATTCTGAACTTTGGAGCCAGAATAAACTTGTTTAAATGACTGAGGTCTATAACAGGCCGAAGACCACCGTCTTTTTTCTTTACAAGAAAGAGTCTTGAATAAAACCCTGGAGATGTTTGATTTTTCACTATTTCCACTGCACCTTTCTGTAAAGTTCCTGAATTTCGGTCAAGAGAAGATCTGCCTTCATCTTGTCTTTTGGAATTGAAGTAAACAACGGTGTGTTTGTTAAAGGGGGGCATGTTACAAACTTTAAATCTAAACCATTTGTTACAATATTTACAATAGTTTTGTCCATATTTAGCCCTTGCCATCTTTGAGCAAACACTGCAAGACGGGCTCCTACCTTGCAGGTATTCAGTACTTTTTGTTTCAAGTCATTTCTTCCTAGCTGGAGGCTTGGAAGAGGAGAAAAAAGGTTTCTGTTGTGAAGAAACATCCTTTATATTTCTAGAGTTTGTTGAACTAGACCTAGCTGATAATGGAAAACTTGAAGATTGTCTGAATCTATTATTAGACGAATAAGGTCTTTTGTAAGAACTTGTAGACCTCGAGTCTTGAAAAAATTTTCCATCACTTGTGCTTGTTTTTTTTAGTTTGAATTTGGTTTGATTGAGCCAACTTAGAAAGGACAGATGTCTGAGCATCTTTAGTTTTTTGTTCTGCAACCCAAGCTATCTTATCATTGAATAAGCGCTCAGATAATAATGGCTGAGACCTTAACTTATCACCATATAACTTTGACAAATCCTGACCTGCAGTATAAATAATACCATCTCTACGCATAAGCACAGTGTTAGCTAAAAGTGCAGTAGTCGCAAGCTGCAGAATCCTGAACAGCTCGTGAAGCAGCAGTAAGCATTCTTATAAAAGCTTCAGGATCTTGACCCTGTTTGCATGCTTGATAAGCAGCTTGCACAGAGTAATCCAAAAAGCTATGAATATTTAGTTGACGCTTTAACAATGTTTCATTAGTCTGCAAAACCTTACGAGGGATTGAAATAAACAAATTAGGCTTCATATCTAACCTTTGAAGGTCGTTGTCAACATTCGCAGACCAGGGCTGTATAAATTTATCATGTGTGTTATAGAACTTTCCCGATTTAAAACCAGGATAAGAATTCTCAGCTAGAAATTTCAACTTTTTGTTGGAGTGATTAAGCTCTTTAATGGCAGAATCATTAAATTTAATAAGTTCCTGAATTGCAGGAGACAAAGGAAGTGAATTTATGTCAGACTTGTCTGAATTTATCAATGAATCTAATGAAGATCTTTGTAATTTATCTGTTTGAAAAACTGTCGTTTTCCTGGGACAAATTTCCTCAGGCACTAAACGATAAATTTCATCTATAACTTTTGAGAAAGCCATTTCTGTAGAAGATGGTTCTTGATCCCCTTGCATGTCATGATCAGGTTCTTGTTCACCATCAAAATCATCCCCAGCTTGTAGAGATATCTGATCTGGTTCTAGCTCCTTATCATGAGAAGCTGTAGGTGGAGAACAGTAAGTATTCACAGCAGAATTATCTCTGACAGCGATATATTCAGTTCTAAATTGTTGAAAAGCTTGAGAGATCAAATCTTTCACAGTGTCAAGATCTACTGATGAACTAGTAGTTTTTTGTTTTTTAGATCTGGGAGATTCTGAATCCCCTCTGCAAGATCTTTTATGTGAGAGCATCTGTGGTGTGGCTCTTTTATCACTTAGAAATCTATTAAATCTGCCAGATTCTGGAGTATCAGGTTGAGACTGATTATGGCTTGTCCTCTGTGGACTTACATTATTCAATGGAATACTAACTGGAATTGATTCAGTTAATGCTGAGATGGTTTCTGTATTTGACAGAGAACCAGTAGTACTAGAACTACCCTTGGTAAATTTCTTATTCGTGACATTTGTATTTATGCCATTGTCGGTTATGTCCAAAATAGTAGACTCCAAGTCGGGAATAGACGACTTCTTTTTTCCACTTTTTTCCGACATGGTATGAAAAATATGCACCAAAACGGCAAGTATGGAGCAGTACCTGTAGAAAATAAAAAGTAGTTTGTAAAATAGAAACTAACAATGTACTTTAAACCACGAGGAAATTGCGCAAAGCAGGAAATTGAACTGCACGTGGTGAAAAACAAAGTCGAAAAGACCGATGTAATCAATAAAATAAATAGAAAAAATATCTAGAATCAGTAAAATAAACCTCAATAATTCTATGAAATACTAAATCTGGTATCCAGGGGTGAAGTTAAGAACTTCTAAGGACGAAGGGAAAAGCCGTCCGGCACCCTCGTCAGATGAGGCAAATAATGGAACATTTCATTTCTTACTTCCGGTTGTATAATATATGGTCAGGATCCGGAACGGACCTGAAATAATCCGGAAATTTTTTTAAGGGTGTTTTTAATCTGGTAATTAAAGGGGTAGTGGGGTAACTCCTAAATGTAATAATTAGGTAAGTGAACGAAATAAAAATAGTATAACCCGTCCCACAATGCATTTCTACATGGACGTGACATTTTTGCCGGGAAAATTCCTCACAAAAACTTATTACGAATTTACAAGTGTTTATGCAAAATTATAGATTTACTACATTTTTTTTTATCAAAACACTATGGAACATTAAAATATGTTTTAAACAAAATGAATTAGAAGAAATAAGTGTATATCGGCTATTTGTAATATTTACACAAAAAGGAAACAAGCACTTCAAATCACATGATAAGATTAGAACGTAAAAAAAATCAAGAGACAGTGTAGCCGAAAACATATTGATCCTGACAATAAAGGGAATTTGGAAAGAATATGAAAATAATAGTATATCTTACAAGGATGTTGTCCTTAGACTATACTGGTCTACAATTGATCTATATTTTCGTGCTCCTAAATAAACAAAAGAGATTTATAAATACCTGCACGAAAATAACATTAAATGGGCAATACACATCATGCATGTGGATTACTTTAATACATAATTTCTACAAACTTATCTATAAACCGGCTTTAATATATGATATTTCACAAAGGATAATGAAACCTAATTTAAGTAACATAATACCATTTAAAGGGAAGATTTCATTCACACTGGCTTTATAAAAAACAGCATCATCCATTCAATCAATTACACAAGCTCTCATCCATAAAATTAGTAATATGAAAAGAAACAAAGAATAGTTTACAAGAGAGAAAGACCAAAATAGGATAATATAAACATATGAGAATTTATAGAAATTGTTCAATGTTTGATGTATTGATATTAATATTTACCTTGTCTGATGTCTGTTAAATGATATTTTGTAACATAAGCTGTATCAAGTCATCAAAACAGCAGAGCCAAATCAAAAACATCTGACCATCAGAAAATTACGTGAACCTTCTCAAAAACAATAGATTTGAATCAGCCAATCAGAATAAACCTCTGACCAAAAGGAAGTGACCACAAGTGGACAGATAACTCCACAACACCTGACTGACCATAGTAATCAGAATAGCATGATAATACAATACAGGACAACATAACAAGTATAGACAAATACAAAACAACACATGTTTACAGCACAAATACAAGAGTTCAATAAACAAGACAAGCAAGTAAAATATATCTTTATTTCATATATACAACCTACAATAAAATTTATTTAATTTTACCCTGTCACATGTGTAAAAATGAGTTCGGTTTGTAGGGGTGGATACGAAGTTTTTTCTCCAAATTCTGAACGCGTAATATGATTTGGCGTTTTTAATAATACTTTTTTACGGATCGTAATAAAAGAAATATTATTTAAAAGCTTTATGTTAATGAATAAGTACAAATTAAACTATTAGGCTGATTGCAGTCTTAATACTTTGTAGTTGTATTTTTAATTCTTAACCTGTCATAATAAATAAATAAATAAATAGATAAATAAATAAATAAATAAAAATGGGATATATTCAGTTTATTCAGTTTATTACGCTCAGCCACTCCAACGGTGGAACATGAGGGCATATAATATACAATAGTTTTATATGCAAACTGACAATATAATATGCAAAAACAAATACAACATATCTCTCTATACATCTACAACTATATAAGTTATGGACAGGTATGACATTTTCATATTCAAATATTTATAAATATATGTATATCACTTTCTTTATAATATGAAAGTACACTTTGTTATATTTATGTTTACAAAAATTCTTAAAAGATCTTTGACAAGAAAATTGCGACTTTCGATAATAATTTTGTGTTACATAATTTTAACATACAATACAATTTATCATAACTTGGATATATCGTAAAATATTGTGGTAAGTACTTTTCTCTTAATTCCGAAAATTTACCACGGACAAATTATGAAATTTATCTCCTAAGACAGTTAAACAATATGGACACATTCTGTCTTGTTTATTAACATTTTGCCATCTACCAGTTTCAATTGGGAATTTATGATTTGCTGTTGTAAGTTTACAAATATACAGTGCTTTATAAAAATCCAACTTAATTAAATAATCTCCGAGTTTAAATACACTTTTAAAAGAAAAATAAAACTGACTCTTTGATGAAACATTATTACTTGACCAATTCTGTAAAAATATCCTCATTGACCCTTTTAAAAACATAGCTATATGATGAAACATCGACAATAAATTGACTATTCCATAAAAACCCAAGTCCAGACTGATTTAAGATTTTTCTTTATGCTGGAACCATAGTGATTAAATATTCACAAGACGGAATCGCATCTTTAAGCACCTTTAAGCCGAGCTTAAAGATGCTGAAAGATGCGCGTAAAGATGCTTAAAGATGACTTAAAGGCACTGCCATCTTTAAGCCATCTTTAAGCCTGGCTTAAAGACGGCTTAGTGGCACTGAAATTTTAAGCTTCTTTAAACCATTTGGCTCAAAGATGGCTTAAAGATGGTATTAAATGATATTAAGAATAAATCAATGAATCATTTAATGGTCTTTTTAAAACAGAAATCTGAAGTAAGTTGCAGACTACATTTTTAAAATGTAAAATATAAATGAATACACGATAAAAATAAAGTTGAAATAAAAAAGAAACAAACAAATAATAAATAAATTTATTTATTTATTTATTCATTTATTTATTTATTTATTTATTTGTTTGTTTGTTTGTTTCTTTTTAATTAATTAATTAATTCATTTATTTATTTATTTATTATTTAGTTAATTTATTAATTAAAAATCGTATTGGGAATGGGCCGATAACACTATCGAGTTACGGCCCCTGATCCGCTAGAGGGATACAACTTCCGGGGATTTCACGGTTGTAAACAACTTGGTTGCTACTTTCTTTTTTGTCTATTAAATGTCTGGTATTTCAGTTGAAATACATCGATTGTTTTATGTAAAATGGTCATATATATGAACTTTGAAGATTTTTTGTTATTTAAAGTATTTTATTTTTATTTTCTCTAATTGTCATTTAAATCAAACAGTGTAAAAAACCGATTTTTTGCAATCAAAGTTGATGTCTATGTTAACTTGATCGGGTAATAGGGGAGGTCTTGACCTATGGAAATGAACATATATTGCATGCTTAAAACTTGTCATGTATACAAGATCGTCTCAGGTACAAGGATACAACCATTGATCTTTAATTAACATGACTTTCGACGCCAAGGTTTTTTCTGTCTGCACTAGATTTAAATCCCATTGCATCGATGTTATATTATAAGTTTATGAATTATTTTTAGAAATATCACAATGATTATATTATGACGACATTAAAAATGTCGGTGGTTTTTCATGGGCATTTCAGTTCCTTCGATCCCCGTAATAACTCCCCGAGAGAAGCGTAGAAACTTATAATTTGACAGGGCATAACCCCTCTCTCTCTTTCTTTCTCGACGTAAAAGCTATCCCTGATTTATTCACAATCTTTGCTCTCATAAAACATCGAGTCTATTTTGCTTCGTTCTTTTTTCTTCCTTATTAGAGATTGGTTATTCAATATATTTACGGAGTGGCTATTGCCAAGTACTTGGTAATAGTCAAAACACTATTGCCACGTATTACGTTTTTGCTATTATAGAGATGTATGTCGCTGTTGGTTTTAATAATTGTTTAACTTTGCATACTTTATATATCTACGTAATTATTTACTGTCCATTTTTTGTATTAATTGGGATAATTAACGAAATTGAGGGAGGACTATATTTTGTCATAGCACAGCCATAATGAAGGCGTACTAACACATTTTTCTTTTCTTCCAAGTAAAGTAGTGCACTAAAGTAGTACGCTGGACATTTTAACAACGTGGATTCGCAATTCGGATAATATTGTTCTGAAAATATTAGGTCTCTGGAAGACTATCAACACTCCAGCAACATTTAAATCCAAATATTTATAATTTTAACAAAAAGTGCATATATCTTAATTGATCTTGGAGCTTGGGGACCAGCGTGGCATACCCCGCAACCGCCCCTCACACTTAACTATGTTATATATGAGGCATTTGGGGTCGATCTTGTGACATGTATTTACATATTTATTTATTTCCATAATATATAATACTGATACATGAGATGATGATGATGGCCTGAAAACCAAGCCTCTATTAACCACATTATTTTCTCACTTATGCCAACTGTAACAGCCCAGGTCATATGCATAGTATGAGTAAAGAATTTAATATGATCTTGACCCACTTAAATTTGATGCAAGAATTTTGTGGAAGCTTGAGATCAACATTAAACTCAAGAATTTTCTGCAGATTGTAATCGAAGTTTTTCTGACAAACCTAATGTCTGGCATTGCAAATTACTCTTTATATTTTGGCTGCAGTCAATTAGTCACTGGCCTCTCACCAAGGTGCCCTACGTTCGATTACCAGGCTTTTTATTTGGTTTGCCATTAGTACTGAATAATAGCTGTATCTATATTGAATTGTGTGACTGTGTGATGATATTATATTGCCATAGTACAGAGAGTAGAAATCAACTTTTTGTTAAATTTTTTTCTAAATGTATCAGAAAAGATTAAAGTTTCATTTATTTTCAGTGAAATTTTGTATTTACTGCTTGAAGACGATACAAATTTCAAATAGAAATTTTAAATAAATTGATAGCTTCCATATTTCATCTCAAATGTTACGAATGCAAAGCTGAACTAAATTCCAATAGTATAGATGAACCTATCTTCTATTTCATTTTTTTGTGTGTGTTCTTTTTTTTCACACCCAGAGGTATATAGATGTATGAAAAATTAATGTAAATAAACCAAATTCCACAAATGAAAAAAAAATTGATCAATAAAGTATTATTCATATATTACCTACAGGTAATTTGAGGATCTTATGACATAATTTGTGTTATGTAACAAAATCTGTATTCATCTTCCTAATTTGGATTCGATCCATCCTTTTTTTTAGTTAATGAGCAACTGACTTTAAATTTTATAACATTTTAGTACCAATATAGGAATCACAACTATAGACAGAAATGATATGCCAAATTATAGAGATATATTTGTATAGATTATATTATAATTTTAACTTAAGTTACATCTACCTTACAGAGTGACATAAGCAAATTGTATTGATTAATAAACATGTTAATCCAATTACATGATTAGGGCACATGACCTACAGGTAATAAACTTGGCACTGTTCCATGTAGTATTTTAACCTGGACATTCAGAAGAAAAATAGTAAACTGCATGATTTTTAATCTAGATTTGCCCAATAGATTCACATCTGTACTTGTAAAGTTTGCCATTGCATCACATAAGTAGGGGTACTACATTACTTATTTCGGTATTTTTGCCAACAATACAATAGATATTGCAATACAAATCAAGTTATTTCGCAAAAGAAAGAGATTGCTTTTCATATACATATGATGCATGATTCTTAAATTTTTAAGTATTAACCAGTATTAAGGATGTGCTAAGAGAACTTGTATTAAATGTTGCCATTCATTTATTCATAAGAGTTTGCTCTCAAGTTTCATGATTTCAAGAAAGAATTGACCATTTACAAATTCAGTTAAATTTTATAGTGAAATTGTCTCAAACCTGTTCCACTTAATGTTTTCATAGATTATAAATGTATTTTTTAGTTTCACATATCAAATCACACCTAATAAATCATTCATAGACTACATTATACAAAGAAATAGGAAAAATTTGCCTTTATAATTTCCAGTACCAATATTAATCCATACATGTGCATGTATATACCAAATGATTAAAAATACTCATAGAAGAACATTTTTCTGAGTCTCTATATATTAGCAGTTTCATGAATATGTGTGTTTGTGTGTGTGTGTGTGGGGGGGGGGGGAACAGTCATAAGAAAAAAAATAATTTTGAAAAAAATAACATATACACAAAATGTTTTGATAGTACAGGAAACTGAAGAAGCTTATGGTTTAACTTAAGCTTGGTCTTTAACATATATTAATATTTAATAATTTTTATTTTTTTGTTTTTATTTTGAAAAAATAACATATACACAAAATGTTTTAATAGTACAGGAAACTGAAGAAGCCTGTGGTTTAACTTAAGCTTGGTTTGTAACATATATTGATAAAGACGAGCTCTTTACTCAGTGCAAATGATATATTTTTAAACAATGTTTACCAAAGTTATAATTTTTTTCAACTATTGATAAAATGTGTGAATTTAGACTGAAGTCCAAACGTAAGCTGTTTTTGAAGATAAAACTTAAATTTTATAAATTTCTTCAAAATTTTCTTCGATTTTATTATAAAATGACCTGAAATGAACATTTTCTCCTATTTCTATGTATCTTACTTAAATATTTCTCTTATCATAATAACAATAACAAAGTTAAGTCAACACTTAAGTCTTGTTTGCGATCTTAGGGCAAGTTTGTTAAATTATTATTGAAATTTTATCATTTATAACCCAATATCAATATAATAAATGAAAAAATATCTGTAATTCCAATTAAATGCTGTATGTGACTTTTTTCCAATGACTTTTTTCTTATGACTTTTTCCTAGATTCTTAATTTGTATATATTTATTTATAAATTCAATTTTTTATCTTAAACAATAATTATTTTTACTTAACTAATGTGTGTAAACAACTACCATGAATGCATCCCAATATTTGCCGTTAAAACAGTTGAAAAAAAATACTGAAAAAATTACAAAAAAATGAAGTGAATAATTCCTAAACAATAGCAATGTAGCAGTGTAGGAAAAACATTAAATATTTAATTCCTTTTCATTTTATAATTATGTTCCTATTGTTTATTTGGAGTTTTAATTCTTATATGAACGTCATCAGTATTATGCAGTGTCTTAGCAAGCTAAAAGTTGTCTTCAGAATGCAGAACAAACACATTAATTAATGAAGTTGTTTTAAAAAGACCCTATACAATAGAACATCTGTGCAATGTGTTTGATTATTATATATTTTACAACACTTCTTATGATACTTGTAGACATATTAGATGTTGCATTGTGTCAACAAGGATTTGTCATGACTTATTATATATGACATGAGTAACTCATGTCAAAGGCATGGTGTCTTTAAATACTGAGCTTGAAAATCCTACTGGCAAACCAGTTAAAATCATCATAATGGACAACAACAAGAAAATATTGATATATGGCCATAGTTTTATAAATCATCTTTATAGATATATGCAGCAAAAACAGGTGAAATTCCATCTGAAATTTCAAGTAGAGATGATAGGGTTGAGTGGTGGAAGAACAACAGACTTGCTTCGAAGAGCATGCAGAAATTCTTCATTCAAGAAGTACAGATATGTTTTTTAACAGACAGGGGGCAATGATATATCTCCTGATTCCAATGCCCATCAGATAGCAGAAGATATAAAACAATTGGCAAAGTTTTTTAAACAGAATTGGGCCAAAGTTGTAGTGGGCACACTTTTCCCAAGAAGAAAATTTAGAAAGCACCCAACTATGTCCATCAGTAAATATGACCAACAAAAAAAGCTGGTGAACAAAATTTTTGAAGAAATCTTAAGAGATGAAGACATTCTTGTATGGCAGCATCGACGATTTCCATCAAAGAATCATTTTCTTGATGGTGTACATCTGAATCCTGCTGGTACAGAAATTTGTAGCTAGTGTTGCTGCTGGCTTAGGCCATGTGATAAGAAAATAATATAATGACAATTATTTACATAAAGGCCCTTTTAAGGGCCAACCAAATACTGCGAAAAGTATCTATAAAAATCATAGTATTTAAACATAAAAAAGTTGGTTAATGTGTAACATCTCATCAGAATTTTTCAGCTAATTGAGAAGAGGACAATTAGTTCATAAATATTAAAATATCTTATGTCCAAGATCAATTATAATAATCTTTATCAATTTAAAGATTGTTCAAAGTAACATCTTATAGCATTACATAAAATACATGCACTGAACAAAGTTTTATATATTCAAATGAAAAATGAAATTCAAAATTAAAATATACATCACAAAATATCAAAAAGTTTGCATTAGCATTAAATTAAATACATACATTCCATGTACCAATCAACAAAAGGAGGAGAAAATTCTAAATAAACAAGAAAATAGAATATCAAATATAAGTCAATAACACTATATTTAGAGTTTATATATCTGACTTTACACTTTACTGAATTGATATATCTGACAGACCATTTACCTTTTATTTATGTAACAATTAAATCTGCTTATTTAATTGATAGTTGATAATTTAATAAAAAAAAAAAAATACAAGCTGATTTGGGAGTTGATCAAGAAACTAAATTTCTTTATTTTTTTATGAAATTAATAATATTAATTTTAAAAAAAAAAATTGAGGAAAATTTTACTTTTTAAAATTTGAATGTCTGCAACCATGTTTGTAAACCTATAGTAGGAGTTTATTTCTTAATACTTTTGTTATAAATATACGTGTCATTAAAACACCTCTGGATGTTACCCATTATTATTAAAATCTCTATTTGCATACAATTATTTTTGGTCTGTCTCTTTGGTAGGGTTAAGGTAATGGTTTTTTATATCCCACTCCAGAATATTTCACTTATACAGAGATGGTCAGTTTGGAAAATGGTTGAGGAAACTGGAGTACCCAGAGAAAACTACTGACCTGCAGCAAGTAAACAGACCAATGCCCCACATGAAATGCTTTACCCACATGGATGACATCAATAACTATTCAGTCTATTATTATTCCCTTAACACAACTGGTGCATGAACTGCACATTGAATAGACATTAACCTCTGTGCCATAGAGGTAAAAGAAAAGAACTTAAAAAAACTGAGATTTTTGCATTGGTATGAATGACTAAATAAAGGAACATTGTGATAAAATCATTTATTATTGATTACTACTTAAACCAGTTATAGGACGAGTTTTAGTCACGTTATTAATAAATTAAAAAATTAATTTGTTATTGTATTTCTTTGTTTAGTGTAAAAAAAACAAAGTTTTGATGTGTTAAGCAAAAAATTCAGTGAAAAATATAAAATTAAGTCAGCAGTTTTATGTATAATTTGATAAGTAATTTGGCAACTAAACTGTGAATTCACCTGCTACAATTATTGCATAACTAACAGGTAATCTGTCAATTATAATCATAGATGGACTGTTTATTTGTAAGATCAAATTATAACAACTCTATCAATTGAGTAAGTAGATATGTGAGGCCACTGGTTTGTATGTGTGCAATGGACATAAATAGGCTTAACAAAAAAGTTTTTAAGTGGGCTAATATGTTTCGTGGTAAATGTTTTAAAAACTGGAGTTTTAGGGTGCGTAATAAATTTGTTGGAATTAATCTCAATATGTTTGATAGCACAGATGTTTACCCTAGTAAAAGTTTTTAAAGAGTGGCTCAAAACATTTGTGTATTTAATAGTTTTAATTGGCTGTATATTTTATTTATGTTTTGGGGTGAATCTATAATAAATAAATTATCTTATCTTATGTTGTCAATTTCTATACAATACCAATGAAATTGGTTTTGTGAAAACAGGTGTAAATGTTATACTCCAATTTATTTATTTTTTATAAATGTATATCAGTATACAGTACATTTACAGGTAGTTATTCTATGTACATTGTGATACAAATACATGACAGCTTTCTTTGTATTGAGGGGTACATTGAGACAACAATATGCAGCAAATACACTTCCAAATTCTGACATGTTGTTTTTACAACCATTACGAAAGAGATTGTTTGTCTATTTCTGGACTATTATATCTGATGAAAAGCTTTTTGTTTTCCTATGAAAAAGAACAAATAACATAAAATCCCATAATTACATGTCATTTGTATCAGATTTATGGCTTTAGTACAAAAATGAGTCTGTATATGTAGCAGCTTCATAATGAGTGTTTCTTTTCATTGCAACTAGTTGCAGGGATGTTACATATTTATTAGTGTTGAATATTTATGCAGAAATTTTAAAAGATAAATTTTGTCATTGTTCAAATATAGGTTTTGACATTTTTCAATACCAGATTTGTCTTTGGGAAATATATTAATTTTTTTTAATTATTGATAGTACAGTGTATATAATTACACAAAGTAATATTTTATATTTTTTGTTCTAGCTTTAGCTGTGTAGTTAAGATTTGTTTTTTTAATCACCTTATATTCATACTTCTGTTTTCTCTTTTTTAGATATACATTTTCAAATTAATAATAAAAGAAAGGTTTTGATTTAAAGTTAAAATACATAAGTTCACGGAATAATCAGTTTTCTTTTAGCACCTTAACATTTCAACTACAAAGAATTTATTTTAACAGAGTTTGTCATTTCCATTGTTTTTTTTTTTATTGTATATCTCATTTCACTGTTTAATATTTAAGTACATTAAAACTAGTTTCTTTTGCATTTATAATTGGGTAATAACTACATTTCCTCAATTTCAGACTTCATTTAGACTAATTCTATTTCATTTCATTTGCAGCTCTCTTTATTTTTTTAGATTTTTTCTGTATTTGTACTTATAACAAATTTATAGTTAGACCATTCCATTTCATTTTTCTGAAAGTCATAATTCATCATATTTGTTTCTCTTGTAGATAATATTAATTCATCATATTTTGTTTCTCTTGTAGATAATATTAATTCATCATATTTGTTTCTCTTGTAGATAATATTAATTCATCATATTTGTTTCTCTTGTAGATAATATTAATTCATCATATTTTGTTTCTCTTGTAGATAATATTAATTCATCATATTTTGTTTCTCTTATTCATCATATTTTGTTTCTCTTGTAGAAAATATTAATTCATCATATTTTGTTTCTCTTGTAGATAATATTCCTTTATTTTTCCATTTTATTAAAACTGTTTTAATTTATATTCAGCTATTTTCAGTTATTATTGCATATTATTTCAATTGAAAATGAAGTCCAAGGTGTTAATTGCTGGCCACTCTCAAGCCAAGTACTTTTCACACCACTTGAAAAGAACAGATGTTGATGTTGTTTCGTTTTCAGGCTTTAGGATTGAGCAAATGTGGGAGAAAATTCATACGATGGTACCCTTCTACACCATGATTATGCTGCACATCGGGGCAAACAATTTATGGAATGACTCTGTATCTAAAGTTTTGAGGCAGTATCAAAATTTAGTACAGAACATCTGGACTATAAACGCCACGTGTAGGGTGGTCATTTTTGGTTTGTTGCCACGTGGCCAGAACCGTTTTCCAGGGAAGGCCAAGTCTGTTAAATTCTTGTCGATGGTCAACAGGAAGGCACTTGCCGTTAACAAAAAGTTGCACCTCATATCTCAGTCGTATCAAAGGTTGAGTTATGTAGGACATCCTGACTTCATGGTAAATGGTCAACTTCAGCCCATGTTAAGTAGGGATGGACTCCACCTGAACTGGAATTGTACTGCCAACATTGTGGCTAAAATCGAAATGGAAATTCACAGGTTGAGATTTTCCAGTTTTGAAACTGCTACAAAATTAAGGAATACAGAATTTGTAGCAAGGTCACCCATCGCACAACTAGAATGTCTTATCCCAAGTAAACCAGAAATTCCTACAACATACAGGGATGTATTGCTGAAAAATTTATTTCACACAAACATTTCTTTTATGGGAGATAAAAAGACCAATACACCAGTCTCCAGCATTTTTGGTGACTTAATGCTCAATGACTCAAACAAAACTGTTCCTACTCCATATAGGGATGCTCTGATGAGAAATTTAACATCTCCACATACTTGTATGCCATCAGCAAAAAAGATAAATACCGCCCAGGTTAAAGGCGTACCAGACAGTACTTGTGATAACACTTTTGGTACATGTGGTGTTTCCAATAACACCACACAGGATTTACCAGTACCATATGCCACTTGTGAGGATGCTCTTAAATATAGCGGTATTTCAAATAATGCTGCAAGGGATACAACCAAAAAACAGGTTAAAGGCGTACCAGACAGTACTTGTGATAACACTTTCGGTACATGTGGTGTTTCCAAAAATACCACACAGGATTTACCAGTACCATATGCCACTTGTGAGGATGCTGTTAAATATAGCGGTATTTCAAATAATGCTGCAAGGGATACACCCAAAAAACAGGTTAAAGGCGTACCAGACAGTACCTGTGATAACACTTTCGGTACATGTGGTGTTTCCAATAATACCACGCAGGATTTACCAGTACCATATGCTACTTGTGAGGATGCTGTTAAATATAGCGGTATTTCAAGTAAGGCTGCAAGGGATACACCCAAAAAACAGCAGTCATCCTCTTCCAGCTTCCAGAATAAGATATATTTTAAAGGTGCATTAAATGTGTTATCAAATTTTTTTCTTTGTCGGATCAAGTACAGAAACAGATTATACTCAAGTGTTGAGCATGCTTACCAGACTGAGGCTGCACTTTACCACAACAAAATCTGTTTGGCTGAGAAGATATACAATGCCCCATCAGCTGCCACTGCAAAGAAGCTGGCTAAAACTTTTGTCAAACAAAGGTCATGGTTTCAGGTGAAGAAAAGTCTCATGGTCAATTTATTGCAAGCCAAATTTGACCAAGTAACAGAATTCCGTGAGTATCTTTTAAGTACACATGGTAGCCAGCTATTACACAATGTCGCCGACCGGTTTTGGGGCACCGGCAGATTTAATGAGGGTAAGAACTTTTTTGGCAATTTGTTAATGCAACTGCGGAATAAACAGATGCAGACCAATAGGGAAGAGTGTAGAAGGCCTGGTTTGGTAAGTAAAACTTTAGTCTCTAACAATGATGCCACTTTGTCCCCAGTAACTAAAGCAATTCAAGTGGCAACCCATAATTCAGAGGCTCTTGAGGCAATCTGTACTCCAGATAATGAGGTAAGTATACTACCTGGTAGTCCTAAACCTCAATACAACGAACTTGATGTCACTGAGGTAGGTGGTAAAAATTCAGTTTGTGTGTCCATAGACATAGTTAGTAAAACTACTCCATTGGCTAAGCAAGGTTTAAACATTCTTAAAAGTCCAAGTAAAGGTCAAATAACAAATACCAGTGTTCAAACTAAAAATACTAAATCAAAATTAACAAAAAGCAACAGTACTTCAACTAAGTTTCAAAGTCAAACAGGAGGTGGTATCAATAGTTTTAGCAAAGGGTCCAAATTTTCTACTTACCAAACTTTTCAAACAGAATTTGATGAATGGTGTATTTATCGTTTTCATCCAATGACTAGAAAGGATAGTGCTAAATTAAAAGGATGTGAAAATGAGGAATTCCCATATGAATATATCGTCTTTGCATGTAAACACCATGGAAAAATTAGAACAAGAGGAAAATCTGAAAGGCCCAATCAAAAACATTTAGCTAAAGAATGTCCCATGAGTTTAAGATTAAAATTTGATGAAAAGCTAAATTGCTACACAATTACAAAGTTTGAAGATAACCATAACCATCCTATTTCAAAAGAATTATATCAATTATATCCCTCAAACAGAAAATTAAATGATAGTGATATAACAACTATTCTGAACTTTTTTGACATGAATGTAGAAACTAAAGATATTCGAAATTTCATAGAGGAAAACATTGGTAAATCAGTATCAAATAAAGATTTAAATAACATAAAACAGAAAATAAAAAAATCAGAACAAAATGGAAGAACTGAAGGTCAATGACATATTAGTTTATGACATATTGGACAATTATAAATCACAAGATCCAGGTTGTACTGTAATTTATGAACTTGCCGACGACGGAATTTTGGAACTTTTGTACATTCAAACTTCTGACATGAAGAGTGTTCAGAGAGCACCCGAACTTAATTTTTGTAGATGTAACATACAAGTTAAACATTGAAGGTTACAGCTTATTTGTGATAATAGTAAATGATAGTGAATGTCATGGAAAACCAGTTGCCTACTGTTACTTGAAGTCAGAGAAGAAAGCCAATCTTGCATCTGTTATTCGGCACTTTTGTAACATAAATGATACGTCAAAAACAACAACTGCTATGGTTGATAAAGATTTTTGTGAAATTTCTGTACTAAAAGAAGAAATTAAAAATATAAAAATATTGCTTTGCACATTTCATGTTATGATATATTTTAAGAAGAAAGTAAGTGATATTGAAATGAAAAATGATGATAAAACTAATCTAATGTGCTTGTTAACTAAAATGATTTATTCGAAATCTCAAGCAGAATATTTGGAATTACATTCAGTTCTAAAAGATGACTTTCCGTCATTCATACAATATTTTGATTCAAATTGGCACAATTGCACTGAAATGTGGGTTCACTATTACCGACCAACCACAGGATTCTTGGGCAATAATACTAATAATAAGTTAGAAAGTCACAATCAGAAACTTAAAGCCTATATAAAAAGAAATTTCCACTTGTCTGAGTCAGTAAAAGGTTTTTTGCGGTACATAAAGGATGTGTTTAAATCTGAAACAATTCAAAAATTCAATAATTTAAAAACTAAAATTGATTACAACCATATTAGTCCATTACATAACTCAATCTTAAACTTGTGTGTCAAACCTGCTTATGATTTAATAAAAATTGAATTAGATAAACAGTCAAAAAGAAACTATAAAATCACTTGCTCTGAATCAGAAGAGAAAATTAATGTGGAGTATGAAAAATAATTATATCATGTAGGAAAAGATTTGCATACATGTTCTTGTATATTTCATTCCATTTATAAATTGCCATGTCAACACATTTTTGCTTGTCGGAGTCACATTGGTGACAGTTTATTTGTCTCTACGCTTATACCCTCAAAATGGAAAATAAATTTCACTGAAAGTTCACAGCCTATGGCAGAATCAGATAATTCAGTACCTGTAATTCTTACCAAACAAAAATCTAAGGCAGATAACTCCAAATCTCTGACAGAAAGAGCGAAATATAATAAAGCAATGGATTTAATGAAGGAATTTGGTTCATTTTTAGCTACTTGTGGTACTGATGATTTCTTTGAGAAACTTGAATTTTTAAAAAAGCTGAAAGAGTCATGGCAAAGCAATATTTCTTTTTCAAATTCTACATCTGTTGTTGGTACAAAAATTGATACCCAGGTTGAAACAAATCATTCAAAAATGCAAGAGATAGCAGAAGAAACGAAACCCTTAAACTTTGATAATAACTCAGAAAATGCTAAACAAGACAATGACTTGCGCAATGCAATAAATGTACTGACTGTAAAACAACGCAGAGGCAGACCTAAAGGTTCTAATAAACCAATTTGGCAATTTTCGCATAAAAAATCAGTCAAAAAATCTATTAAAAGAAAAATCTCTGAAAGTGATGATAGAAAAGTTAAAACTAAAATATCTAAAACTAATCTGAAGAAATTAAATACATTGAAGGAAAATTCTATGGATAATGGATCTGAAATGTCATTTGTTGCAAGTAATCTTAATAAAGGCATTCAAGAAGTCATGAAGGAAATTGAAAATAATATTACTTCACAAGAATGTGTCAGGGAAACCATTGTTGTTGATAATGAAATTTGTAATGTTTTGGACACAGATATTTGGTTAAAAAATGACATTTTTTGCTTGGCTGATGATGTTAGACTGCAAATAACAGATGGTAAATGCATTGATGACAGGGCTATATTGGCATCTCAAAATCTTTTGTCGAACCAATTTTCTATGTCAGGTTTTCAGGCAACTGTTTTGGCACAAACCTCTGATTTTAAAGAAATGAAGGGACCAATGGTTCAAATATTATTTGAAGGAAACAAAACATATGGACACTGGGTTACTGTTTCAACAATTGATTGTTATCCTGACGAAATAAACCTTTTTGACAGTTTGAATAAGATGATGTCCAAAGAAACACAAAAACAAATTGCTATGATTTTGAAAACTGAAAATTCCTCCATTTCAGTGAACCATAAACTTGTTCAACAACAATTTGGAGGAACAGATTGTGGTTTGTTTGCAATAGCATTTGCTGTATGTATTTGCTTAGGTGAAGATCCATCTTTGTATTTTTTCCACCAAGATCTAATGAGAAATCATTTGTTGCAGTGCTTGGAAAAAAAAAGTTTCACCATGTTTCCACACATAAAAAAATCTAAATTAGTTCGAAATTGAAAGCATGGTACTCAGAAAATTTCAGTTTACTGTTCTTGTAGAGGGCCATATGATGAGACAATAGATAATATGGTGGAATGTTCAGTGTGCAATGAATGGTATCATTTAAAGTGCATTAATTCCCAGCCTGTATCAGAATTAGCTAAAACAAATACAACCTTTTTCTGCAGTGAATTGTGTGAAATGGATAAAAGAGAATAATGCAATTATAAAATAAATATATTTAGATATTGAATATTTATTTTCTTCTCCCAGTTTCTGAATTATTTGTACATTGCAGTTAACAACATAGGTTTTCACTGACAGGTAGAGGCTTTTGTGGCCCAGTGGATTAGACAATTACCTCTCACCTAGGAATGTCAATCTGCAGTATGCTGGTTCAGTGAGCTAGCACTATAAAACCACTTTATGGCTGCGCTAGTACAAGCAGATAAAATACTTGCATACACTCCTGACATTGTTCTCTTGTGAAAGCTGAAAAAATGCTGATGTGACATTAATTACTTCGAAAAGGAACAAACCTTTACCAACAGATTAGACTACTTAACTACCACAACAACCTTCCTTTGTATAAAACTTAAATTTCGGACATATTATCTTAAGTAACAGTTTTAATTTACTTTTTATTGTCTGATTTCAGTTTGTTTTCTTTTTAGGTATTTGGCATAGACCGTGTGTTTCTTTTTTAGGTACCTGGCATAGACAGTTTGTTTCTTTTTTCAGGTATTCAACATAGACAGTTTATTTCTTTTTCATATATTAAACATACACAGTTTGTTTCTTTTTAGGTATTTGGAATAGATAGTGTGTTTCTTCTTTTAGGTATTCAGCATAGACAGTTTGTTTCTTTTTTCAGGTATTCAAAATAGACAGTTTTTTTAGCTCACATGAGCACAGTTTTTTAAAAAATATTTTAATTAGTGTGTCAAATCTGTAAAGTCTTAAATCTGGATCTGAAAATTGCTCATGTGAGCTTTTGTTATGGATAGGAACATCCATCCATACATCCATCAAAAGACTTCTCAGACACTACTGGTCACATTTCATTCATATGAGTCAATAGCACCTTTAAACCATTGCCATTCTCATTTGTGTTTCTGGTCACTTTGGCTACCAAAAGTAGGTCACAGTGACCTATATAGCTAATAACCAAAACAATAAAAATAATGTTATCTGAAACCACTTCTATTGAGGCAACATGTTATGACTTAACCAGGTATTATCAAGACATACCAGTTACATTTAAAATCAGGTGAGCAAATTAGGGCCATCTTGGGCCTCTTGTTTCTTTTTCATGTATTGAGCATACAGTTACTTTCTTTTTCTTTTTTTTTTCTTTTTTCTTTTTTTTTTTTTTTTCTTTTTTTCTTTTTTTTTTTTTTGGTATTTGGCATAGGCAGTTTGTTTCTTTTTTCAGATATTTAATATAGACAGTTTGTTTCTTTTTTCATATATGGCCAAAATGAACATTAAGTGTGTCTCAGGTTACATTCCTGGTAAAAATAGGGTAGGTAGGTAGGTAGGGAACCCTTTGTATTTTTTTAAATCTTTTAACAAAAGTTTATATACTGGACCAACTCACAGTGCTTGTTCCAAAATGCTGAAACATTTTTAGGGTAGGCCTAGAAAAATAGGGTAGGGTAACCTGAAACACATTTGTTTCTTCTCAGCCTATTCAACATAGAGACTGTTTCTTTTTCAGGTATTCAACATGGTTTGAAAGGGAGTTTGTTTCCTTTTCAGATGTTCAACATAGACAATTATATAAAATATTTTTACTGGGGGATCCATATTTGACACATTTTTCTTTTTCAAGAATTAAAAAGACAGTCAATTGCTCTTTTTTTGGGAGGGGGGGGGGGGATTCAGCAGAAATAATTTCTTTTTGTTTTCAGATCATCAACAGAAAATTTGTTTCTTATTGTTGGTTTTTCAGCATTGTTTGTTCCTTTTTACAGAGGTTTTTTTTCTTGTTCAAAGTTCTTACTACCTGACTGATGAGGCCCAAGTAAGAACACTTGTTGATCTATTGAAAAAATGTTGTGATGCAACTTTTTACAGGAAGGGCCGAAACTTTCATGGTGACTGTATATATAATAATTAAATCTGTAAATTCAGAAATTAAAAAAAGCAATGTGCGATTTAATAATATGCATTCATTCTTCAAACTCTCTGTTTCTTTTTTGATGCAAATTACCTGTCAAGTAATTTAGGTTCTTTTCGGATTATTTTCTAAGAATTTATTAGTATTTGGATAGTTTTGTCACCAGGAAAGTCTCAGGGATTGTTGTTTACGAATACATGAATACAAGTATTACTAAAGTAGCATCATGAAAATATTTTACAGATAATCTCACTATTTATCAAAAGGATTATTCAATTTCAGACCTTAGACATTTTGGGTGTCACAGAAGTGTATCCTGCATACTACTTTAGTTATCCTGCTTCATGTTTTCAGGATTATATTGGAGAAGGGGAAATTATTAGTAACTGAGTAACTGAGATAAGTGCTAAACTAGTTGTAAGACAATGCTTCATCTCAATCCAAAGCTACATAAATGGTGATCTTGTATAGTGTGGTCTGAGCTGCAGTAATACTGTACAATGCATTTACAGAATGCCAGTTTACCCCTATCTATATTTGAGTACAAAATGTAGACTAACATTTATGATGTATAATGTGTTCTGAAATGTGATGGACATTTACAGTATATATAATTTGTTCTAAAAATGTGATGGACATTTACAGTATATATAATTTGTTCTAAAAATGTAATGTGTTCTGTAACTGTCTCTAAAAACAAAGTTTAACTCAGTTGTTGGTGAATTAGTTGTTTAATTATTAAGTGGGACTTTTTGTTCTTTAGGTCTTGAAAATTGTATTCGAAGTCTCACTGATCAAAAGTAACAATTAGTTCTTCTAGTATAAATTCATTAGAGATCAAATGCTTACATGTAACCAAGACGAGAGATTTTATTCCTAGCAGAAATGTTACTCAATTGCTGAACAAAAAATCTGATACAAACATTTAAAAAAATTTAAGTCAATATTATATAGGAGATAACACATGAGCAATGCAATATAGAAAAAAGATATTGCTGAAGATTTTTTTAAAAATGATTTTAAACTGTGTTTTTTCCCATGACTCGCTTTAGAACAAAAAGCCAAGTTGGTTTAAAATGCCCTAAATTTCCTTTTTTCTTCTTTATTTATTCATTTTTAAATTTGCTCTCTGATTCAGTTTTATTTATTTTTTTATTATTTTTTTAATTTTTTTTTATTTTTTACAATTTTCTAAGAATAAAAAAATTCTTGTTCTATTTCTTCCTAAGGCTGTATATTCCTTTCATTTTTAAGATGGATATTTCACTGTAAAAAAATTCACATTGTACTGTAATCAACTAATTTTTTGTTAAAAAAAACAAGAAATTTTACTACTGATATCGACAATATAGTTCATTTTTCATTACCACTAAATAACAACAGAATTTAGATAGCAACTATAATTAAGACAAGACCGTTGTATGAACAGTGAAGTTGAATGTCCCTTTCGATATTCATACGCGATGTTAGTGATCAGACTTGAGAAATTAGTACACATAACACAAGCTGATGTTTAATATTTAAAACAAAATTTAGCATTATAATTTGGTTTAATTGGGTGTCTTTACATTTCTTAACTCGTTTTAGTATCAAATATATACTATATAGATCATTTTAGCTGATATGTATTACTTGGCCGTACGGTTCGCAACACACGCAAAATAGTGCAAAGTTTGCGATTTAATTTCTTGCTTGAAACTTATTTTTTCCCCATGAAATTTTTTTCAATGTTTTTATCCTTTACCATTTTTGATTTCGAAGTCAGTTTGGCTATACAGACAACGATATTTTCCAAAAACGTATACGTGGCAATAGCCATTCCATTATTACCAAGTACTTGGCAATAGCCTCGGCCATTATTTATATCTAATTTGTTTAATATTTTTATTTGTCTTGAAAAGTATCTGTGCATCTAATATTATTATTCATTTCAATTAAAAACTAAATTAGAGTTTTCAATTATAAACAAACTCAATTTACAAAATAGTCTCAATAACTTTTTTCTTTATTAAAAATGAATAAAACAATTTTAACAACAGAAGTGTACTTAGATAAGATTCTACAAATGCATATTTATGTCTAAAAAAAACTATTTGTTGAATTTGCAATCTTATTAACTGATTTTGCCAGTCAGATAAATAAGTATATTACAGGCGGGGTTTGACATTCCTGCCTTCCTTTGATATATGAATAATTTATTTTTCTTTAGAATAAAAGATTGATTCATTTATACTATAAAATAAATAAAAATTATCATAATATATAAAATGGAGTAAAGTTACATAAACTTGCATATTTTCTATTCAAAATTTGAGGTTTTTAAGAAATGGTCACATGATCATATTTCCTTAGGTTTATATAAATCATTTGTCCCAGTATATACATCCTACCCCGTGGGCCAATGGATAAAGATGCAGTGCCTGGCAATCTAAAGATAGCGAGATCCAGCCCCGCTCAGGACAAGTGTTATAGGTAAGATGTTATGATGTAATTAGTAAAGAGAATGATGACAAAATATCAATAAAAATCAATATATAAATTATAAAAAAATAATATAAAATATAATGAAATTTTTTTATACCTCTTAAATAAATAAAGTAATTAATTAAGCAATAAATATTCATTTCTACCAATAATAATTTATCCGTGCTTAAAGATGGCTTAAAATTTCAGTGCCAAACTAAAAGACATCTTTAAGCAGCTTAAAGGCAGCTTAAATGTGGCTTAAAGACATATTTAAGCCATCTTTAAGCCACCTTTAAGCTAGCTTAAAGATGATATTTCGTCTTGTGATTACTTGACTGGTACAATGATAACATAATTCTGTATATAAAAGAAGACAACTTATCAGTTTTAGGTTGTACTAGAGTACACCAAAAATTGTACATCCTTTGAAATATTCTTAAATGCATTGGGAAACGTCCCAACTCACCATTAACCATGTAATTTGGGGTTGATTTCCTTAGTTTCAAAACTCGGATTACAAAAATCTAGATGAACGCCTTCAATCAAATTTAAGTTTTTAAAACCCCAGATTTCACACGAGTAAAGTAATACTGGTGATACAAGACTATCAGACAATTCTAATTGTAAATCAACTGGAAGTTTAAGATAACTAATTTTACTTAAAACAGAGTACATAGCCTTTTTTGCATGTGCTACTATAGTCCGCTTAGCAGCAGAAAAATTGTTATTCAACTTAAAAACGACACCTAAGTATGAAAATGTATCTACAACATCTGTTGGCTCGGTGCCAACAGTAAAATTATACTGATGTTTACACTTCCGTTTACAGAACACAACCACTTTGGTTTTTGAAGTGTTAACTTCTAGTTTCCATAAATTACAATAACTGTAGAACGTGGAGAGTGAATATTGCAAATCCGAATCTGCCAATAAAACAGTGTCATCCGCATACAACAGAAAGAACAATTTTATAAAAATATCTAGTTTATCAAATACGAGTTTACTAAAAACTCTGCACCAATAGCACCATTATCAGACAAAAAAATGTTCTAAGTCGTTTAAATAAATAGATAATATTAATGGTGAAAGTTTTTACCTTGTCTAACACCAACATTGCAACAAAAAAAAATCTGAAAGTTCACCTCCGACTTGCACACAAGATTTAATGGATCTGTACATATTAAAAATAACTACAATTATTTTACCAGTTATACCACAATCAATAAGTTTTTTCCATAGACCTGCTATCCACACTTTATCAAATGCACATTTTAAATCAACAACAAAATAACTTTGTCCCTTGACTAAATAAAATAAAATAATTAAACGAAATAAAATAAAATAAGATAAAATAAAATAAAATGGAGTACGTATAGCATTAAATTGAACCTAGTGAACACGAATATTCTTTCCCTTGTAACAACAAACTTGAATTGTTAGAAATAGCGTTATTATTATTATTAATTTTATTATTAATTTTATTATTATTTTTATTATTATTAGGCTTAATAGATAGACTTGATCGGAATTGTAAGAATTTCAGAGATTTCGGCCAATCATTTTAGCACTTAAATTTATTAATCGTTTGTATTCATTGACTTTACGGTATACAGTAGTGAAAAAGTAACAGTCAAATAGTTTATTAAACGACACAATATTGCCGGGGTGCGCGTGCATGCTACAGAATTAAAGAATGGTGGAGTTAAACATTTTTATGTTATTGTCCTGGAAGAGATCTCGGGAAATGAATATTTAAACATTGTCTTTCTTGTATTAAACAATATCCCTCTGCACAATTAAAATGCATCTAGTGTTCATAAAAATTATAATGACGCATTTTATGAAATGGATGGATACCCACTTTGAGATGGTTATTCATTTGCTATTGAATTTTCATCCACTAACCAAACAATAACTTAAACATAATCAAAATGTTTTAAAAAACAACTTTCAAAAAATAGATGTGAAAAATAGCATAAATATTTAGAGAAAATAGGAACATTGTAAAATACTTTAATTGAGTTGAGTTGAGTAATGGTGTTTAACGTCCCAGCCAAGAATATTTCACTTATATCGAGACGTCGCCAGCTATAGGCGAAAGTGCAGAAATTTTGCCTGTGCGTTGCGCTGATGGCATTATAGCAGGGTTCTTTATCGTGCCACGCCGTGACACGAGACCTCGTTTATTTTAAGTTCACATACGAGAGAACCGTGACTTTCATTTCGTAATGCCGAGTGCTTGGCGAAAGAATAGTCACTACCCACTTTCAAGTCTTGGGTCAGACCAGGCCGGGTTTCGAACCCACGACCTTCCACTTACGGAGCGAGCACTCTACCAACTGAGCTACCGCAGTGGCCGAGAGTCAATTGTATTTTACCATCGGATAATTGTTTAATTACCAAATGCATACAGTTGCACGAAGTCTAATGGACTCGGTTTGAAAAAAAAAAATTCCGGCGTATTAATGCGTAATTTCTCGCGTAATAACACGTGACTTTCGTGAATTAACGCGTAACTTTCGCGAAATTACGCATAACTTTCGGGTTCGGAAAATAACGCGAAACTTTTGATATAGGTAACTCATTTTTTTATCAGTTCATTGTGTTGTCCTTTATTGACATGTTTAAAGTTTTTAAAATGAGATCGTGTGTTTTTGCTATCAAATTGACAATATACTTGCTTTGCAAGTCTACATCTGAAAAAGTGCTCCCTAACAATCGACATAAAAGATCTGAGAGTTGAAACCCATTTCTAACAAGTCGTCACAATCATGTAACAAGTCAACAAAATCATTGTCGAGTCGACATTTTTATTTTTTGACAAGTAAACATAAAATCCTACAAGTCGGTAAACATTTGACAAGTCGACATAAAAATCTTACAAGTGATAGCAGAAATAAACTGTCATTCTGATATATTGTCATTTATGTATTGGTTTCGGGTACTCAAGTGTTGTCTTGTATTTGAATTATTTCTTCTGCTGGTTGTATTTAACTCCACCACTTTCAGTCGTCGTTTCTTCGTCGTTAGTTTGAAATTTACCTTAATCATCTTTAGAATGCACGTTAGATACCTTTTGTTATGCAAATCACTGTTAATGGGTCACCAATTAAAAAAAATTGAGTGGAGAAAGCTATTTGTTACGTTTTCAGTTATTTCACATCTGAGAAAAAATCAAACTTACTTAATATGTATTCCTAGAAATTATTGAGAATATCTTATGATAATATTTCAAATACATTGGTATTTCGGGAAATAGTGAACTAACAAAATATTACTTTTGGTGTATTCATTGTGATAAATGAATAGTTTTAGAAATTCGGTTTTCATCAGAATTCCTCAATAATTTCTAAGAACACTATATATATATATATATATATATTAGAGTTAACGCCCCCAGTCAAGATTCTTTCATTTATATCGAGGCGGTCATTTCAGGGATGGTGGAGAAAACCGGAGTGCCAGAAGAATAACCACCGACCTTCTGCAAGCGACAAACTTTCTCACACTAAAATCTGTCCCGATTGGTATTCGAAAAAGTTAATAATAATTTGAATATACCCGCCCTTGCCCTTAACATATTTAAGACTTCAGAATTCTTGGTCAAAAGTCGTAGAGGAGATGATTACTAATACAGAAAATTGGTAGACGATTATAGACTGACTAAATAGAAAAACGGGATTTGCAGCTAAAACATTGCATCAGGAACACGGTGTAATACACCATACAACGAAAATCAGTCAATGTCAAATTAAAGGCCCAATTAATTTTTACAGAGGGTTGAAAATTGAAGTCATTTGTAAGAAGTAGGACTGGTGTTAATTTGAAAGTATGAGGTTTCTAGATTTATTAGGCTTAATAGATAGACTTGATCGGAATTGTAAGAATTTCAGAGATTTCGGCCAATCATTTTAGCACTTAAATTTATTAATCGTTTGTATTCATTGACTTTACGGTATACAGTAGTGAAAAAGTAACAGTCAAATAGTTTATTAAACGACACAATATTGCCGGGGTGCGCGTGCATGCTACAGAATTAAAGAATGGTGGAGTTAAACATTTTTATGTTATTGTCCTGGAAGAGATCTCGGGAAATGAATATTTAAACATTGTCTTTCTTGTATTAAACAATATCCCTCTGCACAATTAAAATGCATCTAGTGTTCATAAAAATTATAATGACGCATTTTATGAAATGGATGGATACCCACTTTGAGATGGTTATTCATTTGCTATTGAATTTTCATCCACTAACCAAACAATAACTTAAACATAATCAAAATGTTTTAAAAAACAACTTTCAAAAAATAGATGTGAAAAATAGCATAAATATTTAGAGAAAATAGGAACATTGTAAAATACTTTAATTGAGTTGAGTTGAGTAATGGTGTTTAACGTCCCAGCCAAGAATATTTCACTTATATCGAGACGTCGCCAGCTATAGGCGAAAGTGCAGAAATTTTGCCTGTGCGTTGCGCTGATGGCATTATAGCAGGGTTCTTTATCGTGCCACGCCGTGACACGAGACCTCGTTTATTTTAAGTTCACATCCGAGAGAACCGTGACTTTCATTTCGTAATGCCGAGTGCTTGGCGAAAGAACAGTCACTACCCACTTTCAAGTCTTGGGTCAGACCAGGCCGGGTTTCGAACCCACGACCTTCCACTTACGGAGCGAGCACTCTACCAACTGAGCTACCGCAGTGGCCGAGAGTCAATTGTATTTTACCATTGGATAATTGTTTAATTACCAACTGCATACAGTTGCACGAAGTCTAATGGACTCGGTTTGAAAAAAAAATTCCGGCGTATTAATGCGTAATTTCTCGCGTAATAACACGTGACTTTCGTGAATTAACGCGTAACTTTCGCGAAATTACGCATAACTTTCGGGTTCGGAAAATAACGCGAAACTTTTGATATAGGTAACTCATTTTTTTTATCAGTTCATTGTGTTGTCCTTTATTGACATGTTTAAAGTTTTTAAAATGAGATCGTGTGTTTTTGCTATCAAATTGACAATATACTTGCTTTGCAAGTCTACATCTGAAAAAGTGCTCCCTAACAATCGACATAAAAGATCTGAAAGTTGAAACCCATTTCTAACAAGTCGTCACAATCATGTAACAAGTCAACAAAATCATTGTCGAGTCGACATTTTTATTTTTTGACAAGTAAACATAAAATCCTACAAGTCGGTAAACATTTGACAAGTCGACATAAAAATCTTACAAGTGATAGCAGAAATAAACTGTCATTCTGATATATTGTGTCATTTATGTATTGGTTTCGGGTACTCAAGTGTTGTCTTGTATTTGAATTATTTCTTCTGCTGGTTGTATTTAACTCCACCACTTTCAGTCGTCGTTTCTTCGTCGTTAGTTTGAAATTTACCTTAATCATCTTTAGAATGCACGTTAGATACCTTTTGTTATGCAAATCACTGTTAATGGGTCACCAATTAAAAAAAATTGAGTGGAGAAAGCTATTTGTTACTTTTTCAGTTATTTCACATCTGAGAAAAAATCAAACTTACTTAATATGTATTCCTAGAAATTATTGAGAATATCTTATGATAATATTTCAAATACATTGGTATTTCGGGAAATAGTGAACTAACAAAATATTACTTTTGGTGTATTCATTGTGATAAATGAATAGTTTTAGAAATTCGGTTTTCATCAGAATTCCTCAATAATTTCTAAGAACACTATATATATATATATATATATATAAGAGTTAACGCCCCCAGTCAAGATTCTTTCATTTATATCGAGGCGGTCATTTCAGGGATGGTGGAGAAAACCGGAGTGCCAGAAGAATAACCACCGACCTTCTGCAAGCGACAAACTTTCTCACACTAAAATCTGTCCCGATTGGTATTCGAAAAAGTTAATAATAATTTGAATATACCCGCCCTTGCCCTTAACATATTTAAGACTTCAGAATTCTTGGTCAAAAGTCGTAGAGGAGATGATTACTAATACAGAAAATTGGTAGACGATTATAGACTGACTAAATAGAAAAACGGGATTTGCAGCTAAAACATTGCATCAGGAACACGGTGTAATACACCATACAACGAAAATCAGTCAATGTCAAATTAAAGGCCCAATTAATTTTTACAGAGGGTTGAAAATTGAAGTCATTTGTAAGAAGTAGGACTGGTGTTAATTTGAAAGTATGAGGTTTCTAGATTTATTAGGCTTAATAGATAGACTTGATCGGAATTGTAAGAATTTCAGAGATTTCGGCCAATCATTTTAGCACTTAAATTTATTAATCGTTTGTATTCATTGACTTTACGGTATACAGTAGTGAAAAAGTAACAGTCAAATAGTTTATTAAACGACACAATATTGCCGGGGTGCGCGTGCATGCTACAGAATTAAAGAATGGTGGAGTTAAACATTTTTATGTTATTGTCCTGGAAGAGATCTCGGGAAATGAATATTTAAACATTGTCTTTCTTGTATTAAACAATATCCCTCTGCACAATTAAAATGCATCTAGTGTTCATAAAAATTATAATGACGCATTTTATGAAATGGATGGATACCCACTTTGAGATGGTTATTCATTTGCTATTGAATTTTCATCCACTAACCAAACAATAACTTAAACATAATCAAAATGTTTTAAAAAACAACTTTCAAAAAATAGATGTGAAAAATAGCATAAATATTTAGAGAAAATAGGAACATTGTAAAATACTTTAATTGAGTTGAGTTGAGTAATGGTGTTTAACGTCCCAGCCAAGAATATTTCACTTATATCGAGACGTCGCCAGCTATAGGCGAAAGTGCAGAAATTTTGCCTGTGCGTTGCGCTGATGGCATTATAGCAGGGTTCTTTATCGTGCCACGCCGTGACACGAGACCTCGTTTATTTTAAGTTCACATCCGAGAGAACCGTGACTTTCATTTCGTAATGCCGAGTGCTTGGCGAAAGAACAGTCACTACCCACTTTCAAGTCTTGGGTCAGACCAGGCCGGGTTTCGAACCCACGACCTTCCACTTACGGAGCGAGCACTCTACCAACTGAGCTACCGCAGTGGCCGAGAGTCAATTGTATTTTACCATTGGATAATTGTTTAATTACCAACTGCATACAGTTGCACGAAGTCTAATGGACTCGGTTTGAAAAAAAAATTCCGGCGTATTAATGCGTAATTTCTCGCGTAATAACACGTGACTTTCGTGAATTAACGCGTAACTTTCGCGAAATTACGCATAACTTTCGGGTTCGGAAAATAACGCGAAACTTTTGATATAGGTAACTCATTTTTTTTATCAGTTCATTGTGTTGTCCTTTATTGACATGTTTAAAGTTTTTAAAATGAGATCGTGTGTTTTTGCTATCAAATTGACAATATACTTGCTTTGCAAGTCTACATCTGAAAAAGTGCTCCCTAACAATCGACATAAAAGATCTGAAAGTTGAAACCCATTTCTAACAAGTCGTCACAATCATGTAACAAGTCAACAAAATCATTGTCGAGTCGACATTTTTATTTTTTGACAAGTAAACATAAAATCCTACAAGTCGGTAAACATTTGACAAGTCGACATAAAAATCTTACAAGTGATAGCAGAAATAAACTGTCATTCTGATATATTGTGTCATTTATGTATTGGTTTCGGGTACTCAAGTGTTGTCTTGTATTTGAATTATTTCTTCTGCTGGTTGTATTTAACTCCACCACTTTCAGTCGTCGTTTCTTCGTCGTTAGTTTGAAATTTACCTTAATCATCTTTAGAATGCACGTTAGATACCTTTTGTTATGCAAATCACTGTTAATGGGTCACCAATTAAAAAAAATTGAGTGGAGAAAGCTATTTGTTACTTTTTCAGTTATTTCACATCTGAGAAAAAATCAAACTTACTTAATATGTATTCCTAGAAATTATTGAGAATATCTTATGATAATATTTCAAATACATTGGTATTTCGGGAAATAGTGAACTAACAAAATATTACTTTTGGTGTATTCATTGTGATAAATGAATAGTTTTAGAAATTCGGTTTTCATCAGAATTCCTCAATAATTTCTAAGAACACTATATATATATATATATATATATAAGAGTTAACGCCCCCAGTCAAGATTCTTTCATTTATATCGAGGCGGTCATTTCAGGGATGGTGGAGAAAACCGGAGTGCCAGAAGAATAACCACCGACCTTCTGCAAGCGACAAACTTTCTCACACTAAAATCTGTCCCGATTGGTATTCGAAAAAGTTAATAATAATTTGAATATACCCGCCCTTGCCCTTAACATATTTAAGACTTCAGAATTCTTGGTCAAAAGTCGTAGAGGAGATGATTACTAATACAGAAAATTGGTAGACGATTATAGACTGACTAAATAGAAAAACGGGATTTGCAGCTAAAACATTGCATCAGGAACACGGTGTAATACACCATACAACGAAAATCAGTCAATGTCAAATTAAAGGCCCAATTAATTTTTACAGAGGGTTGAAAATTGAAGTCATTTGTAAGAAGTAGGACTGGTGTTAATTTGAAAGTATGAGGTTTCTAGATTTATTAGGCTTAATAGATAGACTTGATCGGAATTGTAAGAATTTCAGAGATTTCGGCCAATCATTTTAGCACTTAAATTTATTAATCGTTTGTATTCATTGACTTTACGGTATACAGTAGTGAAAAAGTAACAGTCAAATAGTTTATTAAACGACACAATATTGCCGGGGTGCGCGTGCATGCTACAGAATTAAAGAATGGTGGAGTTAAACATTTTTATGTTATTGTCCTGGAAGAGATCTCGGGAAATGAATATTTAAACATTGTCTTTCTTGTATTAAACAATATCCCTCTGCACAATTAAAATGCATCTAGTGTTCATAAAAATTATAATGACGCATTTTATGAAATGGATGGATACCCACTTTGAGATGGTTATTCATTTGCTATTGAATTTTCATCCACTAACCAAACAATAACTTAAACATAATCAAAATGTTTTAAAAAACAACTTTCAAAAAATAGATGTGAAAAATAGCATAAATATTTAGAGAAAATAGGAACATTGTAAAATACTTTAATTGAGTTGAGTTGAGTAATGGTGTTTAACGTCCCAGCCAAGAATATTTCACTTATATCGAGACGTCGCCAGCTATAGGCGAAAGTGCAGAAATTTTGCCTGTGCGTTGCGCTGATGGCATTATAGCAGGGTTCTTTATCGTGCCACGCCGTGACACGAGACCTCGTTTATTTTAAGTTCACATCCGAGAGAACCGTGACTTTCATTTCGTAATGCCGAGTGCTTGGCGAAAGAACAGTCACTACCCACTTTCAAGTCTTGGGTCAGACCAGGCCGGGTTTCGAACCCACGACCTTCCACTTACGGAGCGAGCACTCTACCAACTGAGCTACCGCAGTGGCCGAGAGTCAATTGTATTTTACCATTGGATAATTGTTTAATTACCAACTGCATACAGTTGCACGAAGTCTAATGGACTCGGTTTGAAAAAAAAATTCCGGCGTATTAATGCGTAATTTCTCGCGTAATAACACGTGACTTTCGTGAATTAACGCGTAACTTTCGCGAAATTACGCATAACTTTCGGGTTCGGAAAATAACGCGAAACTTTTGATATAGGTAACTCATTTTTTTTATCAGTTCATTGTGTTGTCCTTTATTGACATGTTTAAAGTTTTTAAAATGAGATCGTGTGTTTTTGCTATCAAATTGACAATATACTTGCTTTGCAAGTCTACATCTGAAAAAGTGCTCCCTAACAATCGACATAAAAGATCTGAAAGTTGAAACCCATTTCTAACAAGTCGTCACAATCATGTAACAAGTCAACAAAATCATTGTCGAGTCGACATTTTTATTTTTTGACAAGTAAACATAAAATCCTACAAGTCGGTAAACATTTGACAAGTCGACATAAAAATCTTACAAGTGATAGCAGAAATAAACTGTCATTCTGATATATTGTGTCATTTATGTATTGGTTTCGGGTACTCAAGTGTTGTCTTGTATTTGAATTATTTCTTCTGCTGGTTGTATTTAACTCCACCACTTTCAGTCGTCGTTTCTTCGTCGTTAGTTTGAAATTTACCTTAATCATCTTTAGAATGCACGTTAGATACCTTTTGTTATGCAAATCACTGTTAATGGGTCACCAATTAAAAAAAATTGAGTGGAGAAAGCTATTTGTTACTTTTTCAGTTATTTCACATCTGAGAAAAAATCAAACTTACTTAATATGTATTCCTAGAAATTATTGAGAATATCTTATGATAATATTTCAAATACATTGGTATTTCGGGAAATAGTGAACTAACAAAATATTACTTTTGGTGTATTCATTGTGATAAATGAATAGTTTTAGAAATTCGGTTTTCATCAGAATTCCTCAATAATTTCTAAGAACACTATATATATATATATATATATATATATATATGTATATATATATATATATATATATATATATATATATATATATATATATATATATATATATATATATATATATATATATATATATATATAAGAGTTAACGCCCCCAGTCAAGATTCTTTCATTTATATCGAGGCGGTCATTTCAGGGATGGTGGAGAAAACCGGAGTGCCAGAAGAATAACCACCGACCTTCTGCAAGCGACAAACTTTCTCACACTAAAATCTGTCCCGATTGGTATTCGAAAAAGTTAATAATAATTTGAATATACCCGCCCTTGCCCTTAACATATTTAAGACTTCAGAATTCTTGGTCAAAAGTCGTAGAGGAGATGATTACTAATACAGAAAATTGGTAGACGATTATAGACTGACTAAATAGAAAAACGGGATTTGCAGCTAAAACATTGCATCAGGAACACGGTGTAATACACCATACAACGAAAATCAGTCAATGTCAAATTAAAGGCCCAATTAATTTTTACAGAGGGTTGAAAATTGAAGTCATTTGTAAGAAGTAGGACTGGTGTTAATTTGAAAGTATGAGGTTTCTAGATTTATTAGGCTTAATAGATAGACTTGATCGGAATTGTAAGAATTTCAGAGATTTCGGCCAATCATTTTAGCACTTAAATTTATTAATCGTTTGTATTCATTGACTTTACGGTATACAGTAGTGAAAAAGTAACAGTCAAATAGTTTATTAAACGACACAATATTGCCGGGGTGCGCGTGCATGCTACAGAATTAAAGAATGGTGGAGTTAAACATTTTTATGTTATTGTCCTGGAAGAGATCTCGGGAAATGAATATTTAAACATTGTCTTTCTTGTATTAAACAATATCCCTCTGCACAATTAAAATGCATCTAGTGTTCATAAAAATTATAATGACGCATTTTATGAAATGGATGGATACCCACTTTGAGATGGTTATTCATTTGCTATTGAATTTTCATCCACTAACCAAACAATAACTTAAACATAATCAAAATGTTTTAAAAAACAACTTTCAAAAAATAGATGTGAAAAATAGCATAAATATTTAGAGAAAATAGGAACATTGTAAAATACTTTAATTGAGTTGAGTTGAGTAATGGTGTTTAACGTCCCAGCCAAGAATATTTCACTTATATCGAGACGTCGCCAGCTATGGGCGAAAGTGCAGAAATTTTGCCTGTGCGTTGCGCTGATGGCATTATAGCAGGGTTCTTTATCGTGCCACGCCGTGACACGAGACCTCGTTTATTTTAAGTTCACATCCGAGAGAACCGTGACTTTCATTTCGTAATGCCGAGTGCTTGGCGAAAGAACAGTCACTACCCACTTTCAAGTCTTGGGTCAGACCAGGCCGGGTTTCGAACCCACGACCTTCCACTTACGGAGCGAGCACTCTACCAACTGAGCTACCGCAGTGGCCGAGAGTCAATTGTATTTTACCATCGGATAATTGTTTAATTACCAAATGCATACAGTTGCACGAAGTCTAATGGACTCGGTTTGAAAAAAAAAATTCCGGCGTATTAATGCGTAATTTCTCGCGTAATAACACGTGACTTTCGTGAATTAACGCGTAACTTTCGCGAAATTACGCATAACTTTCGGGTTCGGAAAATAACGCGAAACTTTTGATATAGGTGACACATTTTTTTTATCAGTTCATTGTGTTGTCCTTTATTGACATGTTTAAAGTTTTTAAAATGAGATCGTGTGTTTTTGCTATCAAATTGACAATATACTTGCTTTGCAAGTCTACATCCGAAAAAGTGCTCCCTTACAATCGACATAAAAGATCTGAAAGTTGAAACCCATTTCTAACAAGTCGTCACAATCATGTAACAAGTCAACAAAATCATTGTCGAGTCGACATTTTTATTTTTTGACAAGTAAACATAAAATCCTACAAGTCGGTAAACATTTGACAAGTCGACATAAAAATCTTACAAGTGATAGCAGAAATAAACTGTCATTCTGATATATTGTCATTTATGTATTGGTTTCGGGTACTCAAGTGTTGTCTTGTATTTGAATTATTTCTTCTGCTGGTTGTATTTAACTCCACCACTTTCAGTCGTCGTTTCTTCGTCGTTAGTTTGAAATTTACCTTAATCATCTTTAGAATGCACGTTAGATACCTTTTGTTATGCAAATCACTGTTAATGGGTCACCAATTAAAAAAATTGAGTGGAGAAAGCTATTTGTTACTTTTTCAGTTATTTCACATCTGAGAAAAAAATCAAACTTACTTAATATGTATTCCTAGAAATTATTGAGAATATCTTATGATAATATTTCAAATACATTGGTATTTCGGGAAATAGTGAACTAACAAAATATTACTTTTGGTGTATTCATTGTGATAAATGAATAGTTTTAGAAATTCGGTTTTCATCAGAATTCCTCAATAATTTCTAAGAACACTATATATATATATATATTAGAGTTAACGCCCCAGTCAAGATTCTTTCATTTATATCGAGGCGGTCATTTCAGGGATGGTGGAGAAAACCGGAGTGCCAGAAGAATAACCACCGACCTTCTGCAAGCGACAAACTTTCTCACACTAAAATCTGTCCCGATTGGTATTCGAAAAAGTTAATAATAATTTGAATATACCCGCCCTTGCCCTTAACATATTTAAGACTTCAGAATTCTTGGTCAAAAGTCGTAGAGGAGATGATTACTAATACAGAAAATTGGTAGACGATTATAGACTGACTAAATAGAAAAACGGGATTTGCAGCTAAAACATTGCATCAGGAACACGGTGTAATACACCATACAACGAAAATATGCCCGACAAGACAAGAACGTACACTTAATGGGGCTAATTTTAAATGATATACAAGTTCAATTAGCCATAAAATCTGAAACAATCATACAATGCAGCCAAAATACTATTGCACATGTACTATATATATATATATATATATATATATATATATATATATATATATATATATATATATATATATATATATATATATATATATATATATATATATCGAGCAAAGTTTCATACTTCTTGGTTTAAAGCAGTCAGAGGAGCTATTAACATAAAGCAGGTACTCTAAGTTCGGACAGGAAGACAGAGAGAACGACAGACAGACAGATTGACTGATTCTTATATCATTAACCAATACAAACCATAAAAAACCCCAACAACTAGAAAAAACAAACACCAATTCATTATTATTATATGTTTTAAAATAACATGTTGAATTTTGACCCGGTCACTGGGTCACTTTTCAACCCGGGTCAAAATACTTCATTACACCGGCATAGGGTCCCTCCCTTGATCAAAAAGCAACATCCGCTTTCGACTCCCCTTTATTAAAGCTCCTCATTAGATCACAGGCTTCAAATTACCCCATCCAAACTTTCAATTTAACTCGAAGTTCAAAATTCTTTCTCTCTGCATGCTTCACGGCGCACTGGTTTCGTTATCCCCTGACTGGTTGTCACCTGGTGCTCGTCTGTTCGCTCGGGAGCCTCTTCTCCCCTGCTTCCAACTTTACCGCCACTGCCTAGCTCAGTTGGTAGAGTGCTCGCTCCGTAAGTGGAAGGTCGTGGGTTCAAACCCCGGCCGGGTCTGATACAAGACTTGAAAGTGGGTAGCGACTGTTCTTTCGCCAAGCACTCGGCATAACGAAATGGAAGTCACGGTTCTTTGTATGGTCCCGTGTCACGGCATGGAACGATAAAGAACCCTGTTGTATAATGCCATCAGCGCAACGCACAGGCAAAATTTCTGCATTTTCGCCTATAGCTGGCGACGTCTCGATATAAGTGTAATATTTTTGGCTGGGACGTTAAACACCATTACTCAACTCAACTCCAACTTTACCACGTCATCGAAATTATACTAAAAGCATCAGTCTGCACATTGGCCTAGAGTCAGATGTAGACCACAGGTTCTTGGGGACGGGTACCCCCCCCCCCCCCCCCGCCTTCCTGGATTTTTGTTTTCTGGGTAATTTAATAAAATTATCTAGACTTTTTTACTTTTAAATATTTCCTGATGATGTATCAACTATAATACAACACTTTTTACCCGAGTACGATCCGTTTTAAAAAAGTCCAAAAAATCGACCATATCACATCATCTTTTTTGGTGGTGGTGATGATGATGATGATGATGGTGATGATGTATTTCTTCTCCGTCTTTATGCCCCATAATACTTGCGAATTTTTCATTTATTTTTAGGAAAATGAGAATGGGAAAGTTTGTGGCAGTTGGAGTCATTTGTGTGTAACAGAAATACTTTTAAAATAATCTACAATCAAGGACTACTGTGCAAAGTGAAATTCTTATTTTTGCAAATATTTCCCGCGATTTTAACTTATTTCGGTGTGTTATTTAAGTTATTGGATTTAATTCGATTTTCATTTTCAATTTGAATAAGGAATAATGACTGTAATGTTTGAATATTTGCCGAAATTAAATTTGATCAAGTTTTTCGTTCAGTTTTTAGATTTATCGTTTTTTATTTTTTCGTTAACAAATCGGATATATGTGAAGTTTAAAGAGGTATTATTCAGACTGTAAAAAATATCACTTATTTATTGTATTTATTTGAATAAATATTTAAATTTTATACTCTGTTTTTATTTTTAGGAATATCTAACATTTCACATCTTTATATCGATAATTCAAAAGTTAAATTACTGGGTGTTAAAATTTTAAGGATCCCATTTTACAATTTACTGTACACTCAACCTTTAATAGCTCACCTGGCTTTAGCCAGCGTGAGATTATGAAATGATGCGGCGTGTGTATGTGCGTGCGTGCGTCCGTAAACTTTACATTTTAATCTTCTTCTCCAAAACCACTGGGCCAAATTCAATGAAACTTGGTAAAAATTATGCCTGGGTAAAGCCCTTTCAGATTTGCAAAAATGAAAGAGTTATGTCCCCTTGGGGGCCCAATAAGAGGGGAAATAGTGAAAAACTTTAAATTAATCTTCTCCGTCTGAATGTGCAAGAGATATACCTTAGTTATTTCATTTATTACATTCTTAGGTCATGACGTTTTAGATTTGCACAAATGGTAGCCATGGGGCTCAAAATGGGGAAATGGTAAGGTACTGAGTGGGGAAATTGCTTAAAATTATGTATTTGTCACTATTTCTTGAAAACTATTAACTTTTTGTATAGACATGTATATTAGAATATTGAAGGTAATGCAACAACGATCATTTCGATATATGGTTCAAGCTCATATGTTGAAAGGTCAAGGTCACAGCTGCACAAGAAAACTGAATTTGCAAATTATCTTGAAAATTATCAACTTTTTGTATAGGCATGTATATTAGAATATTGCATTTCAGACTTAGATTGCTAATTATCTTGAAAACTATTCACTTTTTGTATAGGCATGTATGTTAGAATATTGTAGGTATTGACATAACGATCATTTTGATATATGATTCAAGGTCATATGTTGAAAGGTAAAGGTCACAGCCATAAAAGAAGATTAAAGTGATAATTATCTTGAAAACTATTAATTTTTGTATAGGCATATTAGAATATTGAAGGTAATGAAACAACGATCATTTTGATATATAGTTCAAGCTCATATGTTGAAAGGTCAAGGTCCCAGCTGTAAAAGAAGACTAATTGCTAATTATCTTGAAAACTATTAACTGTTTGTGTAGGCATGTATATAAGAATATTGTAGGTATTGACATGACGATCATTTTGATATATGGTTCAAGGTCATATGTTGAAAGGTCAAGGTCAAATCTGCAAAAGAAGACCTAAACTGTTAAATTATCTTGAAAACTGTTAACTTTTTGTATAGGCATGTATATAACAATATTGTCGGTATTGACATGACAATCATTTTGATAAATGGTTCAAGTTCATGTATTGATAGTTCAAGGTCACAGCTGCAAAATTAGACTTAAGTTGCTAATTATCTTGAAAACTGTTAACTTTTTGTATAGGCATGTATGTCAGAATATTGTAGGTATTGAAATGGTGATCATAAGTTCATATGTTGAAAGGTCAAGGTCACAGCTGCAAAAGAAGACTTAAATTGCTAATTATCTTGAAAATTGTTAACTTTTTGTATAGGCATGTTTATGAGAATATTGTAGGTATTGCAACAACGATCATTCTGATATATGGTTCAATCTCATATGTTGAAAGGTCAAGGTCATGGCTTCAAAAGAAGACTTAAATTGCTAATTATTTTTAAAACTATTAACTTTTTGTATAGGCATGTATGTTAGAATATTGTAGGTATTGAAATGACGATCAGTTTGATATATTGTTCAAGGTCGTATGTTGAAAGGTCAAGGTCACAGCTGCAAAACAAGACTTAAATTGCTAATTTTCTTTTAAAGCTATTAACTTTTTGTATAGGCATGTATATTAGAATATTGTAGGTATTGACATGACGATCATATATGTTCAAAGGTCAAGGACATAGTTGCATAAGTATACTAAAATTGGTTAATGATTTGGAAATTATTCATTGCACTACAATTACTTCATGCATATTATATAAGCTACCTATAAATGAAATATTACTGGATATATTTCTGATTAAGTTTTGTGGCAGTTATTAACTTGAGAAAACTTGTAAATTTCTGTACTGAATATATTGTCTATCGATTTTGGACATATCCTCAGGTGAGCGTTAAGGCCCATGGGCCTGTTGTTTAGGCCGACGTTGCCTTTGACCAATCGGAACATCGCTCGGCCTTTTCCTTGTACCTCACAATAACCTCGGATTTAGTCACATAAATACCCACAGAATGCTGGGATCGGTGGTAAGGTTTCCGGCAGATGTCAAGTTGACGCGATATGTGGCCAGACCATAAAAAATCCTTTAATAACATTACATCAAGTAGTGAAATTAAGAAAATGAAATATGTTGCTATATATAAACTGTTTAAAAATTGTCGAACTTAAACAGCTTTTCACTTAAATGATTTTTTGGGTCCTGTCATGCTAATACAAGACGGAGGCTTCCATTTTCGAGCCTGATTTACGAAACATAGATTTCGATTTGAAGTATAAACAAATCGATGCGTTGATTCCTCTCTGTAGTATGCCGAAGGTCGGGGGTTTTCTTCGGGCATTCCGGTTTCCTCCACCAATCAAGAACTGACCGCCTCGAAATAAGTGAAAGATTTTTGACTGGGGCGTAAAACACCATTACTCCACTCCACTCTAGTATACGAATTTCTCTTGCAATATTACTCTCACTGGCAATGACAAGAGAGCGCCGACTTTTTTTACAACACGTGGTCAAAATTTCACTATATCAGAGGTTTTCGTGAGGTACGAAGGGAAAGACCGGGCGAAGTTCGATTTCGGATTTAGTTTAAAATTTCCCTTTGTGTACACAACAGTCAAATCCGATATTATACTTTATCAATTTTATAATTTTTATTTATTTATTTATTTATTTATTTATTTATTTATTTATTGTTCATTTAAAAATATCAAGATTGTATAAGCAAAATTAATCAAATGCATGACAACTTACTTCATTCCCTAAGGATGATGATAAGCCATCTGAAACATACAGATACATGTCTGATTATTCCATTTGATCACTGCATGAGTTGCTGTATCATCATTATTAAAAGTGCTCATCAAATTAAATACTACTTAAAATACTGTTATGAGGTCACAACTAGACAACTCTCAAAACTAGTCTTTTACTTAGTGACCGAGTGCCTCGTTGGCTCAGTGAACAGAGCGTCCGAGCAGAGATCGTTGATTCGAACCCCGACCGGCTCATACATAAGCCTGACTTTAGAATATGAGATATTTCTTCCTTGTTTTGTGCTCGGCAATAAGAGGACAAAATATGGACTTGTTCACCCGATACCAGAATGATGGACTAGGGAAGTGATATGCTTGTTTGTTTTTTTTTTCGGCATACTGACCTCGATGAGCTAGCGGCCTACAAAATATGAAACCACGCTAGTACCCGATAAATCATAATACACACTCACACATCACAAATATACATGAACTCGTTTTAGAGTTTTTCTTAGAGATTAAGAATCTTACTCTCGTCGCAATAGCTAAAGAATTCTGATGTGACGCTAAACAACATAAAAAAATAAATAAATAAAATACAAAGAAATAAAAAAATTAAAAAATAAATAAATAAATAAATAAATAAATTAATAATAATAATAATAATAATAATAATAATAATAATAATAATATAATAATAATATAATAATAATAACAAGTTATTGTTCTAGAAAAGGCTAAAAAAGTATACCACTCTTATTTTCTAACAGTTTTACACTGCTTTCAATTGTAACATTGAAGCAACGTATAAACGTAACTCAATTTTAAAATCAGCCTCTAATTTTTAAAAAAAAATCGTTACTCGAAGTTTATCACGTATTTTCAATGTTTCCATTACCAAGATTCCATGATTAAAAGGAAAGATTGATTGATTAATGTGAAAGAGAAAAAGAGCAGCAAATGAAGCCAGTGCGGATACACACGCTATTGATTCCAAACGGCGTGAGGTAATCGGAGCTGGAAGTAGTGGGTATAAACCTCGACCGGGTCTCACGTAAGACTTTTAAATTCGAGATACTGCTTTTTGTCTGGCGCTCGGCATTACGAGAGTATCGACTGGTTCACCCGGTGCCAGGATTAATGGGCTGGGTGAGTGTCGAAAGAACAGTAATGCAAAAGTAATTTAAAAACAAACAACAAACAATAGTGTTTTTTCCCTATCAAATTTTTCGCTTATCGAAGCAGTCATTTCGTTCCTGACTGGAAAGTAAAGTATTTTTAAAAGGCAAATAAATCGTAGAATAAGCTTGTCGTAAATTGTCAAGTAATTTTAAAAACCATTTCCCTGATCCTTTGTCGACGGCCGAATTGTATTTTAACTGTTTGTTTAGTTTAAAATTACAGTAAATCTCATAATTCATGATTTCGATTTAAAAAAAAAAATACATTGAGTTTATTGTCGATGCATGGAAATAAATTAATCATACTTTAATCATCATTATTTTGTTTTGCTAAGTTATTCTATAAATAATGTCAGATAAACACGCACGAAGATAAAAATCCGTACCTTGATATTATAGATCCTGAAGCGTCAACGAAAAGTTCGCGTATCATGACAAGTCAAAGTAAGTGCGACTTCCCCTTTCAAAGCAAACAGGCAAACAATAAAACAAAATTATTATATATATATATATTATATATATATATATATATATAATATATATATATATATATATTATATATGATTTAATTAAAAAAAAGTACTGAAAAAAATAAATGTCAAGGTATCTGTACATTTCAAATTATGACAAGTGGCACGTGGGTTGCTATAGTGATTTCCGGTGCCCTTTTGTCTTCACACGGATTCACCCAGCTTCATTCAGATAGCTGTAACTGGACTTTCGCACGTTGAACTTAGTGATTAGATTTTCGTGCGTCTTTATTGGATTTAGATGGATTTTATTATTAATTTCGAATATTCATGTGATATATATTGGATTTAGCTGTGGAATCAGCATCGAGATACAGCGTCTTAATTTAGAAAAAAAACAACTTGACACCACGTTTACCATTCAACGGTAAGTACATTTTTAGTATTGTAATTTTTATTCGCACGTTAAAGTTAGTGATTTGGATTATTCGTGTGTTTTTTTTTGGATTAAGTTGGTTTTTATTATTAATTTGGAATATTCATGTGATATAAATTGGATTTAGCTGGGAATCAGCATCGAAGATACAGAGTCTTCATTTTAGAAGAAAGCAACTTGACACCACGTGTACCATTCAACGGTAAGTACAATTTTTTTATTGTAATTAACTATACGCACGTTGAACTTAATGATTTAGATATTTCGTGTTTTTTTTTGCTTGATTTGTTGGTTTTTGTTCTTAATTGGAATTTCATGTGATATAAATTGGATTTAGCTGTGGAATCAACATCGAAGATACAGCGTCTTAATTTTAGAAGAAAGCAAACTTGACACCACGTGTACCATTCAAAGGTAAGTACAATTTTTTATTGTAATTTATTATCTCTCCATTTTATTTTCTGCGTGATTATTTATGAATTATATGTTAGTAACAAATTATTTTATAACACTTAACACTACAAAAATTACAGATAAATTAAGATTTGGATTTTCATATAAGCGATTCTAACAGTTTATAGTCAAAGAGCAGATTTTTTTCCAACAGGGTATTTTTTATTTTGTTGAAGTGATCATCTTTTAAGCTACATTTTGATCAGTACTAAGATGTTACACCGTTAGCCAGGCGTGATACTATAGATAAGTCGGGAGAAAACTATCAGGCTATGTATTACCGTTAACCAGTCGTGATGCATCAGACAAATCTGTATATTATATCCAGTTATAGTACCGTTAGCCAGGCATGATAAGTATCGGGCTATTATACCGTTAACCAGGCGTGATACTTGTGATTAGCCGGAAATAATATATCCAGTACAATACC